>PVHY01000347.1:70203-129858 GCA_004024945.1 Uropsilus gracilis | reverse complement strand
GCTGTTAGATTTTCGGTCTTAAGTTTGCGTTGGGTGGCCAGGTTATATTCGTTTGTGATCTGTCCATGTTTTCTTGCTGCAGGCCGTCCTCTCCAATCCAATCCCATCTCCATTGCTTTGCTGCTTTTCCTTATGGCTCTGGCGTCGGGCTTTGGGGGGGGGAGGGTTTGCCTCCTGCCAGTGTTGGTCGAGAAATTTCTCTGAGTTCAGGCTTTGAGACTAGGTCTCGCTATTTTTGCCCATGGAACCGCAGGCTCTCGTTGCCCAGGTTACCACAGACTCAAGCAATTCCCAGCCTCAGCTTCCCAGGTAGCCGGGATTACAGGCACGTGCTATTTTGAAATTGTAACTTCACAATGTCTAGTATTTGACTAGACACAGAATTTACCAGAAACAACACCCAATATCTAGTGCACTCATGCAATTCTAGTATCTAGAATTGCTTAATTACCAAGTCCCTTGCACTCCAGTTACCTCCAGGTTTCCTCCATATCAATTGTCTTTGTTCTTGACTATTTGTCTCAAAGTCTATGACAAACTCTGTTTTTGAATATTCTCTTGAACTGGAGGCACAATAGATTTTTACATATCCTGACTCATAAAATCCTCTCAAAAGCCCTAAGATATAATTTTATTATTCAGTCCATTAGAGATGAAGAAGCTGATGCTCAGACAAAGTGGTCAGCTGGCTGAAAGCATTTCCCTGTTAAGTGGTAGAATGAGTTGGAACCCCAGAACAGCCAGCTCCTGAGGTGCATCTGTGTAGCTTCTGCATGGGCCATGTTTGCTTTGACATGTGACATGTTTGCTGTTTGCCACTGTTTCTATGTGTTTCAGGAGGTGTTGGGCCTCCACCAAGAAGGCATCATGTCCTCCTCTCAAGTTTAGTGTGTAGTTCTGGATGCACCCCAGTAGTTCAAAGCTTAGTTCAGGCGATTCAAGTGTAGAATCCCATGATCTCACTGGAGTATAACTTGAGAGGAGGAATATAAATAGTTTTGTTATCCCAGTTACTGCTAAGCAGTAATTCCAGAGCAAGGATATTTCACTTCACATTTATTATGTTTTACATCAAAGATACGGTGTGTGTGTATGTGTGTGTGTGTGTGTGTTTGTATGTGTGTGTCCGTGGAGTTTATAACATCTTTACTGTGTTTTTCCCATACTATGTGAAATAAATTTTTGGTGCTATATTTTTAAGGTAAAGATTATATTGAATCATGAATGTGAGATTGTTTCATCATCATGGAAGTGAGACCTGATTAAACAACACCCTATTGTAAGAAAAATGGTATCATTTTAGGGCGTTATTTTCTCTTCAGGAAAGAAGAATTGGATTTGATGTTAACACAATAAAACAGAATGTCTTTTTGTAGTAACTAAATTATATTATATAGAATTATTATACCTTAAAGTCACTGCCAGCTTATTTAAAGAGTCTCAAGTAAGACTTACACTCTGAGTTACAGAAGATGTTATGCCCCAGTCCTAGAGCACCAGTGCATTTCAAGATGTTGGCTGCACCTGGATTCATATACTCATGTTCTTAATAAAGCCTGTTTCCACAAAGGCTAGTGAGCTGCAAACATTTCACAAACCTGCAGGAAAGGTTGGCTGTAGTGATCAACCTGCACCCTGCTTCACGGCAGTCATCCACCCACTGTCTTCAGAGGTCTGCTTTCTGGTTCAGTGAGAACTGTATTCCACTGTGATGATCTAATAGCATTGCAATTTTTCCAAACTTGCCAGAACTTTCTGGAGTGTCTTAAAGAAAGCAGTCACTTTGCTTGTCAGTTGGCATCACTTGTAGCATGTGTGTCAGAACTGGAATCAGTGAGTCATGCCTGCAGATCAAAGGGGGGATTTTAGCAGGAGGAAGGGCGATGGGGGCTCTCCCAATGCATCCTTCCTAGAAAAAAACTTGCAGATATTGGGTAACCAAAGGCTTAACTCACAGTAACCAGTTCTTATGACACTTTTATTTACTTGGAAATCCCAAACTAAGCACAGGTACAATGTCATTTATTTCCTCCATCTACATCAGAAGTATGAATGTGGCCACTTTTCAAAGCTCCAACAGAATCCAGTAGAAAGTTGAACTGAAATATTTCATAATCTGTAAATATGCATGAAGCTTCCTGGTCATATTAAATTGTGTGGGCTCATAGGTCATTCAAGAAACTGAGAGGAAGTTTTCTGTTCTCTACTGGTCTCTGTTAGCACAGCATTTAACACTCATCCTGGAGGATGCACAGACCCTATGATACAATGGATTTGCTTTGGGAGTCAAAAACTTAGACTCTCATTGGAAGATTTGATACATGTATGGGTCACTGACCCATACCAGTCACTCCAAAGAGACACCTCACCTAGACTCCATTCCTTAAATTCCTGGGTGTGGTCTCTGAAATGAATCACAGACAGATGGGAAATGTAATTGCCATGCCCAAGTCCTGTTTTTGACACACACACCAAATATATGCTAAGCACTTATTACCCCCATTTCGTCAGAAGGGAAATAATTGGGACAGTCACACACTTCCAGGTCATTATGAAGTACATTATAATGTAATTGTATTGATTATGTTATAGGACTTGCAGGTCAATGGTTAGGCCAGATATCAGAGTTGTCTTAGAGGTCATGATGCCAAGAAGGGAGGAGTTTGTATGACTGAAAACCTTTCACTTGTGGCAAGAGTCAAAGTTCCATTTTAAGAGTAAATGACTTAAAGTTACCCTTGACGCATAACCCATTACTGCCCCAGACTTGCCAGGATAAAGTTCCATAGGCGGGGGGCTTTAAGTCCCAGAAATTCATTGTCTCACAGTTTTGGAGGTTGAAGTCCAAGATCAAGGTGTGGGTGGGGCTGGTTCCTTCTAAGTGCTTTCTCCCTGACTTGTAGAGGGAATCCTCATATGGAATGTATGTGGGTGTGCCTCCTAATCTCTACCTTTGAATAAGGACACCAATCATATGGGCTCAGGATCAACCCTCATGAACTTATTTCAATTTGTCCCACCTTTAAAGACTCTCTTTCCAAGTATTTTATTGTGAGTTTTTGGGGTCTAAGACTTTACCATAGAATTGTGGGGGATTCAGTTCGTAACAAATGGTATATACAGGTGTGTGTGTGTGTGTGTGTGTGTGTGCACATGTGTGCATGCATATCTGCAAGTCTTAAGGATATATTATTCAACTGAGGAGGCTAAGAGATGTCCTTCTGAGTCATCTGAGTCATGCAAAGTCATATTGTGCATTTAAACATTCTGTGTTTGTCCTTAGAGATGTGATTTCTCTCATAGTTTCTAGCACAGGGTTTGATGTCATATTAAGTTCTCATTATACACTTGGAGTTTGAACTCTAGTCACTTCAAATTTTCTCATGTCACCATTTTCTACCTGCTTCTTGCTCCCTGTCTCCTGGGCTAATGCTCTGGCTGAGTGTCTGAGGTTTCCTGATTTCAACTTGTACTTTGATTTCTCTTAAACCAGTAAGTATGAACTTGGCCAACATCTGATGTAATACTTAAACTTGGGAACATATATAATAAGTGTTTCTTGAATTACTTCATGTATTAAATTAATTACACTTGTCCTTTTCTAAATCTCCTCTGTCACAGCATCAAAATTTCAACAGACATACCTCACAGAGGACCCTCCTGAGCGTACTCTCCAGACACCTCCACAGGAGAACCTTCATTCCAAGGGTCTTTCTAACAGACATTTCACACAGGAAACCCTTCTTTCTGTGGGTATTTTTGAGAGAAAGTTTTCTCCTCACACAGGATATCGCCTGTATGAGGGGCCTCTCTTTACACACCCCACATAGAGGACTGCTTTCTCTGAAGCCTTCTCTCATGCCCAAAGTCAGGAGTTTATTATCTGTCCATTTCAGGGGAGAACTTTGAATTCCGGGCAACGTCTTTATACTCATAAGATATCCCAGGTATGGAGAGCCCTCACTGAGAGGTCGAGGTACTTCACTGAAAACTTTAAAATTTTATGCATTGACATATTTGGGGAAATTAAAAATATTTATTTGAAAAATCTTGAGATTTTTCACATATAAGAAAATATAACTTATTTGCGTTAGCTGAAATTTAACAGTAACTACTATTGCTATTCTGGGGATGGATGGGGTATGCACCCTCTGTCTTTGTTGATATAGTAATGTGAATAGACAATCCTCTTTATTTGTAAAGTCAAATATCATTTTTACTCATATCTCAGTGAGCAGGCTGCCTGCTCAAAATAATATCCTACTTTGTTCACTTAGCATTTCCAAGTAATTTAAAAATATTTAAAACTATAATTTTTAGTGACTACATAACATTGTATCTTAATAGTGTACTGAACGTTTTAGTCATTCTCTGATTCATGAATATTTTTGATGATAACAGTTCTGCATAACTAGAGCGAATATCATTGCACACAGATCATTATAGATAAGTCACATTATTTATTCAGATTAACTCCTAAGAATAGAGTTACCAGTTCAAGGGATGGAGATAATTTTAAGAATATTGTTATAAGTTGAGAAACTGTTTCTGGGAATTTTGTACCAATTTAGACTCCAACCAGGGTGATAAGATTACATATATTTCAGATATTCTAGCACAAATGAAGGTTTTATTAGAAGGGAAAACAGAAAAGGAAAGGGTTGCAAGCTTGTCAAATACAAAATGATATTAATGGTTTGAGAATTTGAATTTCTTTTCATTAATTGTGGGGTTGAGACTTTTCCCCTTTGCTTTTATAGTGTCTGCTTTTCTCATTTGATGACTAACCCTTTGGCTATTTTTTCTATTAGGAACAATTTGCCTCTAATCCTTGTGGCATATAGTTTCCTTTAGTTTTCTATGTATCTTTTAGTTATCTTAGAATGAATGTTTTTGACTTAATGAGGCTTTTACTTTATCCAAGTGTACAAAAGCCCTAGAGGGTACAAGGGCTGTCTTGACTGTGACCACAGAGGTCACAGCTGTGAGGAGTGGTTGGACAAGCCTGGACCAGTTCTAATAAAAGTTAGTCACCAGAGGAACAAATTGGTGCTTTTGTGATGCATTTGCTGACCCTGAACAATCATCAGATTTGTCTGTATCTTGCTTGCAATTTCTTCCATTGAGTATCTTCTTGGAGAATCCTGTGCTCTTCTTGACATAGGTAAACACTCCTTGATTTTTCTGAAGTTATCATTTTTAGAATTCCAGTATTTTACTTATTCTATTTAATTCTTGAATTTATTTTCATATATGGATTCATATATATGGTGAACTTAATTGATTTTCCCCCATTATGTCTGCACATTTTTCTAGAGAGTATATTGAATTTATTGTCCTTTCTTTGTTACCCTTCATAAAATTTTCTTTAGTAACATTTGCTTTGGGAAAGCTAATCTTTTCCAGTGTTGACAGTATCTGCTCTTCCTCCAGTCCCAGAGAATTTTATTTCCTGTAGACCTAGTAGACTAACTCTCTCATTATTCATTAATATTATTCTACTTTTTTTTTATCCTTCCTTGGAAACTTGTGTTTTCCCTTTGAGTCATGCAATCATTTATGAGATGATGGCCCTCCATCTGACAGCAGATAAAAACAATTTTGGTCAAATGCTCTCAAGGACCATAAATAATGAGGAGGTTTCTGGGCTGAGGGCTGCAGTCAGAGGCTGCCTGGGTGAGAACTGCAAGGAGAGCAGACTGGCAGAGCTGCTGCTTGGGGTCCTCCTATCCTAAGCCTTCCAGAGTCCAAGCACTGGTAGTGCTTAGATGCTAATGTACCATAGGGATATCCTGAACACTGTCCGGAGCAGCCAGACCCTGCACATCTCTTTAGACTTAAACTGCTTAAACTCTTAAACTGCCTCTATCTTGCTACCCATTGAAATCCAGTCCAGTCCTCTCCACCAAAGTTCCTACACTGGGAGGTCCCACATCCTCTGCTGTCCCATTTAGTTACACACAGGAGGCCACTTAAAATGCAGCAAACACAAATGTACCTGAAATTTCACTATACCTCAATTTTAAATTTTAAAGAGCTAAACAGCCATTCTATCAGTTGACATGGTGAAAAAGTTACTCTCTCCTCCACCATACTGCCAGGTCCTTGAACAGAGCCTTGGACCCAGATCTCAAGCAACTTGCCATTGTTTCCTTGCCACCAGAAAGGCAGTGTAGTCCTATAATGGGGTGATTAGAACAACTCTCTCTGAGCTAGTCAGAGTCCAAGGGTTTGCTGATTAAAGCAAAAATGAGTTTCTAGCCAGACACAGTCTCACTAACTAATGAGAAGATGGCATAGAAGAGATCAAGACCAAGACCCCTTCTGTTCAGATTAGCACACAGGCTCTTAGGAATCCACAACTCAACCTCCAGCACAGTTTCCATACCATCTCTTCCCACCTTACCGCTCCAAGCTCCGCAAGGAATGGCTTTTATCAGCCAGTCTGCTAAATTGCCGGTCAACATTTTTCTTTCCCCACCTAACTTAAGCTCTGACCCCATGCTCTCCCTCCCTTCTTTGTCTCCCTGGCACTCAGAAATTTCACCTGTGGGAAGGTGGCATGTTTTCCCCATGATTCCTTAGATGGTTTGAGCTCACCTCTGCTTTCCCATGCAGGCCTTTCCTATGATAACCACTGAAAAAGTTTTATAATTAAAATATGATGAGTGTAAAGCAATTGAAAAATGATCTCATGTTTTTAAATTTAAAAGGGAATATTTTCTCATGTGATTTCTTAATTCTTAAGTTACTGTTAACTCATTTGAAAATAACAAAGCTGATTTTACTACCAAATTCTTTGGGTTTGAATTCAGAAAACCTATTTCTGTTAAAATAAAAGAGAGAAACAAGCATGGTCTAGTCAAACTTGTTAGGACATCCCTCAGTCCATCTATAATTGACTCCCTCTTTCTCCAGGTGCAAGTTAACAGATGAACATATGGATCTTCATCAGAATCAGCATGCCTTAGGGGACCTGTTAAGAAGCAACTCACAGGTTGCATTTTTAGAACACCCTGAAAAAGAGTGGAGAATAACCTTGACTAGTTCTAGTTCAGACCCTAAGTCCACCTCCTCGGACAAATTTGCCAGGCCACATGCTCAAGGGACCCTCCCTCTGTGCAGTCAGCCAGGCTATTAGAGCTACCAGACAAACTTCCAAATCGCTCTCCCCTCCCCTCCCAGTACCAAGAGGGCTTGTGAATCCTGCTGTGCATACATTTCTTTTGCCGAGAGACATGCTTCCCTGTGCCCGTAACTGCGAAGCTTCCAAGTTGCCAAAGGCCTGCACACAGCATCCTCATTTATTGTGAAACTAAATCAGTTTGGGGATAAACATATTTTTAAATGTCAGCCTACTTATTTGGTCCATGGGATGAGAAATGCAAGATTTTGCAGAAAATGCCATGTTTGGTTTGGATTTTGTCCTGGAATGTGGGATGGAGCAAATGGTAAATCCTTCTCAAGTCTTACAAGGATTAAAAGCACAAGTACAAGTAAAAGCAATTGGTAAACTCTAATGTGATAGGGTTTTTTTTTTTCAAGACTCATTATTGGGATTATTAGAATTATCAGACTATATTAAACTGAGAGGATATGAAGTCTTAAAAAAAACATGATCACTTCCAGAAAATAGAAATGTCCCCAAAATAGAAAGGAAAAAAGGGAGCACCTCTCTTGGATACTGTGGGATTTCATGATGGGACAGAGCCCCTCTGCACGCTCAAGGCTGCTGACAGTGGGCAGTGGGACAGACCCCTTGTTCATTGAGCGCACCTCTTCTTGTCTGGTTTGAGTTTTGTAAGGAGGAAATCCTCAAATATGTAGCTAACACACTCAACATTCAGTGGATATGCCCCAGGAATTGGTGACAGTTGTCACCAAGCCGGGTCCATTTTGGGCAGGCTCAGAAGGGCTCTCCTGCTGACCTACGGCATCCAGATGGGGCTGGGAGCTAAGGAATTAAGTTGCCCTCTCTACCAGCCCACCCTTGCTGGACTGAACCTGTGGCAGCCTCACCTGCAGCTTGTGCGAAGGCAGAACCCACCCCCCCCCCCAATCAGCATGTGCAGGTGATTATAGTCTGACGTGAGTCTCAGGCGCTTAAACAGGTGAGAAGCAACAACTTGAACTAAAACGTTTTTGTTCAGTGAAAGGAACAAAACCAAGCCAAAACAAAAAGTTGACCAATGGGCCTGGAGAAGTTATTTGTACATCACACAGCAGGCAAGATTAATTCACAAAATGAATCAAGTACTCATACTCATACACAAAGAGCCTCCCAATCAACAAATGGGCAAAAGACTTAACTAGACCTTCCGTTAGATCTATTTTGTCTAATAATAAGATTATAACTTCCTAATGTACCTCTCCCAGCAGGGAAGGTGTCTCCTTGGAGTGCTCCCCCAACAATCACAGTGTCATGCCAACAACTAACCAGAGAAATATGTACCCCTGTCGTCACTGAGGCACAGAGATCCCACAGAGGCTTAAGTGAATTGCAAGATGAAGACTGTGGTCCCTGCTGTCCCAACCAGGCGCCCTGTGAGTCATGTCCACTCCACTCGCTGCTTCGTGGTACCTTTGTGCCAGGGACAGTTGGACCCACCAACTCAGCTACTCTCCTTGTCTGTCTCTCCCTGGCACTTAGTCCCACTGTCCATACCTATTGGGCTCTTCAGTTCACCACCACTGATGAGGTGGCCACTCCAGCTGGAGGGGTAGCTGTTTGTTTTGTGTGTTCCTCAGCATTCCTCTAAGCTGTAGTGCCAGGCTCTGAACACACCAGGAACAGGAGAGGCAACCATCTTGCAGGTGGCCAAAGATTATAAAAACTCCTGGGAACCTAAAGAAAGAAGCAATATTTGTGCACAGAATGGGATTTCCCTATGTATGAGGGAAAAATGACTTAAATATAATTAAAATGCATGAGACTGAGGTCTATTTTCCTTTTAGGTGAGAAGCTGCGAACATGCATCAGGTAGGTATCTGCCCCTGGCTGCCCCGTGAATGCCTTCTAATGGGTGTGCGTGTCCACTGAGGTTAGGGATAGAACAAGAAGCTCTGTGCTGACCCAGGTTTCTGAGTTAAGTTCCCCTCCTAACTTCAGACCAGTTTAATTTGTCATCTCTGAGACAAAGCCTCTTATTTTACCTTCCACTGACAATTCTCTCTGTTCACTCAGTCACTCCCTTCTATTTCTCTGCCACATAACTCAACTTTGTTGGTAAATTGCTTGGAACAAACATCACTTTAGAAATGAATATTCCTCTCATTTTATAATAATTTTATGGGCACCATGTGTGAGAGCCTCTGTGTTTGAAAATAAGCTTTGCCATCGGATGTCATAAGTAATTAAAAGGGACAAGAAAACACTCCAATAATTGTGGCTAATAATAGTGCTCCCCCACTCCCCACTATCCTTTGCAACTGTAGGCACAGTGTGTTCTCTGTTTAGTACTTCTTGAAATGCTTTTTAAGTAAAGAGAAAAAGGTATTTTTGTATAAGGATGAACTTGAATTTGCTTCCCCTGCATTTTGTGACTTAAAGCAGGTTGCCTTATGGGACACAGCCAATTTAAGCCTTTTAAACTTGCCAGAAGAAACAAATTAGTACTATTTCCCATTTGTTAACATGGGATTTTCTTCATTCAACTGTGGAAGAACCTGCTTATTGAGGAAGGAAGAATTGAAATGCAGAGTTAAGTTGTTTTGGAACTCGTGACTGTGGGTGGGAGTCTTGGATACCTGGCAGGTGAAGCTGCATCATCACCTCCTCCACTTCATTGTGGTGAGAGGACCAGAGGTAGACATGGGCCTTCCTGTATCAGAGCTGAAAGGCCTCTGAGGTGGGAGGCTGCCACCATAAGAAGTCAAATTTAGAGCATTCATCAGATTTCTTGACAGTGTGGAGAAGTTGATAGAATTTGGTGGGATATTGAGGTAAAAAAAAATTGGGAAAAGAGCAACCCCTTATAAGTGTACAGGAGGAAGACTAAGTTTTCAGGCAGTCCTGGGTTCACAAGTGACTTCTCCAGCTGATGTTCTGGTTTGTAGCATGAAAGATTGAATGGAAATTGAGTTCATCACCAATAAGAGTGATGATAACCCCAAGCTCCTGTTGACATTAGTTTTCTACTTTTAGAAGAAGTGGAACCCCCCAAATCTCTGTCTCACTCAATATTCCACTGTGTTCACCCAGAGTTGAGATACTGCTGAAGTGGGAAGTGCAAGGGATTGTCATCTTAAAGTCTTGATTTTGGGTTGTGACTTAAATCTCTCAAGCCAGGAAAACTTTGCAGCCTTGGAAACACCCCCCTAACTTCTCAGAACCATGGTTTCTTCACCTAGAAATTTAAATAATCATAAATATCCCCTTAATTTGAAGCATTTGATTAAGTCAGATAAGATGTGTGCTTGAGTGTCTTACTGACCCTGTGAAGCCAACCAAATGCCATTGGTTATTGAGAACCAGTGGACAGATAAGAAGAAGCAGGTTAGATGTAGTTGCAACCTCAGGATCTCAGAGCAGTAGGGCCTGATTAGCCTGCATGAATCAATGAGGAAAATACTATAATGGAAAAATGATTTACCCCATCTGAAAGTAAGTTCTGTATTAATAATACCTGTTGTTGACTTTCATGCTTATTTAATTTCCAAATTCACTTATTTGGACCTTGAACTTATGTGGTTGTACTATTTTATATTCATGACTGGAATGGAGCTGTATCTTTCAGTCATTAAAATTATCCTGGGGGACTCTGGCCATAAGGGTCTGATTGGCATCCTAAAAATGTTCTCTTTGTTCCTGAATACACAGCCTCAAAAAGATGGCTGTTCCAGGAAGAAACTATGCAAATAGTACTCTAGTGTGTTCAAATTTATTCCCAGGTAGACTAACTTCCTAATGCTGAAAGCAGTGGCAATACATTGAACATGAGTGAGATATTTTGCTTGTATTTTGCTTATAGTGCCAAGGAGAATCTTGCCATAATGATACATAAAACAGTAGCCTAGTCTAAGCTCCATTTCTAAGAACCTCTTATTATCCATGTTTTTGTCCTAGTATGCCCAGGGACCTAACGTGCTTGAGTGTGATTTTTCCAAGATGTAAGTATTCTTCCTTCCTTTATGTATAAGGATGCTTTTATTTAAGACTTTAAAGTGTGGGCAGCTTCTAATTTATGCAGGGAATTATTTCAGGTAGGGGGGAATAATAGGATGCAAATCTCTACTGAGACTAAATAGGGAGTGGCTATGAGGTGAGTAACAAGTCATTATTCAAGTTTCCTAATCTGGCTGAAGAGATAAAGAGAGCAAAGAGAAGAGCTCAAGCATCTCATTCAGCAACTGTGCCAATAAATTTTTCCCTTTATGTTTCCCAACTCAACAGCAATCCCTTTTGACATCTCAAGGCCACTGGATATTATAAACCTTTGATTATTTGATATGTGAAGAAACCAGCACTTGCAACGCAGGGATGGGCATTATATTTTCTATCTTCACTTGAGACTCCCAGATTCTGAACAATGAGAGCAAAGTAGGATGTTGTGCCCAGTGCATGTCTGTGGTGGTACAACACCCAGTGTCTGCAAATGCTGCCAGCACAACAAGTAGACAAAGTGACACCAATCCACAAGATTCCCATAGTTTTGCTCACTTTATGCTATACCACAAGGATGCTAGAAGAGGCCATCAGAAAGATCTTGGTGGTGGACTGCTAGAGGAGGCCATCAGGAGGATCCTCTGGGTTGCCAGTGGGAGAAGCTAACTTAAACTTAGTAACCACAAATGGGAAGCCACTGGCTCACATGGGTCAGTACTACAGCATGGCCTCCACATACCAGAAGTTCACCAGCCTTTCTCTCCAGTACTGGGCACTTCTTGCATGACTCACCCCTTATGCACTCTTCATCCCATTGTATGCTTAGATTTGCTTGCATGAAACTCCTGCAGCTGATCCAAAATGGTAGGCAGGTGAGGGCAAAACAAAAGATCCCATGGTCAATCCCAACCAAGTCATGCTAATTCTTGGGCATCTTGTTCAGGTACTGTGTGGTGACAGGAGAAAAGAAACCATATTTTAAAAATTAGGGCCCTCCACATCAAAAAAACCAGGAAACAACAAGTGCTGGCATGGATGGGGAGATGTGGAGAGAAAGGAACACTCCTACACTACTGGTGAAAATGTAAACTGGTCCAGCCACTATGGTCCAGCTGTGTGGAGGACCCTCTAACTAATGAAAATGGAACTACCATTTGACCCAGCAATTGCTCTTCTGGGAATATACCCAAAGGAGACCTCAATATTTATACAAAGGGTCTTTATACAAAGACCTCAATATTTATACCTATTCTCAGATGTTTATTGCAGTACTATTTATAATTGCAAGGACATGGGAACAAACCAAATGTCCCAAAATAGACAAATAAATGAAAAAGATGCAGTATGTATACATAATGGAATATTACTCATCAAGTAAAAATGACAGACTTGATGAATTCGCGATAACATGGATAGTCCTAAAAGAAATCATGTTAGCAGAAACAAGTCAGAAACAAAAAGACATCAAATGATTTCACTAATGTGTGGAATATAGGAGAAAAAAACAGAAGGCCAGGAGGAAAAGTCAGAACAAGCCAACAACCAAACCAGACAACTGGGGCTGGGAGGCTGGAGGGAGGTAGTCAGGAAGGAGAGGTGGTGGGTGAACCCCTGGGAATACAAAGATGTGAAATATATATATATAAATATATTATTTAAATAATAAAAAATAAAAATTAGGGCTCTGTAAGAACCAGAGCCTCCTGTCCACTTTTTGCATCCAAGGCCTGCTCTAAAGTAAGACCCAGGTGGTTTTGGAAAGTTCTAACTTCAAGTTTCTCCCTTATTGATCACAGGGTCCATAACATGTAATGTTAATAGGGAACTTATGTTAAGAACACAGTAGCCTATTACCAACTATGGCTGTCCCATTTTGAATTAACTCCACAATCCTTACCCTGTAAAGACTCAGAATGAGCCCAGAGGGAGGAGCAGGAGGAAGCACTGTCTCAGGTGAGTGGACACCCATGCACTTAATAACTTGCTTCTGAACCCGACTGCAAGTGATCAGCATGCCAATGTGGGCGTGAGATCACAGCAAAGAGCTTGTCTGGCTTGCTACTGCATGTGAGCAGTAGAACCACAACAAAAGGACTTTCCATCAGTTCAATTTCCTTTCAATTTTAAGCCTTTTAAAGAACGCTAGCTGAAAGGAGAATGTCAGGAAACCAAAAGGTTAGATTAAGAAATGCAAATATCCGAGTGGCCCATTTTCTCCCTTTGCCCTGAACCAAATTGAGCACTGACTAGAAGCCAGGCCAGTTGTCCTGCCCAGACCTAATCTGACAAGACAGACCTCTTGGTGGGGAGAGGTAGGAGTGACTGGGACTTAGAGAATGTCACATCCGGAAGATTTCTTCTATGACAAGCTACCTGCAGGTTTTAATTCGTCTGTGTTAAAACTTCTTGAACGTACACTTTAAAGGCTTCATGTAAACATTAACATAACAGCTTCTTCTAGTTCAAATTTTCTACACCTGCCACATGCTGTGGGCTGCCCACCTTTGTATAAGAAATATGCCACTGGCATCCTATTCTGGCAACTCAGAACATTAAATTATGAATGCCTGCTTGTTGAAAAGCATCCACTGTGTTCAGAGGAAAAGGTGCATCTTTTTGTTCTAATCAATGTCAGCCACTGGCCCATAAAAAGTAACAATATATAAAATGTGTCATAGATTTGGCTGCAGTAACTTAATTAATTTAGTCCATTTGGGAGTAGATGACAAGGCTTTTTTTCTTCATAAGCCTGCATTGATTCTCTTAAAATAGTGCTGACACAGAGGAAGTAATTCAAATTGATGGCAGATGAAGTTGTAGTTCAGGTTCAGATTTCTGAACCAATTCAGTCCATCATCAGCATTAAACAACTTAGATTTAATGATCCTCACATGTGACAAACCCAGGTGTTGCTTTTTTATGGGGAATTAAAGAGAGGACCTTAAACTTTCAGACTATTTTTCAGTTCATCATGAGCTTTCCTGGACCATGAGCAGTGACAATGCATATGGAACAGAATCTAGAAAGTAAGAAAGATTTAAGGTAAACCAAAGCAAACTAGAAAATCAAGCATTGAGTTTTGATTTCTAGTTGACAGAGCAATTCATCTGCCCTTCTCCCCAAGATCCATAATGATGTAGGAACATTATCCTGAGTCATGGAGAGACTACGGTGAAGCTGAGGGAAGACATGAGGACAAGGACAGGTACCCCCTGCCCCAGGTTCAGGAGTATCCTAGGTTAAAGGGCCCCCAGGCTCAGAATTGCCCCAGGCTTAGTTGTGCCCTGGCTCAGGGGTAACCCAGGTTCAATGATATACCAGGTTTATGAGTATTCCAGGCTCAGAGTTGTCTCAGGCTCAGAGGAACCCATGAACGAGGGAACCCAGACTCAAGGGTGCTCCAAGGTGTGTCCCCTCCTACGCTACCTAGCTACAATAGCACACACATTACCTTTTCTAGAATCTTTTAAGTTACTCTATGTCTTCATAAAATTCCATGTTAATCCTACATAAGAACCTTTGTAAAAATGTCATCAAGTACATTATTATAGCTGACCAAACTGACAACACTTCTAATTCAACTCTAATTTAATATTATCTAATGTGATATCTGTAATAGTAACCTCCCTTTGTCCTCATTACTCCATTTCAACAGTTATGAACATACAGTCAACCTATTTAACCTAAAAGTCCCACTTAACTCTTTTTTTTTCTCCCCAGTATTATTTTAAATGGCATTTACTATTTGCTATCATTGCATTTGTAAATACTTCAGTTCATGTCTCTGCTAAATGGGTTCTCTTCTTAAAATACAACCACAATTCCATAATCAATAATAACAAAATTAATAATTGAATTTTGTTAAATATGTTATATATAGATATATAATTCAAATAACATATGGTAAGAGTGTTGTACATATGTATGTATGTATATGTGTAATTTATGCATATATTTATGTATATACAAGGGTACTTGTATCCACATATGTATATATCTATTTGATTTATATAAATCACAATTCAACACATTTGAAATATTACATTGACCAGGTTCTGTCTTTAGAGATTTCCCAACTCTGAATTGTGATTTATGGTGTCTTCCATCTCTTTCTAACTCTCATATGTGTTCCAATAAACTGGCACATAGGTCCGTATCTTTGTTATCTGGTCAAGTTGCACCGACTCATATGTTTACTGAGCACTTGAAATATAACCTCTGTGACTAAGGGAATGGATTTTTATTTTCATATAAGTTAATTTAATCTAAATGAATGCAAATTTAAAAACTGATACTTTATTCAGCTATTGGAAAAGTCTCAAGTACAGCTAGAAGAGCTTTGGTATGTAAGTCTACTTTTTTAACTGTAAATTTTTATGACATATAAATACAGATACTAGAAGAAAAACAAAAACTGGTATGTAGAAAGCTTCCATTTAGAATATCATTTGATGCACACACTGAAATACTTTATTGACAGACACAATGAGTGCTGCATATATATTGAAATACCTTGAGAAACAGCTCAGTTAATCAGTATGGTCAAGAAGTAGTGTACTCTGATTAATTGAATTGGTACTCTAATATTGAGTTCCTAACTTTTGCTCTAAAATTTGCATTGACAAAACTGTGGAAGGGAAGAATGCAGATTTCTGATTTTAGTAACAATTTTCAAACTAATATATGTTCTTAGCAAGCTGTTCTAACAATGAGGCTTGTGGAGGCTATGATTTCATCAGATGATAAAGTAAATAATAAGTTATTATGTGGTAATATCAAAATAGTTCTTGACTGAATACTAGACCTTTGAACATATCTTTCTGTGTATGTCTAGAATCCAATAGATGCAAAACAGAATTAAGTAAATTGTTGTGGCTTAATGTGAAACAGCAGAGGCACTTTTCTTGTGTAAATGTTATTGCTACAAAACAAAATCAAAATGGTATGATAACCAGAGATGGAGTTGTTTTAGACACCTGAGCAAAGAAAGCAGTAATGATAGCAGTCAAACTGAAGTAAACAAACAAACAAACAAAAAAGAAACAACTATACCAAAGTATCATACTTAGATTGGAATGACCTCTTCATAACTGAACTTAGAGTGCCTATTAAGTGATGTTTAAATTTTATTTGAATTAAAATTTATATTTATGTATGTTTAGATCTATATATAATTGTATTTTTAAGTATATTTATAGCTTCCTTAGTGCTTTGACATATTTACATGACACTGCAAGTTGTGAAGTCTGCATCCTGGAATCATAAGAACTTTTCCTTTTTTGAAAAGACATCCCAATTTTGAAAAATATTGGAGTGAGATACTCATTTCTTGGTGTAGTCAGTTGAACTCTAGAACTGATTTTCTGCAAAGTCACAATTAAACAAAAGAAGATCTAGAGCTAGAACACAGAGCTTTCAATAACATAATTATCTGTTTTTGTCACCGAGAGGCTATAACAACTATAAAGAGGTTCGAGAGGCTATAACAACTATAGATATGTTAGATGTCCACCCACCTGAGGCTGGAGGTGCAAGTTACTGATTAATCATACCTTAGAGGACAGAATTATATGATAAACTGTTGGAGAGCTAGAGAGCTGGCATTCCAAAGATGAGGGGGTGTTTGGTAGTGACCACAAAGGGAAATGTGTTCTAATCATAAGCAGTAACAAGTGGGAACGATGCCACCCAATGTCTTAGGCAAGTAGAAGTACAAATAAATTCATTCATCTATTTTTCTACCCTAAAACCCGCAGAGTGGAGAGCAGTAAACTCCCTCCATCCTAGCAAAATAATATTTCAAACTATAAGAAGGCTGAAATGTAAGATGGCAAAGTTACATTTAAATAATAATTGTTCAGCTTAGGAGACTTTCAAAGTTAGTAATGAATGTATGAAAATTAAATTTGTTCTAGATTTCATGAGTATCAGAACGTGTCAAGCCTGGAAGTTGTTAGAGAATGTCAATTATCTGGATTGCAATTACATGGAGTTAATTAATCTATTTTCTGATCCAGTCAGCTTGGCATTATGAAGACTGTTTATGTCAAGCAGGAAATTGTGCATGGAATAGTGAACATCTCTGATTTAGGGTGTCCAAGCACAGGAAAGCAATATATTGATTGACAGCAATGGCACATGCAATAAGCAGGCACTTGCATTTGAAATATTCTAGCTCTAGGATTTTACTTCATGTCTTCAAACCGCTATAGTCCTATGATAAAATACATCCATTTTATCAGTGGGGGAAATGGAAATCTCCATTATTTTCTGTTTGAAGATTAGATTATCATTTATATATTAGGGCTATTCTATCCTGCAGAAAGGAAATATAATTTTGCCAGTATAGGCTTTCTTAGAATTTTAGACCATGAACCTTCATCGTTATTATACTTAACGTCTTATTATGCTTATTATACTTATACGTATTATACTTGTATATATTATACTTAACATCACCTTTAATTTAGGCTATTTAAATTAGAAGAATAATAAAATGTCTTAAGAGAGGTCTGGATAAAATAATACTAAGGATATATCGGTTTAGAAGATAGCTTATTTAACATAAATATCACACTGAAGTAATTTGCTCTTTGTGGAAATACACTGGTCATAGAAAATACTAATGCATTTTATATCAACTACAAAGTGATTTTACTGCAAGACAAAAATAATCTCCTTAAATTAGTTTAATACTTTTAGGTATAGATAACTACATAGAAATTTCAGTGATATGCATGTGTAAGTATGTAATGACATATTTTGATATCTATTAATGTATATGTGATACTAATGGATAATCTCAGAATTTTTTGAAAGAATTAAATTTATAAACATTTGAACAATTCTATTGCTCTTTGAAAATGTTCTTTATTGTTTCAATATAAACCATGTGCTGAGTAAATAAAGTGAAATGTGTAAAATTACAGAGTAATATTAGACTATTCCAACTAGAGATTTCTTGAGGTGCTTTAGCAGTGCACAAGTCTCTGGGGAAAGTCAGTGCATAACCTGCATGCAAGCTGTCTGCTACACTGACACAAGGTCCTCCCTGGCTTGCTGGTTGCAAATGGGGGACTTCCTCTGCTTCACATCAGACCAGAACGCCTCTTCTGTGTCTGTCTTAAGTCTTCTGCTCCTATAACTATACACACACCTGTATAGATGCCTTCATCAAATTATAATTAGAAACTTACTAAGCACTTACTCTTTATATGGACTTTAAAAAAGGCCCCTTTATAATAAGAAAAAGTCCCTTTATAACAAGGATAGCAAAAAGAGCAAGATCATTCTTTGAACTTAATCTATGTAGGGTCAACAAGTCTAAAGAGGGTAAAGAATTTGTAGATACACCAAGACCAGTTGGCAGACCAATCCCCTCCTGCTTTATTTTTATTAGAACACAATGCTGCTTATTTGCTTATGCAATGCCCATGACTTCCTTGTGTTGCATCTGTAAAGTAGGGCAGTTCAAGACTTTACACAAAGCCTCAACTGCCTTCTGTCTGTCCCTTTAAAGGAAACGTTTGACAGTTCCTGTTATAGGATGCTGCATATTAGAACCTACAACTGCTGGATGAATACAGATGGAGAAGGAAGTCTGAATTCACTGTGGTCAATTTCAAGTGCGTCAGTACTCTTAGACAGATAGCTGTTAGGAATATTTATTCACCTGATTTCTTTTCTTCTCCTAATTATATGTGTAACCATTCAATTATTGACGTGTTCCAAATTTATAGTGTCCCATAGTATTAAAGTCAAATAAAATCAGCAATCATGCCTGTCACAGAGACTGCATACTATAGTGACTGCTGATAAAATATACAGGATTACTCAAATCAACATGACTTCATTTTTTTAATCTTGTAAATTTACCAAATTTTACAAATTTACAATTTTACAGCAAGAAAAATTGAGTCTTTTGCTTACTGGAAATAAGTCAGAGATGTGCTGTTAAAACATTAACAAAGTACCCCAATCCTAAAATGGCACATTTGAAGAATAGGAATCACCCATTCTATCATGTTTTATCAGAAAAATGAAGTGCAATCCAAGTACATCACATCCTAGATGAAGGTGACAAAGAAGGAATTATGTTGTAACTAATGAAACAAATATCTCTCCGGGTGGATGTGAAATTAATTCAAGGGATTTTCTATTACTGTGTCTCCAATTCAAAATGCAACTGTGAGGGGTTATTCTCTGATTCACATATCCCTCCTCAAATGCAGATATGTGTGTGTGTGTGAGCATGCACACAGACACACATCTTCACTATTTATTTATTTATTTGTTTGTTTAATATTTTCACATTTTAAATGGAAAAGAAAATGAGCCCATATTATTGGGAAAAATAATTTGAGGGATTCAGCAGTGAATATTAAAGGTGGAAGGAAATACCTGATGGACATGGCCAGTTATTTAATCTGTGTGACTGAGGGGAGCATAAGATTCTGGGACCCCTTTTATGAAACTGTTAACAGAACATTAAACTCATGTCATGTCCATGAAGTGGCTACATTTTCCTCTTCAGTTCTCCCCTTCCAAACACATGACAGAAAAACAGCAAGTCTTTAGATGATTGTCAGAGACAAGCTAAAATCATAGGTACGCTACATGGCTGAGAAATGAAATTCTCCTTTATTTTTCTTGTTGGGGTAACATTGGCTTACCTTCCTGTTGGTGTTTGTGCAATATAGGAACTTCTCTCAGGTATTGCCACGATGGTTCACCTGCCACCATAATCCATTATTTTCCATTCCTTTTTCCCTCTCACTCCTTTTTCAGTGTTTCAACTCTAGATACTTCAGTTCTATAGTTAGCTTTCAAGGGTTAATTTTTAATCCTGTCTCTAACAGACCCTAGTTTGACTTCTCTGTAGTACACATATCAATGACATGATTTGGTATTTATCTTTATTCTTCTGATTTGTTTCACTAAGCATTTATCCCTTGCAGGTCTATCCATGTCACCACAGATGGCAGACGTTTATCTTTTTTGGTCACTGTGCAATGTTTGTTGTATATATATACCACACTCTTCTTGATTCACTCAACTTGTTTTGGTATTTAGGTTGTTTCTAGTTTGCTATTACACATAGTGCTACATAAGCATGGGAGTGTAATTTTCTTTCAAACTAGTATTTTTAATTTGGGATGAGGGATAGATACCTACAAGTGGAATTACTGCATCATATGTTAGATCCATGTTCACTATTTTGGGACACATTCATACTGCTTTCTGTGTGGCTGAACCAGTTTGCATTCCTACTAGAGGTATAGATTTCCCTTTTCTCTACATCCTCATTAGCACCATTGTTGACCTTGGTCTTTTCCATATGGACTATTCTCACAGGTTTTGGGGAGTTTTGATTTGTATCTCCCTGAAGATAAGTGATGATGGACGTTTATTCATGTGTTTGTTGTCTTCTTTGATAAGTGCTGTATGTCTTCTTTGATAAATGCTTGTTTAGCTTTTCTTCCTGTTTTTTTGGATTGGGTTATTTGTTTTCTTTTTGTTAAATTGTGAGAATATGTTGTAAACCTTGGATATCAGTCTTTTGTTAGTATATGGTGTGCAAATATTTTCTCCTATTCAACGGAGTGTCTTTTCATTTTTATTACACTTTCTTTTGCTATGCAAATGCTTCTTAATTTAACAGTCCTGGGGTTGGTTGTTTATTTTCTCTTTTGTTCTCTTGGTATTGGAGATGGATCTCTGAAAACATCACTGAAACTTATGTTGGGAAGTGTTTTTGCTAATGTTTGCTTTTATGTTTTTTCTTTATGGTTTTTGGTTCTACATCCAACCCTTTTATCCATTTTGAATAGATTGGATGGCATGGAATGGTGGTGTTGTTTCTTTCTTTTGCATACAGCTGTCCAGTTTTCCCGACACCATTTACTGAAAAGGCTTCCCTTGTCCAGGTGTCTTCTCCTGATCCCTTTGTCATAGAGGACCTGTCCATATGGATGTTGTTTTATTGCTTGGGCTCTCAATTTTTTTCCCACTGATCTTTTTGTCTGTTTTTGACCCAGTACCAGGCTTTTTAAATCATCATGGCCTTATAGTATAGTTTGAAGTTTGAAAGTGTAATGCCTTCAGTCATTTTCTTTTTTGTTTGACTATTCAATGTGTTTTATGATTCCAGTGAATTTCAGTAGTGTTTGTTCCAGTTCACAAAGGAAGTTCTAAAGCAAGATACTCTTCTTCTTCCAAGAAAAACAATTTCCTTTTTTAAACTGTATTCTGCCAGGATTCTTCATTCTAAGTTTCTTTTAGATGTACCAATAAACTATGTGTTCCCATTCTGATTTATTTGAGAAATTGAATTAAAAAATGATCATTTTTTTTCATTCACATGAACAGAAACTATAAGTAGAATAAATGTTTCACACACAGACACATTATTTTATCTTTTTTTTTGAGGTCACATTATTTACAGCATTGTATATGACTCAGAGGAATAGGTTCACACATCCCAATATGCATGTCACTGTAACACACCCACCACCAAAGCACTAACAGTCCTTCACCATAGGCCTGTGTTCCCCACCCCCACCCCTTTGCCAAAGGAACCAACAAAACTAAACTAGACACATGTAGGAATCAGTGGCTTTGGGCAGTGTCTTTTATTTAATCAGTGAGTGGTGGGTCTTTCCTATAAGTGTCCCTAGAGCCATATCTTGAACACCTCTGTTGGAATCTGTTCTAAAACAGAAGCCAAGTGGGAAAGAAGAAATTTCAGCAAAAACAAAACCATGGGTCTTGATATTTTATTGCACTCTGAAAAAAAGACCTTTCTGCTCCAGAAAAGAATGGCATCATTGTTTGCCCATGATAGGGATGTGACTATGGCTGCCTGAGTAGTGATATCATGGCTGGGTCATGGTCCCCAATCACCCCTTGGCAGAGGCAGGGCTGAAGGGACAGGGAAAAGAGAGGAAGTCATCATTCAACAGATCATATTCATTTTCAATAAGGATGTGGGGCACCTGTGTCAAAAGACTTCATTTCTTAGGAGTTCCATGTCTGAATTTGAAGTGTGGATATACATTGTTCACTCCTCAGACTCCCACCCCACCATTAAAGCCTGGTCTGTCCATCAGACCAGGGCCAATGTAAGGTCACTGGGAGGAAGTGAATGTTTCACTGAATGCACAAAATGGCCATGCTTTCTCTGTGCCCACTGGAAAAAAGGCCCATCACAGGCTTTTAGCCCACAATGATGATGCTGAGGCAAAGGGGCTGTGTCCTCAGGGGTGGTTGCTGAATGTTGATCAATGGAAAAGGGTGTGAAGTCAGAAACCACAAATTTGACAGCTTGTTTCAACCACTCACTAACCCTGTCCTTCTGGGGAGAGACTTACTCCCCAGAAGTTCAGTTCTATGCATTGTTCCTTTCAGAGCTATTTCTCCAATATCAGTAGCATAATCTGAAGGGTCCAGTATAAAGTGAAAATGTGGGACCCCAGGTACAAAAATAATTAAGAATTTCAAGGAAGTGATAAGAAAGCATCAAGTAATCCAGCACAGGATCCTGCTAATTTAAGGGCCATGCCACTGTCTGGATGTATGACACATGAAATCATGAAGTTCACCCTGTGTCCCTTCCCTGATTGTAGGAAGATGGACTGCTTTAAGAGAGCAGCACTGTGCCTACCCTTGATGATGAAACCACAGGGAATGATTATTCAATCCAAATAGATGTCAAGAAGGGAGGAAAGACAGTTCTGTAGAAATCATCTACATCAGGAGGCAAAGTCTGTGGAAAGAATGAGTTGTTGAGAAGTTATTTAGATGCTAGTGGAATACAATATAAAAGGAAAATGAGGTAGAAATATGAGTGTTGTCTGTACTTAAATGGGAAAACAGTAAAAATAAGAGTTTTGTTTGTGCCTCCCACCAGAGGCAAAGAAGGAGGCTTGACTGTGTTAACATCCTGTAACTGAACACACTGGGAGGTCTTATCTCCTACACAGAGAGAAGTCCTACTTACCATAATTAGGAAGCTCTGAACTCTTTTAGATAGAGCAATTTTAGAAATTATTGTCCAGTTGGGCACTGACTAATGGCATGTTGGTAGTTTTAGAGTAACTCTATACATGAAAATTTACTAAGGACTATAAACATCTTAAAATAAGTAATTTTTTCTCTATAAATATTATGATTTAGATAGTGAAATTAAGAAAAATGTCATAAAGAACATTCTTACAGTCTATTATCTTAAAAGGCATTTGCATCAAACCCAAATCTCCCTCAATAGATACTATAGATATGTCATACTCCCTGAAGATGTTTATACAGAATTTTCAAGCTAGAACTTCATAAAACTTACATAAATTTTCTCTTCACTGAACAGAAACATTTCTTTAATCTATCCCAAAACTACCCTGTTGAAATTTCAAAGACAACCCCATCAAATATTCTGGAACTTGGTTAACAAGTCACGATAATGTTAGTTATATTTTCCTAAATTAATAATCTTTGATCATATCTTTGCCACATCCTTCATCTTCTTCCACAGTAATCGAAAATTCTCAGTCATTTCTTATACCACAGACATTCCATCTACCTCATCATGACATTTGCTTCTTATCCCTTCAAACTAGTACTGATCTATGCACTTCTCTGTAAAATCAAGAGTGGAAATTACACATACACACACACAATGATTTTGGAAGAAAGGGAAAATATTTGATTATATTTTAAAGTCCTAGATTTCATCGTTCTGAGAACTGTTAACCTTTTCTACTGAAGCAGTAGCACATACAACCAATTTCCTGAGTGCTGCACAAGCCCATGACTCATCATTTTTAGATCACAATTCTGATTACTTTTTCTAAGAATCTTCCCTACACCAGCCCACACCAAAGGTATAGATTACTTTATCTGTGCATTGTTGCAAGAAAAATTAACTCCTGATGATAACTCAGATTAAATATACAAATACTTTTAAGATCATAGAGTTGATAGGGTGTTACCCCCCCTCATTGTCTCCTATTTAAGATTGCAGATTTCAAGAACAGATATGACAGGTTTCCTGGAAGACATGTTCCTTTGGCTGCTCCTTTGACTTGCTCCTCCTTGTCTTCCATGCTGTCTTCTCCTTGTCTTCAGGTAGCAGGAACTTCATGGTACTGGACCCAGCCAAGTTCACTTTCTTTTCAGGCCTAACTTTTGCACACCCTCTTTTAGACACAAGTCAAACTCAGCAAAACAAACTCCAACACAGAGCTCAAATCTGTAAACTCCTTAACCACCTTTAGCGCACATGTGGCTAGCCCAGGTCAGCCAAGGACTGCAGGCACCCCGTGGCCTTTGGCCAACTCCACATGGCTCACATCTTTACAAGATGGCCGATTCTCATCTCCCCTCCATTGACTTTCTCTCTCTATCCTATCTCCATATTGGAATCTGAATCTCTGCACACCCTTTATATACCCTGATTTCCACCTTCCGGGAAACCTGTTTCACCTTTCTCCCTCCTGCATCTCCCTGAAGGGAAATCCCAACTAAGGTCATTCTCACATTTTAGCATACCTGTCCTTGAAATCTGCAATCTTAAACAGGAGACAATGGTGGGGGTGGGAGGGGACGGGAACGGTAACACACCCTATCAGAGTTAGATGAAATATGACTCTAAATATACTAGGCATCCACTCAATGCAAACTACACATGTTTAACCTTGAGAATTACTGTGAAGAAGGTCAATAAATATAAATACAAAGTCTTATGTGGCCTTAGGATCCTTTTCATCGTCTTTCATAACAATAACTTGAACTCCAGACTCTTATTCTTACATGTTCACACAAGAATTTTGGCATTTTAGATATGTCCTGTGACTCTAAAGATATACCTTGCTTGTGATACAAAGGAATCTCTTTCTTTTAAGTGAGTTCATTATTCTAGAAATCATCAGAGATCTGGCAAAGCCAAACAAAATGTCAGTCTTGACCAAAAGTGGGGGAGGGTGGGGGGCTAGAACATCAACTTTCCCCTTTGCATTATAATCATTTTGAAAGGCTTAAAATCATTTTCTTGTAACCAAATGTTTTGTAGATTGTTGCTTTTGTTTCATAAACTCACTTTATTGTCTCACTTAAAGCGTATACTTTACATACAATGCAGTGAACTAAACCTCAGCATTATCACTACACCCTTAATGAAGAATGTTGTTCTTTTTCTTCACTGTACATTTTCCCCACACTTACCAGTGTTTTATCCAGAAGCCATAATCCTTTTTGTCCCTTCTGTGATAAGATATATTCAGAAATATTCAAGTGCCCTCCCCTGAAGCTCTAAATCTGTCCCCAAACAAGAGTTAACAGCACTGTGGTGCACAGACAGGGTAGGAGAGCATAGTATCTCAATATAGTTTTAAAATGAAAAGCAAAGCATAGGAGTTGGTTGATAATGTCTTGGATCTACTTTTCTATAGTGTGATGTTAGGGCTTCTTTCATTCTTTTAAAATTTAAATATTTTTAAATATTGTTGTACACCACAAACCGCTCCTACTGCCCTGTCACTTTTGAGTTGTTTCCCAATGCAATCCCTTATGCTCATTCCTCCTCTAATTTCATCCAACCTCTTCCATGCTCTATGCTTTAGTTTTCTGCTGTCACTTTGTTAGTTTTAACTTTGTCTTGTCCTTAGGTATATTTTCCTTATATACCCCATATAAGTGAAAGCATTGGTATTTCACTTTTTCTTTCTGGCTTTTTTTTGCTAGCAATTCCTTCTAGTTCCATCCATGTTGATAACTTCTTTTAAATTTTGGGTCATCATGGGCTTCAGAGTAGGTCTACCTTGCAGCCTGCTCATTTTAGTTTCCCAAATAATGATTTTCAAGCAGAGGTGGGTTAAGCATCTTCAGAGTTTACACAGAATGTTCATGACAGAAAACAATAGAAAGAAGTTCCCTTATATCACATAATTCATATAACATATTTAAAGTGTCAATTCACTGTTAACCAGAATGGAATTCATTCTTTATTTCTACACAAATTGGTACAGTTGGCACTAAGTATATGGCAGATGGTATATGGTATACATATATGGCAGATGTCCCTTCTAGCTTATAGCAAAGCATATTAAAATGACCTTCAGCTTAAAAGCTTTAGCTAAAAATTTATTTACTAACTTACTTTAGTTTACTAACCATGAACTGAGCACAAAGTAGGGTGCATGTACTATAAGTGATTTTTCAAAAGTGAGTGATTTTATTTGATGATCAAAACAAATCATGGTAGAGATAAAGTAATTTATGGGCATTCTTTTGATTGCATGATGAGTTACAGTCCTTACCCTAAATTTTGACTAGCTATGCAAGATATTCCATGATAGATCTGTTTTTTTTTATTTTTTTCATTGACAGGGCTTATATCTCTCCTCAATCAGTCTGACTCTTATTTTGATTTTTAGCAGTTTAACATGGGTGGAACCAAGATTCATCAACTTGTACAGAAGGTGCTGAACTTAAAAAAGTTTGACTTAAGATGTTTTGACTTTATGAAGGTGTGAAAGTGATATGTTTCATTAGAAGCCATACTTCAAATTTAGAATTTTGATCTTTTCTCTGGTCTAGCCATATGTTGGATAATCTCTTGTGATGCTGGGCAGAGCAGCCATGAGATGTAGCTCTTCCATCACAGTCAAACAAGTAAACAACCAGTGTTCTACTGTGTTTTCTACCAGCTATTTGGATCCTCACCAGAAGGGAGAAATTGATGACCCTGTCACTGTAGCTTCCTCATCATTCAGTAATTAATTTAAGTTTAATGCTTTGGGTATTGCTCAAGCCTAGGGCAGTTTCAGCTCTTATCATAGTGATGAGCTTCCACATCCCCACTCTGGTTTTCACATCCAGTACAATAGTCAATATAATACATGAGATATTCAACTTTATAAATCAGGCTTTGAATTAGATTTTTGCTTAGGTAGTCTAATATAAATGTTATTAGCATGTTTAAGGTAGGGTAGATTAATATGTGATCTTTGGTAGCTTAGGTCTATTAAATTTATTTTGACCTATGATATTTTCAACTTAAGATGGTTTTATCAGGACATAGCTCTACCATAAGTTAAGGAAGATCTATAGTTCTAAGAGAATCTTCACAATCCATTTTAGGATTGTAGTTTTTAGGCTTGTAGATTGTAGATTGTAGGCTTCCAGTGTATACATTTGTAGATTGTAGGCTTCCAGTGTATACATTTTTATTAAGAACTACAACTTCCTTTTTCATCATTCATGAGTTGATCTGGAGCTGGTGGTTTTTATAGTCCATCAGATACATGTAACACCTGAACACTTTTAGTCATAATTCCTTCCAGGTTTCCTAGAGAGAAGTTAATGGTTCTAAGAGTTATTTCCCATTCATCAACCATTTTCTCTATCTGGCAATGAAACCCAGGTAAAACTTCCAGAATGTAACCTTAGTCCATAGTCACCTAATCATTTTTTTTCTCTAACTTATAACATTGCTTGTCTGTTCTTGAGGAGTTAACTTGACAAAATTACACTCTGGAGATAGCACTTTCAGATTATTTTCAGAAGATGTAAGTCAGTTACAAATTATCAAGCATCTAGCATTTAATGTCTCTGTTTCCCCATTTGTAAAATTAGTGACTATTTCCTCCTGTCCAGCTTCATCAGATAGTTTTTCAGAAAATAAGATAAAATATAATGGGAAGTTGTTTTATGAACTGTGAAACACAGTTACCCAAACTATATAAGTGATAGCTTTAATTGCTCACTTGTTGATATTAATCAAAGACTTGAGTTAAAAGAAAAACTTACACAATGAAGTATTACTCAGCAATCAATAAGATAAACTCATGCCATTTGTGGCTATATAGATGGAGCTGGAAGGCATTATAATAGCCAAAACAAGTCCAAAACAAATCCAAAGGAAAAGTACAAATATCCCATGGTCTCAGTTAAATGTGGAAAACAGAGGAACTACACAAAGGGTCATGAAAATCTTAAAACTAGCAAACTGAACATATATCTGAGGCATATAAAAATAAAGGACAGGGAAGGGACTTAAAATAGGGGAGGTAAGAACCCAAGTGAATATAATGATGATTCATAGGTGATATAGTAGTGGGAGAATTATGGGAACTACAATGTTATAAGAAAAAAAAAACAATAAAAGAAGAAAGAATTAAAAAAGTAGCTTTCCCCATGCTCTTCATATATTTTGGTATTTTCCCATATAGAAACATGAACAAATACATATGCAGCTGTTCTAAACATTAAATAATTGAAGTACAGAATAATATAAAAAGACAGATGCATAAACTTAATAGAGTTCCTCACTAATTTGTCTACCTTCTATTCAACCAAAAATGTGTTCACCAAATCCTGAAGTTCAAGCAAGATTCAAATTTCAAAATAATCAACTAGTATGATGACCATACATATTTTTTACAGTTATGTTTATTGTCAACCTAACTTTTATGAAAACAAAAAAGGTAAGTGTTAGGTAAGTGAGTTGGTCAGGCTTCTTCCTCCATTAGTCTATATAACTATTAGCTGTGGTATTGCATCCTTCCCACCATTATGTATACTCCTGAGCCCATGTGTGAGGGGGTATATGAGGGGGCATATCTGGGCCTGGGAGGAAGCTTTAAAAGGACTGTATTACCCCAGGAAGAGAGAGAGAGAGAGAACACCAGAGAGAGATAGAGGCTAGAGGGTATGAAAATTCCTGGGGGTCTGGGGGAACTGCTCTGCCTCCCAGAACCCCTGGTCCTACTCTGACCCTGGTCCTGGCCCTGGTATCCTCTGCCCTGCCTTGTATGTATAATTGCTAGAACCAATAAAGAATCTACACAGATTGTTGAGCAATGCAAGTGGTGTCACTAACAGGCTGCTTACCCTACAATTGGCCATAAGAATGGTTGCATTATAACAGGGAATTAAATTATATCAAAAGTACAAATAGGATCAAAATGATATTCAAAAGGGAGCTGATTACTAGGAATATCAGAAATGCACTTGCAATTTTCAAAACATTTAGCTCTTTTAGACATTATGGTAAGACAGTAATAAGATAAAATATCTACTCACTGCATTCGGCCATCAAATACTTGTTAATATTTACTGAATTAAAAAAAAAAACTATGTTGGTTGTAATGTGATTTTTGACCTCACAAAGCTCATGACTAATAGGGTGAGAGAAATATCATTAAAGTATAACCAGTATAAAACACTGTAGAAAGTTTATTCTCTATAAACACCCACCAAGTATTAGGAAGCAATTTTTCATGGGCACAGACAGAGGATATGCACTGCACAATTCCTGCTCCAAGAAGAGATCCCATATACAATGCTTGTTCAACAAATATCTGTTAAAAATCAAAGCACATATCTAACATTCCTTGCAAAACTTAGGAAAAATTTATGAAAGATGTGACATGTGTGTGAAGATGCTATTTTTAACCTCGTTACTAAAGATGGAAATTCATAACATATCTGCCATTCTTGAGCTACAAAATAAATAGAATATTTATTTTGACTCAGAATTAAAAATAGTGATAAAATGGAAAGAAAAAGATGAAACCATTGCAGATCCTAACCCTAGGACACAGTTTCTCAAGAAGTTATTTTTATTTGTCTCAGTTGTTTTATAGAGGACGAAGGTAATTGCTGGGTAAGTTGGTAGTATTGGAAAAGGGGTATTTGAAGATAAAAGACTTTTCAGAGCTTGGAAGTACAGTCTTAGGTAGGATTGTAAACCTACAACATTTGGGGATGGCAGAATAGAATCAGACATGCAGGAAATATGTCCACTTATAGAGTTAACCTCACTGTGTTATTAATGTTTGTCTAGACCTTGTCCCTATATCAGAAACAAGAAAAAAGTTAAAGTGGTAAGTAGGTAGATAACAGCTCATTCTGGAAGTGTGCTACCTCTGTTATTTTACAGAAACAGAAAAAGGAACACTTCTTGTTGAATTTTAAAATTTGTAGTTTTTTTATAGTATATAGATACTTATTAAAAAGTATCAAATTCATTTGGGACAAAGCCTGGTGAAAGAGAATCCTAGGAATTTTTTTTAGAGAACTATTCAACTTTATTGGGTAAAGGGGAAAAAAAAAAACTTTTGAGAACATAATTAGAAAATGGAGATAAAAGTCCAAGACAAAATTCATAAGCATGAAGATTTCTTTTATGTATTACTTAAATTTGGGAAGTTGGAGTGTTTCCATTTTTATTGTGATGGACATTAATTGCTTTGGAATCTTTCTGGCATTTTGTTTGTCTCTAGCCTCACACTACTGAGGAGATACATGAAAACTTATTAAATCTGTGATATTAAATTTACTTGTAAATCTTGCCAATAGCCTAGATATGAACAAAATGAAGTAATAAATTAAGAAGTGATGAAACACAGTTGCAAAGTTTAATATCATTAAATGCAGTGGCATTATTATTTCCTTGGTGCTATGTAAAAATTATTCTGCATAATGACATAATGATGTTATTTGACATGTTCATTCAATTACTAAAAATTTAAGAGAGAGAAAAACTGACCAATTATATATTTTAGTCAATTTAGCCAATTCTATTTACCACTCCTTTAGTGAAATTTTATCTTGAAAAGTAAATACGAACAAGAGATACTTTGAGAAATATCTGCTCTTTTCTCCATTTCAGTTATGATGTGCCTCTCATAGTAAGAGAATTTCTCTCTAATTATTGTATTTAATGTCTTAGTGTCTAAAGACTTTGTTTACATAAATTATCCTCTAAATAACACCCAGTTGATTCATCTGGTTCTCAATGAGTAGCATGTAGTCTGTTCAAAAGTAGAAGAGGAAATTGGTTATGTTAGTTATTATGAGACCAGTTATTAAGACACCAGTACTAAGTTGGTTCCATGTGGTAGTTTCCTAAGAAGTTAATAGGTACAACATATTTCTATGTGCTAGACTTAGATTATAATCTTGTATAAAAACGAAGACCATTCTAGATTAACTGTGGCTAGTTTGAAAAGGGTTTCATTTCAGTTAAAATGTTTCACAAACAATAAAAGACTAAGTGTGCCCCATTCATAATAATTCAAACTGACAACATCTGACAATTATAAATATTCCAATTGGTATGGTTCATCTGTAGCACACATTGCTCTAAAATTAATATCAGATTTTGGGTGTTCCCTGTAGCACAATTTCCAAAACAATTACATTTATTTATATATTTGTTCTCCCTTTGTTTCCTAAGTTGTGTTTTGAAATAGTGTTAATTGTCACTCTTAAGTTGCAAGAACAAACTCCACATAGCTAATAAATTGCCTTCCCTGGAAAAAGTTGGGGATTTTTATAGTCCAAACCAAAACTGAATGAACAGATTTTAATGAACAGAGGTTAAGTTCAGTCTCTAAAACAAGGAAAGTTTTGACACCCGAATGTCATCTTAATTCTTTAACTCTCATCTCTATAACTTTCAGTATTTTGGTGTTTTTGCATGGTGAAGGGCATTGCTATTGGCAAATCCTAAATGTTATTATGGTCCCATAATATTACTACCATAGAGTCACGGCTACTATTCTTATATAATTGCTTTATTATTTCTGTACTTATTCCTGCCTTTTGTTGTTATACTTGTGTGACTACTACTATGAGCCACATTTGTGTAACTAGTATAGAGTTACTACTCTTATTCTGCTATTATCCTTGGGTTACTATTCTAGGGTTATCATTACATATACCATTCTGCTACTATTTTTATAATCTGGGTTTAAATATTACAAATTTAGCCATTTAAGAGACACAGGTCTGAATCCCAAATTCAAAAACCTATGGGGAAATATTCTGGCTCAGTCCTGAGATTGGACCAATGTCCAAGTGACCAATAGGGGTCAATCACCTTTGTCTCAGTGTCAGGTAAGCCTGAGAAGCAAATAAATGAATGGAATACAAGTCCTGCCTTATAGAAATGTGTGTAGATGAATTGATAGAGCTAGACAATAGATATTCTCCCTCTTGAATAGAAGAGCAACAAAATGCAAAAAAAAAAAAAAATCAAAGGACATTTCTATAGAAAAGTAAGTCTAGACAAGATAAATTATAGACATGAATGAGTTTAGCAGAAAATTAACTTTGATGTCCAATCTATTCATTGGCAAAAGTGGAATAGGAATTTTGCAACTAATCTTCTGAAAGTCTTTGCAAGATATAAATAGATTCTGATCTGATTAGCTGCTCTGGAGAAACTCAGCTGTTCTAGTGTCACAGGCAATGAGCTATCTCTCCCTCTGCTCCAGAAGTAGTCAGGTAGAGTGAACTAAGTGCCACTAAACTGTGCTAAGTGTGAGGACAATAATCTAGATGGATGGTTTAAAGACAAAAAATGATTCCATGAAAGTCACTCAGACAACAAAATGATGTGTTCAGGCCTCTTATTCTGTTCCCCATTAGCCTGGCATTTGCACAGGCAAACATTTTGAATAGTTAAAGCAGAAATGTTTTCAGAGGCAGGCGGGGAATGGAAACATGTACATAATAGATAGGCACTGGGATGAGCACACACTTTGATAATGATTCTCAAATTCATTGTTCTGTTTTTAATTTAAATACTGGGTAGTCAATCAAGAATTAGCTGAAACTTACAAGATATCCTTGGGTCAGAGAACTTCATTTGGTGGTCTCTGAATTGACAAAAGAAGTAGTACTTCAGGAATTATCCTCCATATGTGTTTTTTCTCTCAAAAATATGTTGACAGGTGAATTTGACATAGGATAGTAGAACATTCTTTTGAAGAATGTTCTAGAAATACTTTCTTAGACTTTTTGCTCTTAGGGATTCTGATGAATTAATAGCCAAATGCAGAGTGTTTGTGAACAAACACCAGATGTATAATTTGATGCTTGAAACACCTAAGGTAGGAATTGGTCTGTACATGTGAGGATGATGTTAACTCTATCTGTTACATATTGCAAGATAGAGACATCTTGCCATATGGAGTTATTGAGCACTTGAAAAGAGATTGAGATGTTTTGTCCATGTGAAATACACACTAAATTTCAAAAATTTGCAGGACAATAGGAAATGTAAGGTGTCTGGTGAATGATGTTTTATTGTGATTGTATGCTAAAATGGTAACATTGTCGATATATCTAGTTAAAATATCAAAATAATCTGTTATATTTTCATTTTTTAAATGTGGCTGGCAGAAAATTTAAAAAGAAAAGAAAAGCATGATTGATATGTGTTCCTACTGGGCACTGCTGGATTATAAGAGGTGAATCTTCTGGTTGTAAGATCCTTCGCGGTATTCTTTCCATCCATAGTAAGTTGTTCTTTGAGGTCAAACCTTAGATTCCATTTGTTTTCCTCTCTCTTACCACTTAAAGATAGTTAATCCCTAAGCTGTAACATCTCATTTCATGAAATGTTCCCTTCTGTTGCTATTCTTGTTACTATGCTTTGCAAGCAGTCAGGCCTCCTCAGGATCTGTCTGACCTGCTAATTGGGCTAGATGCATCTGTCTCCCTTCTTACTCATCCTGTCTTCATGAGGAATCAGATTAGTTTTCCCTTAAACAGCACATCTACAAGGTTTCCTGAGATTACAAATCTGACAAGGAATGAATATCAATGATATTGGCAAACAAATAAAAAAAATAGTCCCACTTACATTTTGAAGAGTGTTTTCTAAGAGCTTAACACTGCTCCAAATTCCTTGATTTAGTCATAAAAGTCCTTCAGAGTTGGGTCTCTGTCAAGGACCTTATTCCAGCAAATGCCCCAGAGACTTTGGCCTTGCTCATTCATCATCAGAACCACTCAACTTGCTTTACTTGTTTTTCTCTCCCCTCAGTCTACCCAAACCCTGACTAATTCCTAACAAACATCAATATCCAATCTCCTTTCTTCGTCTGACTCTGGCACAGATGCTTTCCTGCTTTTTCTTATTCTGTTCTCTGCTGCATACTCTACATTTAGCACAGATTCATTAACTATTTTGAATGTTTATGTCATGTGCCTCATATTTTCCAATTAGTTTGAAAGGCACTTAGAGTGAAAATCTCTGTCTCCTGATCTTCCATCTTCACAGCAACCAGGACAGCACCAGACCCAGAATGTCTCTCAAGATGTTCGTCAGGGAACTACATTCCAAAGTGCAGAGGTGATGCTGGCCATGTGGGTTCCTGTTTCTCTGGTGTAACAGGTTCTGACTCCAATTGGAATGCTAGTTTGTAGGCAGTAGTTGTACTACCTCCTCTCTCCCTTTTCCAAGAGAATACAACATTCTTATCAGAGTGTTCCAGTGAGAAGATCAAGACTCCATTCAAATTAGTTGCACCCTCTAAAAGAGCTCTTTTAAGGTGGTATCTGCTCTTTCAGTGGTTCCAAGGTGGCTTCCAGTGGCAAATGACCTAACAGCACCCTTGGAATATTAGGCTCAGGCACTAGGTCTTAATCTATTTGATTCCCTATAAGCAACTCTGTTAAAATTCAACAAAAAACTTTTCTTGAGAGAACTATAAATATTTCATTTGGGGTAATAAAAAAATAGTTTTCATTATCAGATTTAAAAGGCATTTCCAAGGGAAATACTGGATGAACTTTTTGTCTAAAGGATTATTCCTACTTCCTTTTTCTTGACATTTAACTTTCCGCCTCTTTCTTTCTCTTCCTTTATTTCTCCCTTCCTTCTTTTGTTTTTACATAATAATATTCAAATAAAACAAGTTACTCTTTCAAACTTACAATGATTTATACATAAAGATTGATATTATTTTCTACAAAATCCACCCAAAGGCTATAAGCATCTTAATCCCATCATTAATAAATGTAATTTTGGAAAATTTCTTTTTAAATTGCTTTCAAACACTCCAGTGATGTGCTCTTAGGTTCTTCAACAATGAGAATCCTTTCTCAGACTATATAGGCCAGTTAGAAATCCAGTGCACATAAAGTACTCAAAATAAAGAAGACTTTATCAGTGGTTTTTCAAGGGAATCTCTGGAACACATTTACCACATGGCACTTATCAAGTCATATTTCTTCATATTATCTATCACATAAAATTTGTTTTAATAATGCTTTTCCATACTTTCCAACTCTGTTAAAGTCCTGTGTATACAATGAACATTACATTATCATTTTAAGGAACAAAAAATGGGAATGAAGGAGGAAACTTAATTGATTAACGTTCACAAAAAAGTTACTTTAAAATGAAAAAAGCAAGAACACAGGGGGAGAGGGTGTCTAAAATGCCTCAGAAGACTCACTTATTAAATAGAACATGAAGAAAAGCCCTTCAGGTTAGACAAAATAAAAGGATATAATACAGTGACAAGATCAATCATGCAGAGAAGTAGGTCACTTGGTTGGAGGGTTCCAAGGAAGTAGGAACATGGCAACGCAGGGGTGGGGGTCACAAATGATGTGGCATCAAGGCAAGTATTTTCAGGACTTTCAGCCAGTCAAACACCATCAGGGTGGATAGCTTGAACAGTTCCATAAAGTAAAAACCATCTGATTAAAGACGCTCAGAGGCAGAAGATCAACAACTCCTCATTCCAACATCCAACTCACCAGCATCAACCAGACTCTTTTATCAAAGAATTCTTTTCAGCCCCTTATAAATGGCCTTTTGAAAACTGACCTAAGCAGTGTGACATATCCAATAGGTAGCACAAAAAGTGGGCACACATTTAATAAAAATGGGGAAAACAGAGATATTTTAGGCTGAAATCCCTTGGCACAGATCTTGAATATGTGGTGGGGTCCCTATGAATAGTGAGGAATGCTTAAAAAAAAAAAAAGGAATATTATCCCCTGAAGCTGGCCAGTATGTTGGGAAGGGGGCATTCTGATGCCATCTTCCAGTAGTATGTCCATAACTTCTGTTTTGAGGTTCATATGATAAACTCCATTCTCTGTAGATCGGTTTCCAAATTTCTGTGATTTATAATGAGATTAAAACTCCAGCTGGGTTAATGCCATGGTGGTAATAAGATTATGGAGCTTTTGTAGAGCATATCTCTTCTGTTGGGCTAAAGATCTGTCATTTCTCATTCTGCATCAGACATTTCTGTCCTTGTGCCACCTGAGCCTACTGCACTCAGTCTCCTCTCTCTATTTCCCATATTTCCTCAGCCCGCACAGCACAGGTGCTTCTACTCTTCTCAGAACCTGTCCACACCTGCCCTGCTCTCCTGTCCATGAGTAAGTGCACACGTTTGCTTCCTCTGATCAAATAAAAAAATCACAGTCTCGGGCTTCTCGTGTTTTTATTGCCTCAGAGCATCTAGGAGGATATTCCATACCTGCTGAACCTGAGAACAGAGCAGAGTGACAAATATTGTAGCCAAAAAGAAAATAAGCCATTATTTAATCCCATCCTTGTCATTCTGTCAACAAGAGAAGCCAGACTTTAGAAATTCTGTGACCTGCCCAGGGTCATTCATAAAGTTAATAGGAAGAGGGTGAGAACTATAACCTACATTCCCAGAATAGAGTCTATTTTTATCCCATCTGCTCAACCTGTAAGTATCTCTATCCGTTTTATAAAATGTTGAGAGCTCCTGACTACATTTGTCTTCCAAACTGTTTCAAACAAAAGATACAGGATGAAGTCACAATAGATTAAGTATAAAGTGACATGTTTATCTTCCTGGAAAGAGGAGTAAAATAATGTTGCTCTCACTTTTATATGAATCCAGCAACTGTGTGACTTGTGTGATTTTTTTTTTCCTTTTAGCCATCAGGTATTTGACTCATCACATTTGCCAGATGAGACAGAAAGAGCCATGCAGAGCAGTGACAACAAGGAAGCAACTGGCAGCAGCAGACCGGGCTGGCAAGGAGCGAGGTCAAGTAGCTCAGGGTTGTGATATGTGTGAAGAGCTACCGGGAGCACCAGATAAGTGGCAGCAAGACTTTCACAAGCTCTAAATATTAATATACAGTGTTGGAAAAACAATATGAACTAACAACAACAACTTAAGAAAAAAAGGAGACTTCGTTCTGTTGCCTCCTTCACGTCAAGAAGCAGAGAATCAGAGTGACAACCACAACACAAAATACCTCTGCATTCTTGGTCTTGACCACAGCCTCGTTTCCTGGCCAATTCTCCTGTTAGTTCCATAACATTATGGACGCATCATCTCCGGTGAGGTGGGTCCACATGTTTCGGAACTCAGCCTGTGTCCTGACTGCTCCTGATAATCTGCTGTGGGCAAATGTATCAGCTACAGGGAGGCAAACTTGTTTGAATTGATACAAATATGAGCACTTTTTTTTTTTTTTTTAGACTAGGTAGGTCTCTCTATTTTTGCCCCTGGAACCGCAGGCTCACGTTGCCCAGGGTACCACAGACCCAAGCAACCCCAGCCTCAGCTTCCCAGTTAGCTGGGATTACAGGCGTGCGCCACCACGCCCAGCTGTTTTTTGGGACTAGGTCTCACTGTGTTGCCCCAGGAGGGTCTTGAACCTGCGAATTCAAGTAATACCCAGTCCCAGCTGCACTCCGTGGGCTTGCAATTAAAGGTACGTGCCACCAAATACGAGCACTTTTAAAAGAACTGAGCCCTTCAAAAATCCAAATTGTTGCAAATATTTATGCTTAAGCTAAGGGACCACCAATTTGGAGGCTATGAAAGGAGGAACATAATTTCTGGAGCCATCTGTAATGCAGATGCCCTCTGTTATGGCTGGAAGAAGGCTCCCTGCAAACTCCTTTTAAAGTATAGTTTGCAATGTACTTTAGAACATAAAATGCCTGCTGTGGAGGCCATGATGGGCTCACCATTCATCATTGTACATGACGATCTGGCAAAGTTCCTGTGTTGATGCCAGAAAATTAGATATGAAAATAAGTGACTCAACTATGTGCTGTACTCACATTTTCTGTTCAAGTCTTTGTTATAAGTAAAGTTGAAATGCCTTTTAATTACTTCATTTATGTGCTAGATGTCAGATTCAGCTAATCTATATTTTTATTTTAATGATTGAAAATATATATCACTGCATTGTCACATGGAATTCTTTGTTCTTAGAGAAAAAAAAATCAAAGGAAAACTAATGATGTAGAAACTAACATTTATTTAAAATCACTCATGGCACACCTTAATTAGGAGCCTGCTGTTCTAGGATCTAGCATATTATGTTTCTGAGTATATGACAACTGCAAAAACCATTTATAGCAGCATAAAAATCAACTTCTGGGTTGTCATAGATAAACCTGACAGATTGGAAAGCTCCTTTGAAAACAATAATAGGAACTTTAGAAAGAAGATGAATTGAAATATTTTATTCTTGTGTCTTACTGGTGGGGCATGTCACACACATAATTACAATTCATCATATTCTTAGGGTTACAAATATTGTGATTTATTCATTTATGCCATTTCTCAACTTATGATATTATTTCCCCTTAACTTCTCGACAGGTGGTTGACATTGAGAATTATTGAAGCCTGTTGCATTCTAGCAGAAATGTTTCTTCTTTTTAGTATTTCTCTCCATGTAATCCACACATTCTTACCATAAAATTAACACCTTTATGTCAACTTGCTGTAAATCAAGATCATAACAGTGAAACCGTACAAGTTTTGACTAATCAAATATAATGAAAAAGAATTCTCAGAAAAAAATGGGTAAATCCTATTCTTATTGAGTCTTAGGGAAAATATGGTTGTTTCCTTTCTCCTGAATAGGATTTTAAAAAGGAAAAATATAAACACCATTTTCTTGACATTATTTCATTTCTGACAGTAATGGCAGCATAACTTATTTTAGGAGAGCTACAAGTTTGATTTCTTGTGTAAAAATTTTGTCAAAATGTCTCCCAGAGAACTGGGAGAAAGGCAGACATAAAGAATAAAAGGAGGGCTTGCTATGTGATGAAACAAAACTCACAGGGAGAACATTTAAATGTGACTTATGAGCTATCATTCTACATTTGTAGGTTATGACTCATAAATACCATATTTAATATCATGCTTACCTAGACCACTTTGAATCTGGCTAGGATTGAGTCAATGTTTTGTTGCAGACTCATGGTTGTGTCTTCAAAATTTTTCTCATTCTCTCCTGGTTCAGAGACGTCCAGGCCTGGATGAGCAAAAACTTCATCATTGATAAGTATATAAATAACTCATCCTTTGGTATTCTAATTTTCCTACTGCACACAGGCAGCTGGGGACTCAGACTTTTTTGGAACTTTGTCATCTTGGACTTCCCTCTTCTTTCTAAGTATTCAATATTTCCCCAGCCTTCACTTCAGCAATTGCCCATTCATTTTTGGACTTTTCTAACACCTATTCTGTGTATATACAACTTGTTCAATTTCTTGTTACCCTATAGACTTGAAATTATTGGCATCTACATTGATGTTAAGAAACAGACATAACACAAGAATGAGAAATTTTGAATCCATCAAGAATATAGTGGCCACTTTCTATATATTAAATTGCATCTGCTGTCATAGAAACTGAGCCTTTTAAAGTTAAAATGCCTAAAAAGATTATTAACTAACTATAAATGGGAGAAGGCACCCCAAAGTATATATCAAATCCAGAAGGGGGTTTAGGACTAACTCTAGACTTAATTTGAAAGAGATCAACCTGAGTGTCCTCCCATTATCTTTCAGATTCTCATGGAGCAGTGGCTCCCCTTCTTTAAGGTCCATTGTCTCATTTTCAAGGTAGTTTGACCCTGGGCTGACTTTCTCTTTCCTAAAATTCTCTTTTTTTTCCCTTGCCCCCTCCCGCCAACTTTGCTAAAGTTTTCTAATAATAACAATACTACCGAAAGAAGTCATCAATCTGCATTTTAAAGATATTAGTAAAAATACTCATTATTTTTTTCTTATTAAAAACTTACTATGCAATTACTGTAGAACTTTTTAAAAGTTAGAGAGACTAAAATAAAAAATAAATGATATTTCTACCACCCAGGCTGAATCTCTTTTGACATATGGGTCTATAGCCTCCATGCAAGCAAAAGGCACGGACAATATAATTCTTGGTAACTTCTTATTGATCATTATGAGCACAATTCTCTGCACCCTCATGTTCTCATATGCAAAATGGGGGGATATTAGCACATAACCCATGGAATTATCAAAAGAGTTGAATTAACTAATTTACATTAAATACTTTATTGTTCAGCACAGTAATTATGTAACAAATATTAGCTCTAATTATTACACTATATTTCTTTTTCTTTTTCAGTTTTCATTACATACCTATTGACTATCTAAACATCATTTTATACTTTTCATATAATTATAAAATATAGACTATAGTCATATGTCTATATATATGTGTGCATATATATGTGCATATATACATATGAGTATGTGTGCAAAAATAATAGCTCTTTCTTAGGAAGACAGCTATACTCAGAAACAACTGTAGAACAGAAATAGACAAGCAAGTTACATGGCTCATGGCTGTTGGCAAACTGGATCAACATCTGGACCATAGCAACTAGGATTTAATATCTTTTACAAAATGTCCGGGTCTGGCAAGGGACTGAAATTGTACTTCTGCAGGGTAGTTATTAGTTGAAATCTTTATTCTTGCCTGTATCAGAGCTGAAATATTTCTGCCTAGCTTTTGAAGGTTGTAACCCCAAACATATACTTCTAGAGGAAACAGAGGTACTTAAAATAAGATGGAGTTTGGAAACACAGTATCTATCTATGCAGCTTGAAATTGGAAGCTGCTGGCAGAAATGATATGGGGTCATACTCCCAGGAGGCACACCTAAGGCCTGCCTGGGAAGGAGGATCACTGATGTGAAGAACATGGTCACACCAAATGGCACTCAACCAAGATAGTAATGCAGATGAAGAATTCCTCAGCTGGAAATAAAGGGGATAAGATGAAAAGAAACAACTGAGAAAAGACATAAGAAGCCTGAAAAAGATATTCAAATAAGTACATATATTTAGATGATAATGGAATTCATAAGGTGACAAACAGCAGTAACCATGAAAAAGTATCAGGTGTAAATTCTGGAAATTAATGACATAATATTATTTTTGGTTAAAATTTCCAACAGATATGAAGAGTAGTCACCTGGACACAGTTGAAGATGTAAACCAGAACACAGGTCAGAGAGATGAGCAGATGGAAAATACACAAAAATGTTAAAGATAGAAAGGTATTTGGTTGAGAACAGCACAAAGAAGGGAGGGTAACTCAAAATTTCTCATGTTTTATGAAAGTCATGAGCATTTATCATGTATGGATAGAAACATCATGCCAAATGTTGAGCACTTACAAAACCACAATATCCACACCTGCACACATCACTGTGACCTACAGTACATGAAGGATGGCAAGATTTATATTCTATAATACTTATGGGAAAAGGGGACATTATCTTCCAAAAACAAATATACAAAAATCCCTATGTACTTATTTCACACTTGACTTCTTATCAGTAAGGATAAGAGGCCAAAAGAGAAGCATGTATCTCCCAAATGATAGAGGAAATGGCTAGAAATTTGGAATTCTACAGTGGGATAAAAACATTTTTAGACTTCCAAGGATGAAGTAATTCTTCCCACTAGTCCTTGATGGAATGGAAATAAAAAAGCAAAATCTTTTATAAGGAGAAAAGAAACAATTCAGAAGAAAAATGCAATGGAAAAACCAATAATGAGCAGTCAAGTGACAGATATCCATGAATGGATATGTGCATCATTGAGAAATAGATGGTAATAATGATGATGATGATGAGAATGATTATCTGTGCTAGAAAAATAAATTCTAATTAAATATGGCCTAATAATAACATAAAATTTAGAGGGCAAATTAAAGCACATAATGGCATTGTTTAGAAGTGAAAAAAAAATTAAACATTTCTAAAAGAAATAATGAAAATAAATTGAAAAATATAAGAGTAACCATTCAATTAACAGAATTGGTAGAATAAATCAGCTAAACACCAATAAGGAAAGATTTTTAAAACAAATGAAAGAAATGCATGAGGATACATGACCCTAGGATAGAATTAATTCCAACAATCACTAACAAGGTGATGATAACCTCACTTAGTGAAAAGACCAAAGGATGCTCTCCCATATGTGTACTTCCTCATGCCTGGCACCTGCAATGTGCTGAAGTTAAATGCCTTACATAGGAATTCATCCCGTTATCCAAGACAATCCAAAGAGGCATGTGTCCAAAAAATCAGGGACCTTTACCCAACTCTCTAAAGAAAAATGTGACCACAAATGAAGTGTCAGAGAGAGGTGATGTTTCTGGTTTGTGAAGCCCAGACTTGCTAAGGGAACGTGAGCCAAGATCATTTGAGACTTGAAAAACGAGAGGATACAGATTGTCTTCTCAAGCCTCTTAAAGAAAGAGCCTCTTCCAGCACCTTGATTTTAGCCCCAAGAGTGCCATGAAGAACCTCTAATCTACAAAACATGACATGATAAATGTGTGTTGCTTTGTGCCACTTGAATACATTTCTTTGTCTGCTTTATTTTCTGGATTCTTCAAATGAAGTGGATATTCTGGTTTAAAAGGTATGAACTTTTATTATTTAAAAGTTGAATGTTCATTGCCTTACTGCTATTCTATCACCATAGAAACAATAAACAAAAGGCAGAAAATAAATAGGTCAATAATTCAATTAGTCTCTTTTTGTTCAAGTAATAATTTACCATTTGTCATAAAAATAAAATCACTGTCAGACGAATCTGTATTTATAAATAGAAACCTCTGGCAAGTTGTTTCATTTCTCTGAACTTCAATCTCAGTTTGTCTTTAAAATGTAAGTAAAAGAAAAACATACTTACAGAGCTTTTGTAGTGGTAAACAATCATGTCTATAAAGAATTTACCACCAGCAGAATTTGACACATGGTGGGCCATCAATAAATTCTGACTCATAGCAGTATTGTACAGAATTATATGAATTGCCTCCCTATATTTGTTTTACTTGCTTTGAAGGAACCATAGCCAGAGCACTGAATCATTTGGGTGGTAGTTCTCTCTGGGTTTAAGGAGTACTGGTATCATGAGATCTGAAGCTTGGAGAGGCAACTGGCTGTAAACCTAGAAGTACCTATGCTCTCATGCTTGTTTTGCTTCTGAAAACACATGAGAAGGTGCCCTCTTCTTGATTGTTTTTCTCATCTAGGAAATTAGAACATGTGGATATAGTAGTGCCCCTCCCCCAACATCATAAGCAACCCAATAAATCATCTCCTGAGGCATTGTGGTTCTGGGTTTTGGCCAGAGAGCCTGTTATAGAAGCTGTTAGTAACTGGCCCTCAGCCCCAGTGTCCACTCTCCAGGCATTCAAAATATACCAATCAAAGGACAGCAATGACCTATTAAATGCAGTGCTAATTGTCATTTCTACAAACACTAAAGGATCCAAAGAATCTTTGCAGTAGGACAGGAATAGCACTAGAGACACATGGAAGTCTTCTAACATGGTGGGTTTGTGAACAATAAATTAAAATCCAACTTTGATGTTTTCATGAAACTTGATTTAATTCACAAATTTTACTCAGCACAATGTCTTCTTTGGGTGCTATAAAAGGGTTGTTTTATATTGCAAGTATAACTGCAGAGCATTGGACTTTATAGGGGACACTTCAAGAACTATCTCTTCTAAAATGCCTATGGGGCATTTTACCTTTCAAAGTTCTCTCAGATCATGTCATCTCACCATTACAACTCTGCATACAGGTTTTCACATTATTGTTGAAGAAACAAAGACTAGATGGGTCAGCATTTCTGGTTAAGTCATCCATTTGAAAACTGGGGTGAATTTATGTTGAGGTGAACACTGTCTCTGGTAGCATGAAGAATGTGTGTGTTAACACCACTTTACTTTGCATCCATCCCTTAAGAGAAGCTGCAAAATTCTAACCTATCTTGAAACTGAAAACTAACCCTTAGGAGGTATAGAAGCCTCACATCTCCAAATGCTAAGAAACTGTTAAGAACAAGATCTGCAGCCATCATATTGCTAAGACCTTAACTCCATCACCATGTATTTTGATGAGATGACAAGTAGTTTGAACATAATAGAATGTTTACTGAGATGCTCCATGTTATCTGAAAACAACATTTACCCAGTTTTACAGAGCAGCAGTAGTTAAATATTCATTTTTATGGATACGTGCAGGCATAAGTGCAATGTGTGCATATGTCTGTGCGCGCACACACATTGCACACTGCATATTTGTTTGCTCCCTGAACCGATGGAGCAAAATTAAGTTTATAAACTTTGCTCCAGCACAGGAGTGTGTTATATGCTCTGAGGTCCTGGCAGCAAAGAAGGGACTGGAGAATCCAGGTACCCAGGAAGGGAATAAAAGAGTAGCGGAAGAAAGAGAAAGATCTAGAAGCTGTTGATAAAATGACCCTTCAGAAGCCAAAGGTGAACAGGTACTTGCTGCAGGAATCTGCTGATTTGTCTGAGTAAAGCTAATGTCAAGATCAAATTTTAATGTATCAATAAAAATAATTATTTCAATATTTTCCCACCAAAAGGAATATTCTATCTAAAAAAGTAAAAAATTGACCTTTCAAGGATATTTTGTAGATTTTCTGTGGAATAATTGTCTGCAGTTATTGTAACTCAATCAAGATCCATCAACTTTAGTGTGTATTTGATTAAATGTGACTTGCACTGACAGTTTTGCAAAACAGTATTTTGTTCCTCTCGAAAAAGGAAAAGAACATATTGAAATTCATATTGTTTCTTTAAAAAATTCTATCTTTTTCCCCACTGAAATTAGGTACTAAAAAGTTTAAAATGTGATAGATTTTATAATGTCTCTTTACCAAAACCTTTCTATAAAATATTTTATTACCTTTGTCAAACTGGCAAAACAAGGTCAGAACTATATCAATAATTGCTATTTATTTCACTCTCATTGGTGTTGCTTCTCACTGAGAGGTAGAATTAAAAAAAATTATTTGAGAGTTCTTAGAAATAGATTCTGATTGTCATAAAGCAAGAATGTAATCCAGAAAATTATTCACAATCTTATGAAAATTAAAGAAAATATTGGATAGTTCTTACTCGATTCAATAATAGTCTCTTCTCTAGGCAGAATCACAATATGACCCCATTCCTCACTGACTGAAAAGTTATCATAGGAATTACAAGCTCTACTATCAACAAAGACTGCTGGTTCAAAAGTTAGTGATTCAATCAACCTATCAATTATCTGACTTTAATATGGTAGCAATCAAATGTCTTGGTAATTTAGTGTGGATACATTTATTTTTAAATAACATTTTTATTCTGACATAAATAATTCTCTGATCCCCATAATTAATCTCTAAATGCATCTGTGATGTATCTTTATAATACTACTTGTAGAAAATTACTTAGCAAGTATCAAGTACGGATATTTGAACATGTTTAATGTATGCTATCAAATTTACAATCAAGATCCTAGAAAATATACTTGTCTGGCATATTGCAAGAAAATGCTTGATCAATGAATAAATGTGAAGAAACAGTTATTGTGCATCTTCAGATTACTTAAAATGAGATTCATTTACCAAGTTCACCCACAATGACCTGGACTTGCCTGTTCCAACAGTGAACAAGGCTGGCCCTGCCCTTCATCTCCTCTCTGACCAGAGTCTAAGCCCATAAGCCAAGAGCTCTCAACTCCCTTCTGGGAGATATCTCAAGGTTATATGGAAAACAATTCAAACATCCACCCCTCCAAGAGTGATATTTTAAAATAGAATGAACCTTTATACCTTCTAATTTAAGGCGGTATAAGTACAAAGATAGTTAGAAGTCCCAGGTAGATAATAGTTTATAGACAGTCTCATAATTGTTCATAGCTCATGTACTGGGTGAGTTTCAGACAATTATTGGGATTGCAAGGCTATGTTGAAGAGTAATGGTGAGAGTGGACCTCCTTAGCTTGTACCAGATCTTAGTGGAAAGGCTTTCAGTTTTCCACAATTGTAAATGATACTAACTGTGGGTTTGCACATATTTTTATTATGTTTATGTATTTTTAATCCCTGATATGAAATAAAAATAATTTCAGGAATTCCCCCAGGACTAGCTAGAACATACTACTTTAATTAGATGTCTGTTTCCTCCTTTCAGAAAATTCAAAGTCTTTTATTACTTCATCTCTAGTTGTAGAACACATCGTTCTAGTTGTGCAGAAGATATTACTGAAATACTTGTGGTCAGGATCTTAGACGTGGTTGCAATGCCCTGGAAGCTCACTCCTAGACACTTTTAGTTACTTGTGGGCTTATTATGATGATAAACTGAAAACACGAGCCTGGAAGTCACAGGCCCCTCTTTGAATCCTGGCTGCAGAGCATGCTAATTGCAGGGACAGAGATCTATGACCGATGAGGATAACTTAGGAATAAAATTTAAGTGCAAAATTGCTGTGATATTTGCATATTTTTGCTGTGGGGCCCATATCAGTTGCTAGCACTCTCCATGGAGATGTCCAGGGTTAGGCCCAATATCCTGCTGTGCTGTGAAATATCAGAATATTACTCCAGAAAAGTTTCATCTTTCAACTAATACTAATTAAGACATTTTAGGTAGGGGGCTGGGCATAGTGGCACATGACTGTAAACAGCAGCCTTGGAAGCTGCGGCAGGGAACAGGGATTGCAGTACCAGTCCTGCCGGGGGCACATAGTGAGACCTAGTTCCAAAAAATATATAGCTGGGTGTGGTGGCATGTGCCTGTAATCCCAGCTACCTGGGAAGCTGAGGTTGCGGATTGCTTGAGTCTGTGGTACCCTGGGCAAGGTGAACCTGAGGTTCCATAGGCAAAAGTAGTGAGACCTAGTCTCCAACAACAACAAAAAAGACATGTTAGGTAATTATAAGCTAGATGGGATAGAAACTGAATAGTGACAGATTTTTGGGGTTCTGTAGGTTTGTTAGTTCTGTTTCACACCTTTGGTTGAAAGGATCTTGAGAAGAGGGTATTACACAGGAAGCACAGGACAACTGCCAATCCCAAGATGAGTTTGCCTTTTTGATGAGAAAAAGGGTATTAGCATGTGTTATTTGGTCTTCTAACAACAATTCTGTTGAATCAACCTGATATTCTTCTGTGAAATCCATCTGGAATGTTTACAAAAGAAGCATGCTCTTTACCGAGTTAATAATGAAAAGGCAGATTGACACCATTACAGTAATAGGATTTATTACCAAGTGTAGTCATGTTTTCTCACAGAGTTTTGCCTGTCTGAAGGCTAGATATTCACAGGCATGTTTTCTGATAATATTAAAATAGTCTATAATTCTTTCCTATCGGGGAATTTAAGCATTCTGCTCTCACATCAGCTAGAACTTAAGAATAAAACCCTAAAGGATGGCTGCTATCAACTTTAATCATCCATCAGGGTATAACCTAATAAAAACTGGCTCCCAGTCCATGCATAATTAAATGGGCATTTTTAGAAGCCAAAAATGCTTGTGCTTTTTCTGGGAAAATAATGTTATTATTGTGATAGAAGTATAAAATCCTTAATTGTGCAACTCAAAGACAATTCAAACTTTAATATTCATGCCCTTTAAGTAGACATGTGGGGGAAAGAGTTGTTTTGTAATGCTTTCAAAGTGCTTGTATGTCTGGCAAATTCAAAATTAATTCAGTCCTTTCACAGAAAGGAAAAACAGAAATGTTATTTTTTTTTCAAGAGGAGTAGATACACTATTTTTACATTTCAGGCTAAAATGGTATAGAAATGAAAAGCAGGAAGACATGATGACTAAAAATCTAATCTGAATACAAACATTGCATTTCTTTACCTCCCATGGGATCAAATTTAGTAGGAAAGAGATAAGACTATCAGGTAACCTGGTCTAGGTAATCACAATTTCAAATTCATAGATATAGAGATAGAATAAATTAACTAAACACTAAAAACCAAGAATGCGGGGGGTTGGGGGTGGGGATTCATAGTGTAGCAAAGGATGATTCCTGCCAAAAGAGAAGGCATTCTCAAGAGTACCCCAAAAGAAAGATACCTCCATTCTCCCCAGAGTTAACACAGATATGTTAGACCCCCTTTCTGAAATCTCAGTCAATGAGGACAAAAGAGGTAAGTCTTTTCTGTTGCTGAAGTAAATCCTTTAAAGTTAGGTAATCAGGACGACGTTTGTTAGATAATCAGGACTACAACTGGAGAGGATGGGAGAAAGAGCAGTCATCCTCCTGCTATCATTCATTCTGCATCGAGTGATGCAGATGGTAGTGCAATGGAATAAGGGGGTTGATGTGGGAAAAGTTATAATTCAACCTCTAAGAGGGAACAGAAGGAATAGAAAGTAGATTCACAGCCAGGTGATCTCTGAACAAGAAAAGGGGAAGCCTGGAACCCCATGTAGCTAGATAATGAAAATGTGTAGTCTAGAACTTTCTGTGCAAGGAAACACTGGCCTGGAAAGTCTAGTTTTTCAAAATACACAAAGAATCTTCATTTTAGGTGAAATTTCCTTTTTAACTCTTAATAAAATGAAGTATTGTGAGTAAAATTAGACATGTTCAGGCATGTTTAAACTTGAGACCCCTTGCCTTCTGACCACTGACTTCAAGTCTGAAACAGAAAGACCATGGAAAGAAAAACAATGATATATCTCTGGACTTGTCTGAAAAAAAAAAAAATGGAAGAAAGAGGGAGAACTCGGTGTGGAATGGCACAACACAAACTCAGAGTGGTACACAGAGCTGTGTGATGTGAGAAGACCCTGTGGAGTCAAGAACATGGATGTCATGGATCTGTCTCTGAGCTCAGTATCAGGCAGCTGAGTTAAATGCTGATGGGGTCAATACAGGACACACTGTTTCCTCGTGAAATATGTGAAATCCTCATTGTCAAGAATTTATAGCCCATGACACAATTTGGGATTAAGAAATCACAACTAATCCTTCCTGTTGTTCTTTTAAAATCATTAATTAACTGCAGGAGTACTTTTAGGTCTTTTTAAAGGAATTCAATCCAGTTAAAGGCCCAATAAAGAACTGCAACCAAGAATAGGCCCTTGGAGGGTGTGGCTCAGATAAGACCAATCCTGGTGGTCTCTCGGTAAACGGGCTGGGTCTGTGTTATTGCCTCAAACACATTCTATTCAAAGTAGATATTGCTGAATTTGGGATCAATGGGGAAAGATACATGACAATTAATATTTGGATATTTGATATCATTTCCCCCCTAGATTGTTCTAAACTGTTATTCAAGACACTTCTATAAACTTAAGAAGTTAATTTTTAAAAGGAATTTTCATATATATTTTCATTTTAATGAAGACAGATTGGACTTCCATTTCAAACACGGTATAAAAGATGAAGTGCAAAGTTGAGGGAATATAAAAAAATAAGAGATTATAAGTCTCTTATTTAGGTGAAAATATAGACTAATTCTCTAGAAAGAGGTATGAGTATGGATAACATCATTGACAGACAGGTGGAAAATGAGGCCACTGGCATGGCAGCCTGAGAAAGAGCAGTGGAACGTGTCAGTGAGAAGCCAGGAGAACAGCAGCATGAGAGGAAAAAGTGAGGGTTGAGACACTGTGTGTTAGTCCTTTCAAGAGGACAGTGGAAGAGGGGGCGGGCTGAGTCAAAAGGGGTTGTATTTTAAGATGATACAGCAATAACAGTTTTGGAAACAGACAGAAATGGCTCTTACATAAAAAGAAGAGGCAGGGAGGGAAGCAAAATAGGAAGGAAACCTTTGAGTGTATGAGAAGCCAAAATCGAGTCCCATCAAAAGGATGGGAGTGAGAGTAGACGCCAGTGGGTTGGACTGGAAAGATGAGAAGGCTCTCAGACTGTGGCCACCTCTGTGCTGTGAATCAAGATGTGTGAGCCTTTGTGTGGAGGGAGAGCGACTTGCTGTCTGTAGCTTTTGGGAAATTGGCTCACTAAGTACTTGCTATGTGTGATATTATCCTGGGTGTTCCATGAAAATACTGTTTACTTTTTTTTTTATCTAGAAATATGTAACCCAGTTTATGCTTTGCAGTATCCTAGAATTTGACAATATGATGACATCCTGAAAATCAGATAGTTCCCCAGAATGTAAAAAATAGGCCTCACACTTCACAGAACTAGGCAGATATTAGAAAAGACCTGAGGGTGCTGCTGAAGATGTTTGAAAGGGAGGTACACTGTGCTGAAAGACAAGTGCTCCCCCTCACCCCCCCCCCAGCACTGTTGAGCAGGACTCCCTTTGGTCAGTGAGTGAAGAAGCTTCCTCCAGGAAGCTCTAAGCAATTCCAATCACTTTTCTCTGGTCAGTCCCATATAAGGCCCAAGTCTCAATAGTAAGGACATATTTATTCTCACATCTATGTACCAACACAAAATATGGTTTTTTTTTCTTTATCGAAGAGGTAATATGATTCAAAAAATATCCAAACAGTGAACTTTAAAATGGCAGTTGTATTTTACTTATGTTAACTACTGCTCAATTTTGAACATGTTAACTAACCACCCCCAATTTCAAGTCAATAATATCTTCTTGAGAGAATATATTCTAAGCATTGAATTATACTAGACAATCACAAGTACAAGTTTTCATCCTCCTTGTATAAATTCAACCTATCTATAAAAAATTATTTTATCTGAAAAAGTATAAATGTTATAATGTCAAAGATCTGTGTCTCACTGTGAACACACCTCAAAAATACAAGTCATTCATGAGTTTACCTAAAAACATTGTGCTTACAGGGCAAAACAGCATAAAATTCTGTGTGTTAAACAAGTTCTCCATTATAGTAACAATTTGAGCCCCCAAAGAATAAACTTTTGTTTATTTTTTTCTTTTCTCATAAAGTCAAAAGATAATGTAGAAACTTATATATGCATTTACTCAAATATTTTAGACCAAAATATTACTGATCTTTAAATATAAAATAAGCATAATAAGTTTTAAATAAGTATATCTGTGTTAGAAGAAAAAATTTCCAAGGTTCAAAGTATCTTTAAGGCTCAAAACTTATGGATCTATCAAAACTAATGTATTATGGTATTAACAGAATAAAATATAGATTATAGTAATATCATAGAAATTCTAGAAATAGACCCTTATAAGCGTACCTTGACATTACACTTTGTAAAGAAAAGTCAACAAATAACACTGAAGAATTAAATCAACATGTCATGGGAAAGATGAACCCCCAAAGTCACCTCACACTATAGAGAAAAACATGCAAGCTAAAATCATAAAGCTTCTGGAGGACAACATAAGAGACTATCTTCACAACTTTGAGGTAGACAAAGATTTCTTAGCCAGGACAAAAAAGGCACCAATTGTAAAAGGAAAATTAAATAGAATTGATTTCATTAAAGTTGTTATCTATACTTTAAATAGTTAAAATAAAAATAAAATTAAAAAGTTAAAATAAAAAAGTAAGCTGCAGATAAAAGTGTGCAAAAAGACTTGCATCCAGAATATGCAAAGAAATTCTACATACCAGCAATAATGTACAAAAGAAAAAAAAAACCAAAGTTTTGAGAAATTGAAGGTTAATATTCACCAACACAGGAAAAGGCATTCCACATCACTAGCCATTAGAACAATGCAAAATAAAGACAAATGATTCATGATCTCACTAAAGTAAAAATGACTGAGAGTAGCAAATGAATGTGGAGCAAAAACTTTATTACACTCGAGATAAGGACACAATATGGTACGAGTACTTTGGAAAACTGGTGATTTCTTACAAAGTTAAGCACTGTGGTGTAACCATCTCAAGCCTGGTAGGTTCATCATTGGTTGTAGCAGGAAAGGAATATTGGAGACCTTGAAATTATCTTTGTAGAACTTTTAATAATGAACAGGAAAGAACAGTCACTCAAGTTACTCTCCCAAGTTCTCCTCTTTCCTTTCTCTTCTCTTGGCATAATGTTATCCTTTTTATCCATTCCTAGATCTAGGTGAGCCCACTCACACAGATACACACACAATAGCCAGATATGCCTCATCATTGTGTCCACAATATCCCCGGGTGCTAGTCACAGAGGCCAATAATGGAAGAGCAAAAGCCCTGAAAATTTATTTACCCTACAAACATCTACCTATCCGTTGATCCTATCTCCTTTCTAAGTACTTATTCAAGAGAAATGGAAGCAGATATTCACACAAACCCTTCTACAAAAATGTTTATGCCATTGAATTCATCATAGCCCTAAAACTGAGACCAAACCACATATTTTATGAAGAAATGATAACCTGGTTATAATCACATAATAGAAGACTAACCAGCAGTAAATGAGGGAACAGTTGACCTATGCAACAACATGAATTGATTACTAAGACACATCAATCGAAGAAGTACTACAAAAAAAAAAAAAAGGAAGCTTTCTATAAAATCTCATTTATAGGAACTACAAGAACAGTTAAAACTAAGTATTATGATAAAATTCAAAACTGGTGTTGGTAGTGATTAGGGAGGGCATGGTGCTTCCTGGCAGGCATTGGGGGTTGGGGTTCTGCAATGATGAATTGTCCTTTATTTTTATTGGGCTATTGATCATAGGAAGATATAGTCATCAAGTTATGTGAAATTATGTATTTAAGGTTCATGTATCTCATCGTATATAATTTTTGACCTCATTTTAAAAATGCATCAGCTAAATCTTTTCATATGAAGGCAACTGCATCAACATTGTTAATTAAAGCATTTTAATATCACTTTCTAATATTAATAAACAGAAAGTGTTTTAAAATAAAAAAAAATATTAGAGCTCTTTCTAAATATGATTCTGAATTTCTACACTGCATTACACTTGACTTTTACAGAGAACATGACACTTTCTGATTTCTATGGAATCCTGAATATATAAATGGCATTTTATGACTAAAAAGTAATAGGTCTTTAAAAGATTGCTTCATTTCTGAATATAGTTGTCTCCTTAGCATCTGCCAAGTGCACATAAAGGAAATAAGTGATTTCATTTTGTTTAAACATCCTTCATCCTTTTTTTGATATATATGTCTTGACCTCGAGATGGTACTGGAAGATTGGTTCAATTATATATTAGTGTTAAATTTAGAGAAATGTGGTGGGAGTCCAGGGAAGAAATAGCCGCATCACAATAAATCTAATTGCTAAATAAGCCAGCAACCCAACTGAAAGCTTTTGGGGGGAGTGTGGCTGCTGGCATGCCTTTCATTTTACATTTTCAGGGTAAAGATTTGTTTAATTGCAGGTGCTCGAGGTGAGGAAGAACAGTAGGTGGCTAAGAGAAGATTAATAAAAGTAACAACAAAACAGAAATTTCAAAGGCAGGTTCAGCTGCTTTCCAATATGAATAAAATGACCATAAATATGTGGATGAGAACAATGATAAAAGCACAATAAATTCCCAGAAAACCAGATCACAGAGTGACTCATTCATGATTAAAAAGGTGCAAAAATCACAAATTGGAATAATGGGTATTTGTTTATTAAATTTATATGTTTAGTTTTCACTTAATCTAAGACTTTCAAGTAAAATAAGGGTTCACTTAAGAAGTATGATAAATGTGTGTATATATATGACTTAAACATATAATATTCAATTATATGTATCATTCTAAAGTTATACTGGTTCTTTGATTTGTCCAAGCAGTTTCTTTGTCAAAAACTTAATAGTTTTGTTACCATGACAACACAATGTTTCACAAATCTTCCTTTTTTTCTTGGCAGCATTATACTAAGGGTTGGTTGAGAATATATATATATATATATATATATATATATATATATATATATATATATATATATACTTCCATTGGTTACATAGATCCATCTTTTCTTAGAGTTCTCAGGATTTTTTAAAAACCTATCACAGGTCAACTATAATGCAAAAACAGGTATTTTCATGTGATGTGATGGTTTTCATGATGTAGGTATTTAGTTCTGAGACATTTCCAGGGTGAATAGAAGACCAGGCATTACCTACTAGAGAGTTAAAAAGGAATTGCAACTACTTTCTTTGCAAAGAAATTGTATCAGAAGAGGAGTGCTTGTCTTCCAGTTGAGCTAGCAGATTAATTGAGGTAATGAGAAATTTTTGAAAAATTCTATTATCAGTGTGGATGACAAAGACTTTAGTTGAACAAAATGAGAGAATAATAATATTCTTAATGTCTTCTCAATGTCTTCTCTTTTGATCTGTTATAAGATTCACTAAAAGAAGTGTGTGTGGGGGGGAGATTCTTAAGCAGGAGTCAGTTCATCCTGAAGCAAAGCATTTCTTTGCAAAGGCTGTTATTTTTTTGGTAAATATATAGCTGACACATAATTGCAGACTCAAGATACTTAAACCTAAATTTATTTTTATGTCATTTTACAGAGAAATTTTTGGAAAACAACATATGAAGCATTGAAATATACCATGGCTGAAACAAATAGTTTTCACCATACACTCTGCAGTAAAATGCAAATATCAGTTATTCTAGGCTATTCTCATGCTCTGAATATGAAGATCATATATAAATCTTAAGCAATTGGGACTATTCCAAATTTCCCCTTGGTAAAGTACAATGTCAGGAAATTCATAATAACCCCATGCATTTAACCAAACATTTTCCAAATATGAAAACATGGTTTATTATTATTATTATTATTATTATTATTTTGAGACTACGTCTTGCTATTTTTGCCTGTGGAACTGCAGGCTCATGTTGCCCGGGGTTCCACAGATTCAAGCAATCCCTAGCTTCAGCTTCCCAGGTAGCTGGGATGGCAGGCGCACGCCACCACGCCCAGCTATTTTTTTGGAATTAGGCCTCGCTACGGGCCCTAGGTAGAACTTGAACCGTGATCCTCAGCCCCGGCTATTTCATAGGCTGAAGCATACAGGCACGAGCCACCATGCCCTGCTTGAAAATGTGATTTATCATTAAAAAAAAAGTCACAGTGTCTGATATATATTTTTCTTAAAAATTTGTCCCATGTTACTGAACTCACATAATACTTTTATGAAATACATTCCTTTATGATGTATAGAATCTAGTTACTGTGAAATTGTTCCACGTTCCATTGACAGAAAAAAATAAATAATGAATTCTAGTATAACTTCTTATTGCCGGAGTCAAATTAACCAGATCTTCTGATGAAATATATGCATAATTACATTAAAATTCTATTTTGTAAATGAAATCATTAAATGATAGCTATAAGAGGAAGGGGAATGGGTGTTGTAGAGGCAAAATTAGAAAGTAGGCCACGATAATGATGTTCTAGAAACATTTTTCCATGGTGTTATCTTCCTCTGGCAAACACAGAACACAGGTAATATAACTCTGAAGCAGGAAGAAGGTCATGTATCCCAGGCTGCTTGAGAAAGAAGAAGAGGAAGAAGAGAGAAGGTCAGGATTTTTAATGACAAATTATCCACTTGTCTTCCCACTTGAGATCAGCTCTATGTTTGGATGATGCTAAAGAGACAACCACCCCTTCCTAAGAATAATTTATGTGACTCTGAGGTACACACATCACCATATAGTGTGCATCACCATATACCATTCATACATCACCATATATCGGTACTCTTAAAATATACCCAAACATTTCTATACACTCCCCATTTTCTTGTCCCTATCTTTCCTAATCTGCAAATAACCTCATAAGTAGGAGTAAAGTGATTATTCACTCTGTTTTAAGGAAAGTGATTATTTCCATCATAGATGTGCTTACACATGAGCACATGCCAATGACTCTCAGGGGTCTGAGAGCTCTAAAGTATTTACTCATTACCTAGTATGAATTTTCAATCATAAACATGTACTCCACCAGTGATTTCCTTTCCTTGAGCCTCAATTTCAGTCAATGGCAGAATTTCAATCTTGATTAATTGAGTATGATTTCAATCCATCTTAGCTTGTTGTGCATCCACATTTCAGGGGTACAAATTGTGCCAAAATATGGGGGTAGAGAAGGAGAAATGTGGTCTTTGGGAAAAGAAGACTTTCTATAGAATTTCCTGGAAAATGTCCACATCCTGTAGTCTCCAGACTTTGGGACGCAGATTTTTGTCCTCACCATTGCAAATGCAAAGTCTCTTCTTTCCAGATGTTTGCCTATCCCTCCTGGACACAAGGAAATACCGACTGTTCCCTGCACATCACTGATACAACTCTACATCATGTCACTCTTACAATAGCTACCTAGATGACCTCTCTAGATGCAGGTTAAGATGGAAGAGTTAGGGTGGATCAGTCATCTCTGGAACAAATACTACATTTATAATAACCATTTATCTCCTCTTCTCCTTTATGTTTCTCTAAGGCAGGGCAAACAGATCTCCTCTAGTGAAAGAGAGTGATCCCTTAATGACCAAAATCTCATCTATCTTTTTTAAAATGCCATGGATTTTGACTTTTAAAATGTTTTCTTATTAAATCTTAATTAGATTTCTTAAGAGATAAACACATGAATGGCTTAACTATAGAGAAGAACTTTTATTTATATATCAAGAATTAAGGAGCAACTAAGATATCCCAAATAATATCTCTAGTAATTTTATTTATCTTTATTCCAAGATTTCAGACAGTAGTTAGTCCCTATGGCTAGCATGAATCCAGAGTCATTTTACAGAAAATATTTTCAATAAAAAAGTATTAATTATGCTAAAAAATAAAGATAGTTAATTTTATTTGCTAATTTAGTTTTATTGCAGCAGCATTGGTTTATATTATTGTACATGATTTAGAAGTACAGGATCATACCCTACAGGGATATATTACCATGCCACACCCACCACCAAGGCACAGAAATTCCCCTACTATAGTCCATTGTGCCCCTGCTCCACTTTGCTCTCTTCTCTGTCTGGCATCCTTTTAATGATGTGTTAACTAAGAGCCAATGTTTGAGAAGTCACTCATGTACCCAAGATCCATACCATTCCACCGAAGACTTCAGGCCACAACCTTTTGCTCAACTGTTTCAGAAAGGTGCCCTTTCCGTCTTCCATGGTGCATAATCTGGAAGTTCCATTTTACTTACAAGATCATGTTCACACTCATGTCCATGTTTGGGGGTCATATCTGACCACAATGTGACCTCTTAGAACCAGATCTTGACTTTTAAAAGTCAGAATTGAAGAGCTTGCTTTTTTGAGGTCAGTGACTGCTAAGTGTCCAGCTGTAGCCTGGCCAGGGCTACATTTCCTCCCCATGAGGAATCCTTTCAATTTTCATCCCACACAGATTGCCAGGCTGCAGAAGGAGGGAAGCAGATCACTGCCTAGTGCAGATTTCCAAAGATGGCAACATTGATAGAAAAGTTCCAGGAGGAATTCCAAGTCCTGGCAGGATGACACTGCAAGATGCTCTTCTGTCCCTGATCTGCACTCATTCTCCCCTCTATACAAGCATTCCAATCCCCCTACCAGAACCTCCAGTCCATGATGAGTCAGTAATATGGGGATTCTTCCAGACTTGACTTCAGCAGATGTGCTATGTTCATTTGCAAATTCCCTTTATTTCCCATCCCAGTGAAGCCATCTTATTTGTCCAGTAATCACCTACCCCACACTCTGCTTCTGGGATCTGACAGCATCAATCTGAAGAAGGAGAAGCTCTCAGAGAGCTCAGATCTGTTAGTAGATGTTCATTTCTCACAAAATCAAAGAGCCCAAAGTCCTACCAGCAATGTGGTCCCTCCACAGGTAACTTTCTTCTGGAAAGTTTGGGCACTTCAAGAGTTAAGAGAAGGAACTGTGTCGTTGGTGTCATCTCCTGCACACTGAACAGACGAGGGACCTCTCCCAAGTCCAGGCTCCTACCTAGGACCCAGACTACCCCTCCTGGGACTCATGAGGACATATGGCAGTTTGACAGTACATGACAGAGTCCCTCTGTCTGGGTGGGCTCAGCAGTCATGCTCTCCTTCCCAGGAATTTCCTTTACAATAAAAACTCAACATAGATGATTGTTAAGAGGGTGTTATCCTTTTTTTTTTTTTCATTCCTCTGCAGAAACTGACTCAAATCTCCTAGAGATGTGACATTCCATAGTCTTCTTAAGTTAAGCTTGTGATCATTCTTGTTTTACTTCGGTGGCTCCGGCTGGCATGAGATCATGGACATTGCCTACAATTTGACTTTAATTCTAGCTCAGGGTTGTTGCCACTAAGAAGAGACATGCATTCCATGGAGAATCTGAGAGACTCCAGGTGTCTATAGTACAGTAAGCCCATATGCTCGGCCATAACATTTACAGACAGGAGTAATTTCTTCTTATTTCCCACTTACTAAGTCTATTCGATATTTAGAGTTCACATTTCTGTGGTAACACAATGCATCCAAATTATCATGTTCCTTAAGTTGCCTATAACTGACATGCAACATGAGGACAGCTATCCAGCCCCAAATTCCACACAAGGAAAACAAAACAAAACAAATAAAAATATATCAGGTAAAATATTTGTTTTCATGTTTTACATGAGTTACATGAAATATTTTTAAAACCAAAAGGAGGATTCAGGATTAGGGGTTTCTACTAACATTAGTTTCTACGTATTCTCAATAATTTGAATGCTAGTGAAAGGGAAATCTTAGAATAAATTAAATACATAAGAGATGTGGAACATATAACCTCTTGGGTGAGTGATTATTAATAGGAAAATAGAAAATCATGACCAAAATAATTAGAATAGATTACTGCTGGAACATGGATCATTATTGCATTGACAAATTCATAATTCAGGTCAAATCACAGAGCCTGAAGGATAACAACTATGAATAGAAAAGATCAAATATAATTATGAGAAGTTGGAAGGTGAGTTCTCTGCTCTTACAGTACTTGAAAATCTTCTCAACATGTATTTACCACTGGATCAAGCTTGGGAATCCCAGGGGAAGTAGACCTAGCCAGTGCCTGAGGAATCTGTAAATCTCTGTGCTGCTCGTATTACTGGAATCACAGAACTGACAAACTCACAGTGTAGTTCAGATGTTGAAGCTAAAGGAAGGGAGACATTGAGCCCAGAGTCATCCTTCCCCACACCCCAAACCCTTTTCACTGAATACACATTATACTTTAGTGTCTTTTTGGTCAACACCTAAATGCAGTGAAACTCTCCTTGGTAAAAAGCCACATTAATCAAGGTTGCTGGTGATAATGTCTTGGCAGGACAGGGTAGAACACTTTAGTGGGGAATTCTGCTGGAATCGCCCAGACTCATGGCATCAAACTGCTTTGACCTAGCTTTCTAATCCCTATGATTAAGATCCTGTAGAACAGATGCCCTGTGCCTTCCATAGGAAGCATTGGTCTCAAACTATATCTCAAGATATGCATTGTTCTGTTTCTAGTAAATTTACAGGTTTGACTAAAGTTTTATTTAAAAAAAATAAGCCCTCAGGGTAAGATCTACCGGTGATGTATTAAAATAAGTTGGACTTCTTTTCAGCGTAAGAGAACCTTCACAACAACTAGAACACCCAGATGGACCTCCTGCTATGATCCATTCTGCAGATAACTTTCAACCTCATCTGGATTTTATATCAAGAATGCTAACCCAGGATTCTAAACACTTGGATTCTTGGACAAGGGTTCCAAGCAACTCTGCTCGGAGTACTATCTACCTATGATTTAAAA
>PVHY01000347.1:0-70103 GCA_004024945.1 Uropsilus gracilis | reverse complement strand
TGCAATCCCTGGTCCCAGCCGTGTCAATTTTTCTTTAACATTAAAGCTACTTCTTGAGAAAATGGAGACACTTCTGGGAGGTTAGGAATGTCCACCCTGTTCCCTCTTGTTCTCACCCTGGTACAATGAAGGTCATTGGTGGAGGCCAGAATATTTGGACACAAAGGAAAACATATCTTTGGCTGAGTTTGGGGCCTACAGAAGACTGATGTCATTTGCTGCATGTAGGTGAGAGGAAACTGGGCACCCCAAAGAAAGGAAGAGCAAAGATTTGAAAAAAGGTGTTAGCCAAGAGAAGTGGAGGAGCTGAAAGACTGTTCAGACCATAATATATGATACTCTAACTATTTACATATTTTCAGTGTAAAATCTTCTCCCCAAATCTTCCAGAAACTACTAGAACTAAGTAGTGCCTCCAGTTTATATTTACAGATGTGTATTTTAGTAAGCAAGTACAAAATTAGCAGTGGAATATACATAGTGTGTTGATTCCAAGTTTATAGAACTAATCAGCAGAGAATGAAACTTGAGGCAGAAGTGACTGAATGAATTACAGTGAATTTTCACATCACAGGAGGCTGAATGAAGCTCAACTTCAAAGGATCTATAGATGAATCTCAGGTACTAAACACAAAAAGAAATTTAAGTTGGAATTGATAATAAGATGTACTATAAAGTGACATTTCATTTTTCACTCATCAAATTGGAGGAGAAATTTTTTAACTTTAAGTTTATAGCCAAATTAAGAAGATAGGCTTCTCATATATTTGCTGCCCTCATACATGTATAGCATCCTTCACTATCAACATTCCTCAACTATAATGATCATATGTTGACCAACCAAAATTATCCAAAGTCCATAATTTCCATGAGGACTGACTCTTGGTGTTGTGCATTTTATGGGTTTGGACAAATGTCTAATGATATATGTCTGTCATTATATTATCATAACAATATTTCCATGACATTAAAGTTTTCACTGCCCCCTCATCTATTCCTGCCCTCCAAGTAACTCCTAGGGAAAACAGATCTTTTCACTGTTTGCATAATTTGGCCTTTTGCAGAGTGCCATAAAGTTGGAATCACACGGTGTTGTGTAACTGAGATTGGCTTCTTTCATTTAGTAATGTGAATTAAGGAATAGGAAAAGCAATTTAAAGTTCTTTCATCTCTTTTCATAACTTGATACCTCAGATCTTTTTAGTTTTGAGTATATTCCATTGTTTAGATATAACATATTTCATTTACCAATTCACCAACTAAAGAATATTCTTGGGTGTTTCAAGTGGCAATTAAGAATCAAATGTAGCTGTAAGTATTCATATCCAGGGTTTTGTGTGGATATACATTTGCAAGTCCTTTAGGTAATTACCAGGAACACTATTGCTGTGGTGCACAGTAGGGGTATATTTAGTTTTGTAAGAAACTGCCAAATTTGTCTTCCAGACAATGGTATAGAGTGACTGTACCATTTTGTATTCTTGTCAGTAATGAATGACAGCTTCTGTTGTTTCACATCTTCACCAGCATTTGATGGTGCCAGTGTCCCAGGTTTCAATAATTCTGAGTGGTGTTTGAGAGAAGGACATTTTCAATCATAAGATCCAGCATGGGCTCTAACAAAGACTGAGAGGGGTGGATGGGAGTATCCTTCTTCTTTTTGGCTAGCAATAAGTAAGTCTGTATAGTCTTTGCACAAAAAAAATTAGTAATGTACGTTGGAAAAATCTTAAACATCATCATGTAAATTGATTCAGGAATTATATGCCGAGAAAATTGGCTACATTGCCTGAGATTCTTTGAAAATTTATAGATGCTAACTATTTACAGAATTTAATTTAAACTATTTAATAAAGGAGGTTGACTAACCTATAATGACACAAAATACTAAGTATCATTATTAGATATACTGTTAATAGCATATAATTAAATAAAAATAATAGACTTTATTCTAGAGTATACTATATTTTATAGTCATATTAATTATGTATCATTGATGTAATCATATTACCTATCATATTCTATATAACATATGAAATAGTCTGTATAAATATAAATATATACACACCCATCTGAATAAATTATATAGAATGTGGATATTTCCAGAGGATGAAAGGGTGATTATGGAAGATGTTTGGGTTCTTTATCATTTTTTTGTGTATTTTCCAAATTTTCAACAATTAATATTATGACCTCTCTATTTTTAAAGAAGTTAAATTAATCAGATTCAGACTAAAAGACTGAGAACATTATATTTTTGATCTAATTTATTTGATAATATTAAAATTTCTTTTGAGGTTCCTGTTATATTCAAAGTCTATTTTTGATTCTTTATTGGTACAATGGGTTATAAATCTTAAAAAAAGTGAAATTTTATGGCCCGGCACGGTGCTCGTGCCTGTAAGCTTCAGCCTATGAAGCCTATGAAGCGGCCGGAGCTAGGGATCGCGGTTCGAGTCCTGCCTGGGGGCACATAGCGAGACCTAGTTCCAAAAAAATAACTGGGCGTGGTGGCGCATGCCTGTAATCCCAGCTACCTGGGAAGCTGAGGCTGGGGATTGCTTGAGTCTGTGGTACCACGGGCAATGAGAGCCTGCGGTTCCACTGGCAAAAATAGCGAGACCAAGTCTCAAAAAAAAAAAAGAAAGTGAAATTTTGATGACTACATACATGATTCAAATATTATCATTTTTACTGACCCATAATATTTTAAGGCATTTTAACAGCAAAAATAATGTGAATAAAATTCACTGTGGTTGACATATTTCCTACTCCAAATATAACATGTTTTGACCCCACTAGCAAGCTGCAAAAAAAGAAACATTTTGATATAAATTAGTCTTTATTTTTTTTGTAATCAAAAGAATATTCATTTCATTTTAGCTTGTTTCAGATCAACGTTAAAATATATGACTTCCTATGGAAACCCTGAAAAAAAAAAAAAAAGAGAACAACAGCTGTCTTGGAATTTAAAAAGAAAATAAAATAAAGAGATAAATGAAAACCGTGCTTCTTCTCACCCAGTAAGTATAAACATCTCCTTTACCATATCAGCTCATGTCTAAATTAAAGAAATAAAAACAAGGTTGAACTCGTTTTACTCCGCTCACTCTCTAGAAGTGTTTTTCTTTTAGAATATCATTAAGTCATATGAACAGCTGTACCAAGTTGTTATGGCAACAGGAATTTTAAAAGTAAATTAATTTTGCTACAAGGTGTTATTAAGACCAGGTAAGGGTGGCCTTGAATAATAATGCCCCATATTGACTTGCAAGAAGTGCAATTGGAAGGAAACATCTTGATTTATGATCATCTCTTTGCAGTTCCTATAGGAAAAGTGACCACAGATTTTGTTGCCTTTATTGCAAATTTGTATATTCCATTTTAATCCTCCATATAAAGATAAATGAAGTTTTGCAGTTCATTGATCTTTTAGTCTCTGATGAACTTATATAACAAAGAAAGTTGTAGCTTTGACATCTTTCCTTGTGGAATGACGATATGTACCTTAAGAATATACATTCTGAAAATAATTTTTCACCGTGTAGAAAATCTTGATTTTTTAAAAAAATTTCTTACAAAGGAGTTAGAAAAAGTCTCAAATACAGCTTAACATTAGATTTGTGCAAGCATGCAGGTGAACAAATAATGAAACTATTTTTCTCTACAAGTTCTATGAAATGCTTATTAGATCTAATTTCTAGCTCAGTCTTTCCCAGACTGGCTTTAAAAATAAATAGTAGTCCAAGTATGATTTGCTCAACTTATACACCCCTATGCTCATTGCAACAAAGTTCGCAATGGCCAAAATTTAGTAACAATCTAAGTGCCCAATGACATATAAATAAAGAAAAGGTGGTATTTATACACAATACATTATTAATCAGTCATAAAAGATGATATCTTGTCATTTGCAACAACATGAATGACCCTTGAGGAGATTATGGATTATTATGGTAAATGAAATTAAAAAGAAAAGGCAAATTCTGCATGATTCCACTGACTTGTGGGATATACAAAGAAAAAGACAAAGAAACAAATCAAAAACAAACTTTAGACTCTGAGAATGGAATGGAGAGAAGGGTAGAGAATGGAAGGAAAGGAAGATTGAGCCAATTGGTTGGTGGTGCATGGTAACTATTTTGTGATAAGCATGGTGTGATGTATACAGGTACTGAAGTAATAAACTGTACACCTAAGACTTACATAGTGTTGTAAACATTCTCTCTCTCTCTCTCTCTCTCTCTCTCTATACTCTATATATATATATATATATATATATATATATATATATATATATATATATAGTCAAACCTTGGTGTAATAACATTGCAGAATTGCAGAACTCATACCAGAGAGTCTGATACTTCCTCTTTACTAATGCAGATTATACATATATGTGCTTGTAAGTACAGAGCACAGATGCTTGCACATGTCACACACACCCATATCATCACACACAGGTACATGTACACATAATCCAAAGAAGGAAAAGGAAGTTAATCTGGAACTTCTGGGAGTGAAACTAAAACTGTAAAGACAGTAGCAGTCAAGTGGGATGCTGAGATGAAAGACAGAGACTGTGAAGTGGAGGGATTGAAAAAAAGTCCCTTTCTCTGTCAGGAATCAACAAAGTACTGAGAAAGGAGTGAGAGAGACAGATTAACTCAGAGTTTGTGACCTGCCATAGATGTGTTGACAACAGGTATCTAGCCAAAAAATCAATCAAACAAACCAACAAACAAAAATTATCAGCATACCTTTTTACTTTCCTGTGAAACAATCTCAGGATTTCTAAGTTGTCCCATTATTTTTCTTAGCATCCATTCTGATCATCTGTCTTTGCTAAAATTTCCATTCAGCTTATTTTAAATCTTAAAGAACTACCATGCAATGACTTGAAAAATCACCAAACCAGTAGCAGAAAATTATTTCCCATGAATATCCATGCACATTTAAAATAGATAAATAAGTTGTATTCTATTCCTTACATCCACATTCTTTGAGACAACCGGGGAAAAGATTTAAGAACAGGTGGTCTAGAGAATTTTAGTCAAAATTGTTTTTCCAAACCTTGTCTTCAACATGCCACTGCATCCTCTGATGCCTAAGAAGCAAGTGTTCTCAAGATTTCTCTTCACCAAAGAACAGCCCAGAAGAGATGCCAGGTTCCTAAACCACACTGTCCTGGAATTTCCATGAGGGATCTTAGCCTGGTAAAACATGCTTCACTCTGGGGATGTAGGAGGCAGCCCATGGAGGTGATGAATGGATGCGCTTCCCGCCAGAGCTCCATGAAGGTGGGAAGAACAGGCCCAGCAAGGCCAAGCCAAATGCAGAACTGGGAGCACAAGGGAACAGAGCAGAAGTGAGTCATGAAGCAGTACTCAGTCGATGCATGGAATTACAAAGCAGCATTATTGCTTGCTTGCCATCTACAAGACACCTGCTAAGGAAAGAGTATACCCAGAAGTGGAAGAAAAAAATGCCTAATGCACAGAAAGCATTGCTCAGAGATCATCTGACAGCACAGAGCAGCGAATGGAGCACTGATAGATACCACCAGGATCTTGGAGAAGGAACTCCACAGCTTGCATGGTTTTAGGAAAGTGTTCCTGTATGACCTAACCTCCATCACCCTCAGTTCAGAACAGAGATGGTATATGGTGCATCTCAGGTAGTTGCTTTTCAGAATCTGGCTAGTATTTAACAAAATGAATTTTAGAATTTAAGTTAATGAATGTGTATTAAATGTGTTGTTTGCAGAGTGTTGGGGCACATGTGTGTCTTCCAGGGTGAGCAGGACTAGGAGAGTAAGGACAGGACAGTTCTTCAGAGAGTTTGATCCATGGCGGGTTTTACTTCCCTCAAGGTGGTTAGGAGAACCATGGGCAGCATCAAGCGCGGAGGGGTGTGTATGAATTCTGGGGAGCTTGTGGTGGAAGACTAGGGCTTTAGATGAGCCTGGGGTGAGGTGGAGGGAAGTTATCCATGAGGGGAGAAGAGGATTAATGGTGTGTCCCTCCATGAAGAAACCAGAAGGCTGACGAAGTATAGGAGTGAGGCTACCAATGGCTTAGTTGGAGGCAGGAGCTCCCGTGTTTACAGGAGGTAAGAAAGGCCACATTCTGGAAAATCTCCATACTAGATAGAAATTAGCTCTCTGGAGGAATGGAATGGCTTTTTTATTTATTTATTTATTTTTAATTTTTTTTAAGGAATGGGAATTTTAGGACCCAGAAAGGTGTGAGGTCAGATATGTCTGTACCAAGACTCCCAATTGACCCATGACACCAGGATAAATCAGAGAGCTAGGTAATTGGAGCTGGAGAGCAGAACAGGAAAGCTATCAGGATGACCCACTGTGGCCCCAGTTAAAACAGCTTTCATCCTTGTTTATTTTACTCATAAAAGAAACTTACTGCTATTACCACTTCCTACGCTCTTATTTTTCTTTTAAATCACTGCTTGGGTTAGACATTATATGACTTGTAATGAGAATAGTAAAATGCCTTGTTCTTATTATGGTAATTTGAATAACAAATATGAAATAAAACAACAAAACAGCCCAGACAATAAAAATAATTGTTAACCCACTTTACTAGTTTCTGCAGCCAAATTACATTTTTATAAATTACAATTGAACAGAGGTAAATGTGCTCACAGGTTCCTTGTTAACAAGGTCACCAGTTTAATTTGAATATTATCCGGAGCCGTTGCTCTCACACATAAAGAGGGGAATAGCTCCAGTTATGTAGGACAGGCGACCGGGTGCTAATGAGTCTAACAGATTGGTTCAAAATAGAAGCAGAAACCTTCAATTCATGAGGACACGACAGTTACGAAACCAAAGTCGAGGAGAAACGATCTGTGTTTAGGAATCCAACACTGCAACATTGCTTGCATTTTTGAGATAGTTCTTGACCCTGGCTTGGCAAAATGTGTACGCTATAAATAGAGGGACAGGGAAAAGGTTACAAGAGACCATAAAATTCCATGAACATGAATTTCACTTTTAGGGGAATCAACAAAGAACTACTTTGAAAACATTCTTGATTTCTCCTCCTTAATAGAATGATTCTATAGAAAACTGACCAGTGATATCATGTGGTAAAGAGAGTAAAAATTTAGAATTTAGGATTTATCATGAAACAAACAGAAATAAGTGATAAATTCAACGAAAATTTAATTTGAGCATAAGAGTTGGTGGTTCTTTATTTGATGATGAAGACATGAGGTCAAAGTATACAAAAATAAAACATTGTTTATCATTCTCCCTATCATGTTATTTAGACCATGTGACATTTATTAATAAATGTACCTACAGATCTATATGATTTTTCCCTGAATAATTGGTATTGCAATTTGTGTGCAGACATTTTTAATCTCAAAAATTCCTGAAGAATCTACTGTAGGAAAAAAGTAAAATTGTTATTATAAAAAAACAAACAAAAAAAAAAAACCCTCACAAATTATATATAGGATACATCCTCCCTATTTTAATGTTCTTTCCTGCTCCCTGTGCATGGAGGCTTTAGTACAGGAACTCACAGTGGGTTTGTAGGTCACAAAATGAAATTACAGGGATCATAGTATGTGAAAGGTTGCACCACTGGGCACAGAAAACATTTTGCACAAAAACTACTTCCAAGTGGAGGTCCTGGCATTGTGTGAAAGGTCAGGCGCTTTCAGACTAAAGCTTTGAATGGCACGATATGGCATCATGAAAATGTCACCAAACTCCTACAAACATGTAGTTTGAATGTGTACATTATTCTAAAAGAAGTAAGGGATAAAGGGCAAGAACTAGCAGAATTGCTCTAACTGTAGCATCTTGGGAAATTCAGCAAAGTACTGATTCTCAAACCAATTCTCTAGCATTCGGCAGTTCAGGGGAGAAAGAAGAGGGGGAGAACTCATGGAAATAAAAACCTCTGCCTTTAAATACCTCAGGTTACATATTTGAGATGGGAAACTTCTTGGAGGCAGACAAGATCCTTTGCGGTATTTTCCATGACTTACTTGTCGGTGTCTATTAACTATCTCAAGTCTACTGGAAGGAAGCTGGGTGCTTTGTGAAGTCCTTGACATATACAGCATTTAGCTTACATTTAAAAAAAAAAAAAAAAGCCTGGAGGCATGTGAAAGAATTAGAGAGAAAAATGGAGATTATCACTTAAGGACCTAAGGGAAGAATAAAGAGAGAATTTATTCTGAAATTCTAGTGACAATTTATCTAATTAGTCTTTGACAGCTTGAAATGTGTCCTAAAGAAAAAGGTAATGCAGCAATCTGGGAGTAGTTTGTTCTTTAAAATAGCTAGATTAATGACTGAAGCTACAAAAATAGCATCCAGTTGGATTATATAATTTTCTCTCAATAATTTTAATTACTTGGCATTTTGGGACTTTCAAGAAAGTTTCTCAGAAGTAAAATTTATTTTATTTTTAAGAATACTTACCTTGAGTTTTACATCAGGCTAAATGTTTCATTTATAGAAAACTATTTTTTATTATAAAGTTCTTATTTTTTATCTTCTTTTTTAGATTTGGTAGCAGGGGGGGTGTAAACTAAATGAACATAGAGAAATTCTCTAACAATTTGGTTCGATTTAACATTCAACGAGGGAGAGATTTGTTTCCTCTGCAGATTTTAAGAGATTTAAATAGGGCCGTTTATGTTCAGCTCAATTAAGCTACTGATCATTCCATTCTTTTAGCAGTAAAGTGTCTTCAACCCATTATTACTTTAGAACAATAAAATAGGCTGGGCTGTCCAAGCCTTCACTCTACCCTGAGTTTAACACATGAAGAGAATATTAACATGCCCCTATAGTTGTCCCTGTATTAGATTGGGATAGAATATGTGCTAGTGAATGAAACTTGCTCCTTGGAAGAGCAAATTAAAACAAAACAAAAACAAACAAAACAAAAAAAAAAAAGAGGGAGAGTCAGCTGGTTCACGGAAAGAAACAGACAATACTATAAGAAAATGAAAAACTAAGCAATTTACCATCTTGGGACATTTAGAAACCTTGCTCCAAGGCATTCCAGGGGAATTTTGTTGAATGTAGAACATAATTAGATAAGGCATAGACAAATGGCTATGTGAGGTGTGTGTATTAGTAAAAAAAGACAATGGTTCAGTTTATTTCCATTTGATTGATCTCTGTTTTGGAGTCTTACCATCTTCAGGCTCAGAGGAAACAAGGAGCGGTTGGTATGTCTAAATCTGCAGTGTGAGTCAGCAGGTTGAGACCCAGGAGAGTTTATGGGATGGGGAAGACTCAAAGGCCACCTTTTGGAGAGTCCCTCTTGCTCGGGAAAGTTGTTTTTATTCTATACAGGCCTTCAACGGATCATGTGACATCCACATTAGGAAGGGCAATCTGCTTTACTCAGATTAAATCCACTGATTTAAATGTTAATTTCACTGGAGACATCCTCCAACTTGACATAAAACTAGCCATCACAACAGGACAAAGTTAGTAAAGAAACAATTTGTGGTGTGCTGGACTTTATGAAGCATTGATTTTAACATATAATAAGATGTACTTTAGCCACCATACTTCCAAACCTAGTCATTTATAGAGTTGTACTTTTATACAGCAATTCAAGTTGCTTACATATGGGAGTAAAGCTAATGCAGTTATTAACCTATTACATCATGCATAGAATAGATATACTAATTTTTAGTTATTTTCAAAAGTCTATAAGCAACATTGAATCCCTGCTTGTCTTCTAGCTTAATCCTGCCTGTTTGGTCTTCCTGGTTTCAATCCACTTCACTCTATAATCTGAGAAGTATTTTCAACCAAGACCACATTCATTCATATAGTTTTACATTCCCAATACCACAGAAAAATATGTAAGTACCTCTTTTATTACATCCCCCCCCCCCCCACATACACAGCCTCCCTTTCAATATTCTGGTTTCTCCTGTCTTTCTATCTTCCTTCCATTTATATTGTTTATTTACTCACTAGTTACTTACACGTGCACTGTGTTGTCCAAACACCATACCTGCTCAGGGTTTTGGATTCTTTCCTAATTCTGGAATTAGTCATTTCTAGTTTGCATATCTCCCCCCAAGAAGCTCATATGGGGTAGAGCCTTGAACCAAGCTTGAAGAAGCCTGCTCTGACTTGGCTTTTGAGCTGCCTAAATTTGAGTTATACACTTCACCATCAAACTTGTAATATTGAACTCAAAACAAGAGCATGGGCCAGAATTAACAAACACTTCTGGCTATAGCTACTTTATAAGATTCTTCAATATTTTTTTAAATACAAATTTTTGTACGGAACTTTCCATTTGTTTATCCTCTCCAGAGGCAAAAGTCATCAGTAGTTTCTCAGTATTTTTCAGTATTCACCCATATATAGGAAAATATAGAGTATTTTAAATACCCCCACAAATGGTGACATACTATATTTGTTATTTTGCATATTGCTCTTTTTTATCTATAGTATGAAATAAGAGATAATTCCAAATTTTGACAAGGAATCTGGCCATTCTTTATAGCTATTGTACCTCATAGCATGGATTGTCATAATTTGTCAAAATACTCACCTAGTAACAGACTTTTACATTATTTTATGTCATTTGCTATCACCTAACACTGCTATAATAAAAAATACATTAAATAATCTATTTCAGACATGTGATAATTACATCTATAAGATAATTGCTTGAAAGTAGAAATGCTAGATAATAGTACATACCATAAATTTTATATTATTGCTAAATTCATTTGATAGAGGTATGCCTAGCTATATTTTATCATGCATAAAGAAGAGCTTTTATTTTCTTTATATATGTTCAACAAAATGTGCATTAAGCTCTATTCTGACAGTATGATTGGCAAAAAATATCTCCATGAAATTTTGACTTGTACTTTTACTGTTGCAATTGAGCTTAAGTGTATTTTCACTTAGATCTACTGTATTTTCTCTGTTTACATTAACTGTTCAGAAAATTTTCCCTTTAGTCTGTTGAATTGTTGGCATTTTCTTATTGATTTTAGGAACTATTTATATATGGTTGAAAAAAGTATTTCATAATATGAGCCACAATATTTTTTATTTGTGGTTTGACTATGGTGTTTTTTAAAGCATATAAGCAATTTTTGTTTTATTAGCATAATTCAATAATAATTTCTTTTCTGCATAACTTTTGGATTTTACGCCATATTAGATAAATTGCTCCAACATTTATTTTTTTTATTGATCATTTGGTTGTTATATATTTATGTGTGTGTGTGCATATATATATATATATGCACACACACATAAATAAATACATTATTGTATTCCCTGGGGTTCTCCCTCTACATTATCATACTTGAAACTTCACCTTTATCTTCTTGTGCTCCTCCCATGATTTCTCCCTTTTCCCTCTCCTTCCTTTGCTACTTCCTAGGTCCATTGTTGTTAACTTATTTTGATTATTCTTGGCCTTTGTTTCTTATCCCTATATCCTATCTATAGGTAAGATCATATGGTTTCTGCCTTTTTCTTTCTGCCTTCTTTCTGCTAATATTATTCCTTTTAGGTCACACATATCGTCAACTAATTTTGACAAAGGGACAAAAAACATACATTGGAACAAGGACAGCATCTTCAATAAATTATGCTGGGAAAACTGGACTACATACAAAAAAATGAATCTAGACTACTACTTCACATCATGTACAAAAATTAACTCAAAATGGATATAAGGCTTGGATGCAAGACCTGAAATTATAAAATACATAGAGAAAAATATGGACAAAACACTCCAAGACTTACACTTCAGAAACTCATTTCAAAACACATCTACAGATGCTAAAAAACATGAAGGAAAACATAGCTAGCTGGAACTACATCAAATTAAAAGGCTTCTGTATGACCAAAAAGACAATAACCAAAGCAAGAAAAAACTCAACCAAATGGGGAAAAAATTTTGCTCTTATACAAGTGATGTGTCTAATAACAAAGATCCATAAAGAACACACACAACTTAACAAGAATAAAACAAAAAAGCCCAGTCAAAAATAGGGGAGAACTAAAAAGACACCTCTCAAAATAGGCAAAAACACAATTGCTGGCATGGATGTGGAGAGAAAGAAGGAACATTTTTACACTGCTGGTGGGAATGCAAACTGGTTCAGCCACAATGGAAAACTATATGGAGGACCCTCAAACTACTGAAAATCCCTCCAACATTTTAAAAATATCTTCCTGCTGTTTCTTCTTATAAGTTTACTTATTTATGCATTACATGTTGTATACAATTTATACATTGTATGTTCTGAATTCTTCTGAAATTAACTGTACTATAAGATATGAGGTATGAATTCATATTTATCTTTGAAAATATTCAAGAATTTTATAAACTACCTCTCAAAAGTCATTATTTTTAAATAATTATTTAATGATTGTTTCTTGAAAAACAAATATATAATTTCCAAAGTCAGTTATTAAGTTTTCAGCATATTTTTAACTAAAGGGAGAGAATAACTCACACCTGTGAGAGAATGTGATCTCCCATGTGGATTTGTGATCTCCTTTTTACAGCATGATGTGCCCCTTCTCCCACACACATTCCCTGTAGTCATTGGCCTTTAGAGCCCTCAGATTAGCAACTACCACCACAGCCTTTTCTAAGCCAAAGTATGCACAATTCTCAATCTCTCTGTTCCCTGACATTATCTTATTATCTTTAGAAGTGATTTATAGAGATATAAAAAGCTACCTTCATTGTTATTTCATCTTGCATTTTGAATGAGAAGGGAAAAAGGCATTTGTAGCCAGATTATTAAAGAAAAGCATTGACCCAGTGGCATCATCAGACCTCCAGGAAGAAACTTAATTATATCCCATTAAAAAGCTCAGTGCTCTCTTGTGATTTGAGCATATTAATGCAATTCAAGGTTCAGGTCAAGGTTCTTTTCTTCATGCAAAACTTACCTAAAAACCTAAGCACTGCTTATAACTAGACTTTTCTCTAAAAAACCCACTTGCCATGAATAATCACTTCTGATATTTTTTTTTAATATGGACTACCACTATAAATGTTTTCACCCCTTTAACTTGATATAAATTGCTAACATTACACCTTTTCCATTTCAATCACTATATATTATTGTGAGTTTCTGTATAATTCTTCCTTAGTTTCACAAAAGAATTTTTTTTCTAAGAATGCCTAACATTTTTATTACATGTGATCTTATTTCTCCCTTAACATGTATCTGGTGCTTGGAAAAAGATGTGTCATTAAGGACATTCAACTTTTTCTTTTCAGATAACTAAAACAGGGAAAAGGCCGGGCATGGTGGTACATGCTTGTAAACAGCAGCCTAGGAAGTTGCGGCTGGTACCAGGAATTGCGGTTCAAGTCCTGCCGTGGGCACATAGCGAGACCTCGTTCCAAAGAAATAGCTGGACGTGGTGGTGTGCGCCTGTAATCCCAGCTACCTGGGAAGCCGAGGCTGGGGATTACTTGAGTCTGTGGCACCCCAGGAAACGTGAGCCTGTGGTTCCACAGGCAAAGTTAGCAAGATCTAGTCTCAAAAAAATAAAATAAAATAAGGGAAATCTTGGAGGTGCTTTTAGGGCAGAGGCAAGAACCCAAGAACTCCATTTTAAATATTCCTCCTCAGATGTCTACCAGTCACATGAAAGGAGATGTCAGAAGAAATTTATGTTATAAGGTTGGAGATGAAGATTTTGAGACCCCCAGCAGATGGATGCTAGGATAAACTCATTTAGAGCAGAGTACAGTATGAACTAGGAGAGCCCAGACCACACTCAAGGATGGGTCGGTAGGGTCTGCAAGAGAGAGTATGAACAAGCCAGCAGAGCAGAGAGAGAAGAACCAGTCACCAGGAGCCTCCAGGCAGGAAGTGTGGGGGTTGGTCAGTTGGGATATGGCTACAGAGAGAGCCCAGGACAGAGAAAACATGTGATTCATGTCAGGAGACAGGATGGTAGGGAAGGGGTGTGAGCTCAGTGATCATATAGACATTAGTCAGATTGTACTGGAAACTTGCATGAAGATGAAAACAAGAAATTGGAAACAGTAAGATGAGACAAGTGATTTTTAAATAATTGAATGATAAGATGGGAAAGGGGGTGGTTTGGAGAGAAGAAAGAACCAGGGAAGGGTTGTATTGTTTTGTAAGACCCTACAGGCTATGCAAGGAATAGGAAAGTGAAGAACATGTTTCTTTCTTGTCAACAGGAACAAGTGTATAAATGCTTGTTGACACAGAGAGGGCCTTATTTGACACAACTCATCAAGGTTTACTAGATGTCTGTCTTTTAACCTTCCAAGTCCTACCACACTCACAGTTACACTCCCACATGATGACAGTCTCTCAAATATGAGTAACAGAAAAGAAGGCTTTGTTTCCAGAATATGAAATGGCAAATTCTGCAGCATGGCTGATAGTATAAATTTCTGAGTTTTCTAGAGAGTAGTCTGAATAAATTCTAACTTGGGAAAGAAAATGAGAGCACCTTACATAAATTTCCCATTCATTCAGTATAAAGTCTTCATATTTGAGCTGATATGCTGTTCAAATAAGTTGGGCCTGGGATAGGCAGGCGTGGGTGGGAACACCTTCTGAGATTCTAAAATATGAAGTAACTGATTTACCTGATAACGTGCACACTTTATAAATGAGTGGTTGAACTCTGCCAAATTTCAGTCTTAAATCACCATCAAATGATTCTATTGTGCATTTATAAAACTGAAGGGAGATGATGTGATACTCTGGAACAAAGAGTCTACTACTGAAGTAGGCAGAGACTTTTAAGAGGTGTAGAAAAGGAAAAATGTCCAAGATAGTAGAAAGATTTCTAGTTAGAGGTATCATCTTAAACATGCATGCTATACGTACAGAAATCATTTTAAAGTGTTTTTAAAAGACAGGGCATAAAATTGGTCATAAGTCTCTTAACTCAGAACTTATTTATTTTGGTGCTCTCTTCTCCCCTGTTGTCAAATGAGTCTTGCTTCCTGAATTTTGACTCCATTTTCTAAACTTTCAGCAAGAAATTCTCTAATTTTAGCTAATGTTTCCCAAATCATGGTTCAAGGAATAATGTTGTTTGGATGCCTCAGAGTCACCTAGAGAGTTTGGAAAAATGAGATGCCAAGACCCTGCCCCCCAAATTTTCATTCTCTGGGTTTTATATGAGGGCCAAATGTATTTAATGAAAAATGAATTGCCCAGCTGATTATGGTTCCCAGGTGGATGGGAGAATCCAATCTCTGGGAAGTCTCATAGATATTATCAATAGACAATTTAACATTATTTTGTCATGAAATATATCAATAAAATATGTCATAAAATATTATAAAATTAAAAGTTTAACTTTGAACTACCAGTGCTCCTCTGGGCTCTACTATTTAAAGGATGATTCCACAAAGAGTAGCTGCTACAATGATCTACACCACCTCATATTCTGATCTGTGTCTCCTGATTCAGATAACGAGATCGAGAATCCATGTGTCTGACCATGTGAAAATTAAATATAAATAATCGGCAATTATATTTGTGAGAGTTGATAATAATTCAAATAATGAATGATAATAGCAATTCCACTGGTGATCTCAAGATAGCATTCGCAGATATTGTTAGATACACTAGATACACATCAAGCATATTGCTGAATAGTTTCACTATTACTAATTATCTTATAAAATATGAGTGAAAACTATTGTTAAATTAGTAATTTACCTTAATTATTTAATTTTAAATAGTGGTTTTTGGCCACATTCATTGATCAGGGATTTTATGTATGTATTTGAGCACATAAAGATCTGCATTTTTCATCACTCAAAGGGAAAATAAATAGGTTACTTCATGTCAGGAAGTGTCTTATATTCAGGTCCCTAAGATCATTAAGTAACCTCCATGCATCAATACCTAAGTTAATAGGCTTTAGACTCTACAGATTTGGGTTTATTTTAGGGCTAGATTGAAGGTGTAGTTAGTTACTCCTCAATATTGGAGATCTATTTTTCTGTTTTAGTAATAAAACTTCTGGTTTTCAAGTAGCTGCAGAGCCACTCAGCACAAAGATCACATTCACCATCCTTCTGACAGGTGTAGCCAGGTGACTAACCATTACTGTGGGAGGAGTGGGGGCATGGGTACAGCTGCCAACAGCTTCCTCAAGTACATTGCGCCTGCCTCCCCTCCTTGAGGGTGGGGACTTGGGGCAGCTCAGGCCATCCTCAGACCTAATGGAAGCCACGTTCAAGGTATGGCAGGAGAGTGAGGATGTCTGTGTCCATCCCAGAAACATCACCTCAAACAGACAGAAATAAACCTACCTCACCAAAAGCACTGTTTTTTAGGGTGTTTGCTATTTGCTATCATACCTTCTCCTAGTTGACTTTGGTCTCTTATAAGTTGACATTCCAAGCAGTTAGCGCGTACTGTGGTGCCTTTCTAATTATTTCCTTCAGTTTTAGCCAAATCAAAAAATAGAGAAGAAAGACGTCAAAGCACTAAGGAAAAACACAGTCATTGAGCCTGTAGCTATTTCTCCTGCATGCCTGCTCACAGCCAGGAAGTGAAGTGGCAAGTCAGAAGCCAGCTAGCAGTGTCACTGCACAGATCTGGCCAGGTAACCACAGCCAGTAGCTGCTGCCCAGGCCAGACTTGAACTACTTCCCTGAAGGATACCTGACTGCTGTAGAGCTGGGGGGGAGAGAAACCTGTGTGGAATCAAAAGCATGCCGTGGACATGAAATTTTATTGTCTACTATTATACATGGAAACGGCTACTATAATACATGGAAGCGGCTTGTGGCAAAGACAGATTCTTAGAGGCAACTGGCTATAGAGTCTCTTGTTTTTAATAACATATGTGTCAGCCAAACAGACATATGCCTTAACAGCTTTTAATTATTTCTACTGTTTGCTTACTTCTTTGCATTAAACATGACTTTAGTCTTTTGCATATTCATCTGAAATCTCCATTCCCTTATCCTCTGTAATCACTTCTTTAATAATCGCTGCCAACTCTGTGGGGATTTTTGTAAAAACAATCAGCCTTTCTTCAAGCCGAAACCAGTCCATTTACCTTGAAGTTCTTTCTTTCTTTTTTTTTTTTTTCTATTCATAGTTTCTGCTGATCTTTCCTGGCAAGAGAGGAGTTTCGATTGTTCCCGCACTGACTTGTTTCTGACCTGTGGTTCAAGTATAACCCAGTTTTACAGTCAGAGGTGTGTGGCTGGGCCGGGGAGGTCACCCTGGGACTTCAGCACGAACTCCGTTAATTTCACAGAGGATTCTGTAGATGGTTTGTAGCATCTTACTATGACCAAGTCGGTTTGAATTTCATGGAAATTATGCGTCATTGGGAAAGAACAAAGGGAGGTTTTTATGTGGCTTCCCATTGAGCTTCATTGGGGTTACCCCAAAGACCCATTCTGAAGGCACTCCACCTACTGCCTCAGCCCTGTGCATTCCACGGGAAGCACTAATCTGTACAAGGAAGGCAGAACCGGTTCCAGCCACCGCCTCCTTAAACTGTCACATGCACAACCTACAACACTCCACAGGTAATCCAGACTAATGCGAGGATGTGTAGTACTGACATCTGACTAAATGGCCTGAGCATGAGACAAAGGCTCAGAGGAAGGACAAGGTAGGTTTCCTGGGAATTTGGTTTTTCATGACACCTGAGAGATCAGACTGCAGGCGGGCTGCCAACTAGACAGGATTAGCAATCAGCTGCATATTCTTCAGTGTGTCAAATGTGCTTCCCATTCAGATGCATCTCTTTCCATCTGGAGGCATGTGCCATTCTCTATAGGTTTCAGCTCACAATCAGCAGTTCTATGAGCTGTGGCATGAGATGAGGTCATATATGTCTATATACACATGTCAGGGTCTCCTGGCTCCTCTGGTTCCATTGCTCTGACTTCTTATCACTTTCTCTAAATGAGAATGATTTACTGAAAAGTCTTGGCCTCTGACACAGAGGCATTTTGTCCAAATAAAATCCATAAGTTGAAATACAAGCTACCCAGTTAAAGCTGAATTTCAGCTAGACAATATTTTCAAGTTAGTATATACAGTTGGTCTGCTCATGATCTAGCTAATTAACTAATTCTATCAAGTTTATTAGGGAAATAACTAACAATACCCATCACGTTCCTCTATTCCTCACAGCAACCAACTTTAATGTGTGTGTTTGAGTGCAAATTGGTTTCAGTATTTTTTGCACTCTTCAAAACAAAATCCCTGTTTTATGAGTCTTCAGATTTAGACAGAATCTAGTTATTCTGAAAAACAAGGATTACCATTTGTAAGCACTGTCACTGTTTTCTTCCTAGTAAGGACAATTGTGGTTATATCAGTGTTCTTTGTTCTGTTGCTATGACTATGTTAACCCCATCCACAGGAAGGCATGTTATTTCTTTCCCATATATTTTATTATCACGGGTTTTAATAATGATCTCCCTTTTCATTACTTAGTTATCAATGTATCTCCCATAATTTTAACACCACGAATTCTGCAATCATTTCAATCTCCTCCCCACTGTTCCAGATGTGGTAGATGTCTTATTAGTCTCATTGAAGGACACCGGGGACCCCAGGATTTGCCCTTGACATGCAGCAGTCATGCTCTGTCCCTGTCATTCTCAATGTACTTACTAGCACCTGAAAGCTTCCCCTCTCAAGTGCATGTGAACACCTGTTTTGACCTAGGCATTCTTCCTTTACAGAAGAGAATGTTTTCCAAGTACTTCTAGAGACAGGGGTCTTGAGAGGAAATTACTCAGACCTACAGAACATGCTTATTCTAATATGGTCAAGCAACACCTGGGCTGGGTTACAGAATTCTAGTTTCAAGGTCACTCTCCTTTTGGATTTAGAAGGTATTTGCCTTTCAATCTTCTAGCATCTTGCTTGAGAACTCAAAATTTTCTACCTTCTTATTTTTACAGTGATCTGTTTTGCCTCTGGAAGCTAGTAGGATTTTCTCTTTGCATTCTTATATTAGTATGAGCACTTAAGTTATATAATATATAATACATTATTATAATATAACTTAGTAAATATACTTTTTTTATCAACTACTTTCTAGGCACTATGTGAGATGATGGCCAGATTCTTGGCAGTGCTTGGGTCTCAAGGAGGTGTAGAATGGGAGAACCAGGAATTCTATGTTTTAAACAGATACTTCATAGAAGAAAGTAGGACTCTATAGAGATCATTGGTTCCTATAACCTAATGCGTCTGCTTCTGCAAAGCCTGTTCAAAATATAGAATTGGAATTAAGAAGAAAAAAAGAAAAACTAAGTCTGTGTCTGAAACAGAGAAATAAAGACCCACTGTGCCATGAGGCAAATTCTGACATGGAGATTATGACAAGAGTTTCATAATGTTAGAGAGAAAAGAAAACATTTGCCCTTATCTTGTAACAACAAACCAAGACATAAATTTGATAAGAATGACAGATAATCATCTATATGATCCAATTCTGGAAAATTGTTCTTCTTTATCATTTACTGATGCTTACTCTCAGAGTTAAATGAAATTCTCAATAATCATCAGGAACACTTATTTCACATTACTTTATTATTAGAGTGAGCACCTGCTGGTGCCAATGAAAGCAAAGTTAAAAACACCTACCCACACAGAATAGAATCTTGTGGTCAACTCAGTCTCCAAAGCCAAGGCTTCCAGACATGCTAATAAACCCAGTGGAAGTGGGGGGAGGGTTGCCAGAACAGTTACCAGGACTCAGTTTGCATACCAGTAGTAACACATTTTCCAGCATAAAAAGAAGAGATGAGGCTGGGGGAATGTGAAAGGCAGAGTTAAGTGGATGGGGGAAGAGATGCCTGGAAATGAAGTATGGAAAGAAATCAGCTTGAGATGGCCTACCTTTGTCTAGGGTAGCCCTATCCCAGACATTCTCCATCAAAAACCTGTCTGCTAATAAACTACCCAGACTATCCAGGTGCATAAGAAAGTTCAGAAAGCACTATGTGAGTTGACCTTGTGGTGGGAAGGAGCAGAGATTCACACATGGAGGTTACTGTTTGGAGGGAACAACAGAAAGAGCGAGCTTCCACCGCCTTCGCAGCTCATGTTGAAAAAATGGTTCATAAATAGCAATTAGTTTCCCTCCAGTCTTTTGCCTTTCTCTCCACAGGTAGATTTCAAGACACCGTGCTATTATTTCTTCCCAGCTTAAATCAAATCTCAAAGTTCATTTTAACCTGGTTCTACTCTTATGAAGTGTGTGTGTTTCTGTGTTTGCATGCCTGCATTACAACTGCAGAATTGACTACGTTAAAGGCGATGTATGTTGAAAGTGTCACTCATTATTTTCATGGATTTTAGAAATGAACTAATCAAGTTTGAAACGTGATTCTTGAACTTACTATTTATATAACCGTGAGGAAATTACGTAATCTCCCCAAATCTCAATTTCATATTGATAAAATAAGATCTTATCTCACTGGCATCATTATATAAAATTAAATGAGATAAATTAAGTGGTCTGTTTGGAACACAGGAGGTGTTTTGTGGTGGCAGGTCACTCTAAAAGATGGAAAAAGGACAAGACACAGAGGCCATGTGGAACCCTTAGGAAGCCATAATGAGAGTGGGAGAACACTTGAGGAGTTGACAAAGTCCACATCACAGATGATTGAGACACCTGTCCATGACCAGGTCACATCCCACTTTGAGGCACAGTCAAGCAAACACAATCTGTGAACCATGAGGAGGGAAAATGAAAGAGGAACAATTCTACACACCAAATGCAACTTTCCAGGCCTCTGGCCACCATGTTCTAAACTACTTCTGTTCTTGTCAGAGCATCAGCCCTGCTGTTTGTTATTCAACGTTTCTACTTTGTGCTGACAAATACCATTTTCAAACACCTATAATGTTTAGATAGTGTGTGTGATGTTGAGTGATGTTAGGATACCTATATCTTTCTAAATATGGCAGGTGCAGAGTTATGACTTTAACTACTGAGAGTCGAATTACTGGTTATGTTTCAGGAAAAAAGATCACAAAATAATTTGCTCTATAAAAGAAAGTTTATTTTCTAGAATTAATAATGTTTTGGGATTCAAAAAATGGATAATGATAAGGCTGGGAATGGAAAGAATTAAGTTTGTTAATAGAAGCACTTTTTGTAAATTATGCTGTATCTCAATAAAAAGTTTGCATGAAAGCATGATTTAAATGCCACATTATCCCGGTATGAGCTGCTAACTCTTTTATTTACAAGACAGGAAAGCTCTTGCTGAGGCACAAGCAATGACTAAAACTATTTTAGGAAACCCCCTAATTCTCACATGAAGCTGAGGCATAGGTAAAAATAGCCTCAGCAAATAAAACTTCATCAAGTGGTTTCTGTGCTAGAAGATTTACCTGCTTGTTCCTTCACGTTGCCTGTTCACATGGAAGGCATCTAAGTAAATGTTAGGTTACTCTTGAAATAGTGCATCCTGCAGAGAGTTATTATCTGTGAGCGTGGGAGAACCTGCTCCCAGCTGGAGGCCCATGTTCTATTTAATCACCCTTTCAGATGTGATTAAAACATAATCCAAGTTTAGTTAATACTACTCTTAGCCAAAAAGAAAGGCTCAAGAACGTGCTGAGATGGTCTTCTTTAAAAGCTAACTGATGTAATCCTGTGCCTGAATACTGAAAGCCAGGTGGTGCCGGTTTCTCCTCTAATTCAGAAAAGACATTCTCTGAGACTAGTCTCAGCATGCACACACCCACACACATGCACATCATGCGCACACACACATGCAAATACAAACATTCACACAAGCACTAACCATGCATGCACACATATAAACCTGAATTCACATTTTACACATGTGCACAGATATCACAAGTGTACACACATGCATATCCACAACATATATTTACATACACGCACACATAGAGGCATCAAATATATATTATGGAAAGGAGACAATGGCAGATCAGGAGAGGATAACTGCTCACTGCCATCAGGACTGTGATCCAAAGGAGACATGAGCCTGGTGAAACTAGGTCAGATGCAGTTATTATGGGATTAACATTGGCTCTTCATAGAATGTCTCAAAATGAAATTAAGATGATATTAGAGTCATTCAAAATTATGTCTTTCCCTTGATTATTTTGGTTGCTATAACTCTGCTACCTTATGTGGACAGTTTGTATATAAATATTTTTATATAAGTATTTTTTCCATTTTATGTAATACAAAATATATATCATACATTTTGTTGTTAGAATCCAAAATAATGGACCTAAACCCCACATTATACTTAAAATAAAAATGCATTTTGTCATACTATGGGTAGGACATTTTATACATGTCCTGCTATTATTTCTCTAAGTTGTGCAAATTAATCAGCCTTTCTCCATTTTTTGCTTTGCTCAACTTTACCACCCCTTAAATACTGCCAACACATTCATTATTTCCTTCCCAATCAAGAACCACCATATATGTAAATATATATAGTATATGTATTTAGTGCATATAATATATACATTTAGTATATCTAGTATATATATATAGAACAACTATATATGTATTTAGTATATATAGTATATATGTATTTAGTATATATAATATATATAGAACCACTATATATACATATATAGAAACATATGTATGCATATATAGGGGTTCTTGATTGGGAAGGAAATATATATGCATATACAAAGACCATATATATGTGTGTGAATGTATATATAACAAAGACCATATACATGCATATATGTATATGTACATAAGTACATATATGGTCTTTGTTCCCAGTGTGTGACACACAGCTCCTAAAATTCTTAAAATCTCTGGAATTATAACAATATCACTTGTAAGCGAGAATATACCTAAGGACTGGGCCCCAGAGAAAGCTTCAGGAGGGAGCTGGTAAGCAGAAAGACAAATGCTTAATTAAAGGTTTGGAAATTTTAGTCCAGCCTCCATCTCCAAGTCCTTATCTCCAGGGCAGAGGTATGGTGGAGGATGTAGAGATTGAGCTCCATCACCAGTGGTCACTGATTTAGTCAGTCATGCCTATATAATAAAACTTCAGTCAATCCTGTAGTGGTGGGGTTCAAAGAGTTTCTCGGTTGGTGAACACAGTGGGTTATGGGAGGTTGGCATCCCCAGAAAGGGCATGAAAGTGTGCACCTCTCACCTCTTACCTTGCCCTATGCTTCTCTTCCATTTGGTTGCTCCTGAGTTGTATCCTGTACAATAAATTGATCGTAGCAAGTAACACACTTTCCTGCAAGAGTTCCTGGCAAGTTATTCAATCTGAAATGAAAGGTGTGGGATTCCTAACTTTGTAGCCAAATTGGTCAGTGGGGTGTCATGGGCACCCAATACTTGCAAGTGGTACCTGAAAAGGGGGAGGCAGTCTTGTGGGGCTGAGTTCCTAAGCTATGGGATCCACACTAACTTTGGGTAGTGTCAGAATTGAGTTGCAGCGCAGGACACCCAGTTGGTCTCCATTGAGTTGGAAAATCCACTTATTTTGTTGTCAGAATTGTTGCAAACTGTAAAAGTCATTCATTGACTATAACTTTTCCCACTCTCCTCTCTATGGAGATTTCACTTTAACAGTCAGTGCCAGTGATTTAAATATCATCATTTTTTCCTCTTTTCACATATTTACCTTTTCACCCAGAATCATATTTTTTCGAATAACCAATAATAATAGAAATATAAAATAAACAGAAAACTGATAAAAATAGAAATAAAAATTTGTCATTTACTACATACCAGGCAGAAAATACTTTTGCCACTTAAAGATATTTTAACCAACAATGAACCAAATATACTTCACTGGTCCTAAAAACCTGCAATGCATATCTAACTGAGACTTCTTGTAAGCTCTTTACCATATGGGTTTCTATAATTGTACCATAAAATGTATACAATGGTGACATTGCCTAACGATGCATTTCTCAAAATCCCATCACTAGTAAATGATGACAAGTGATTTTACTATGTGTTTTGTGAGAGATTTTTGGTAAAGTCCTTTAAGATGGGAATAATTATCTCCATTTTATAAATGAAATTTTATCTTGTCCATTTTCTCCCCTGACTCTTCTTTTTCTGTAAACTATTTTAAAGAATAGAACAAGATCCAATTGCCTCTTTGCTTACATTCCACTTACTTCAACTCTGCCACTCACTGAATTTGCCTTTATAAAAGGTCACCATTTAAATAATTATCATTAATATTCTCTCTTTAGTGATCATTCTTTACAATTTCTTGTTCTATATACAATTACAAACCCCTTGCAACCTCTTGAGACTTTTTTATTCTTAGGCTTCAACTCTCCATTTTCCCTTGGTTTTGTCCTTACTGCTCTGATACTTTCTCTATTTCTTGAGTTGTTTTCATCTACCAGTTCCTTAATGATATGTATTTCCCAAGATTCATCCTTTCTCATCTCTCTTTCAGTCTTTTTTGAATATCTCAATAATGGCCAAGAGTAAGGATGTCATCTATACTACTAATTCTCATGACTTTTCTGAAATTAATACTTTATTTTCATGTGTGTAGCCGAGTGGATAACTCACCTGTGCAAATTCTCCCTTCCAGTCTTTTGTAATAACATATTTCTGATGTGGTTCATTACAGCACCATCTTCCATGTTGCCATGGGGGAAATTCCCATGTGATCACTGCTACATTTGCCAGATACCCTTATGACAACAAATCCTCAATCTTATAGATGGTCCATCCATGTATCCTGTCATTCTTATTCCTGCGGTCAGTATTCTAGTTCAAGCCTCCAGATTCTCTTGCCAAAACAACTATGTGAATGCTCCCAGACTCACCTAGTTAACATTGACATCATCACCACCAAAGATATTTATCTCATTCTTCTTGTTTTAAAATGTCTTATATGTCATCTTTTATCAAAGTGTTCTAAGATGCCATTCAAAATTGCCTTCATCAAATTCAAAACACAGATTCTTACCATTTTTTGTGACTCTTGCTTTTTTTTTTTTGGAATACCACATGACTAAAATACACTTGTGTTGTTTTTCTATTTCAGATTTCATAACCAAGAATTAACTGAATTGACTGTAGATAGGGTACTGAGACAAAAGTCCCTCAAAATAATAATTCAACCCCCAAAGAAGCTAAACAATGTGTAAAATCAGTATCATTTTTATTGTAGCCTAAAAGAAATTATAAGGAAAATCCTGAAAGCATAATACACATAAATTAGGGAAGAAACCTTTGTTGTACTTCAGAGAACTTATCTAAAGGAAATTGATGTCTTGTTTCTAAAGTGATCAGTTGGTTCTTGCAAGATATCTCCCAGATGGTAAATGGTGGCATTAAAATGGGTAACTAGTATGGACTTCGCTTTATAACCTTAATGTCGTTGTATATTCTTTAAGTTTGTAATAGGACAAGGTGCTAAATATAAATAAGATCACATGGCTAGAAAGATGTGCACTGCCATTCCCCCTTCAAAAACACCAAGTTCCTTTGTGGGAAAAAACAAAACAAAACAAGAAATGAGAAAGAGAGGCAATTAAGTCAGAGCTCATGACAAGAGGACTAGAATTGATAAGAATATGCATGTGTGTGTGTATATATATATATATATATATATATACATATGCACATATACAAAAATATAAAATTCTTTAGTACAACTTCCAGGCATCCACATTTTAACTTAATATTAATATATCATTTATTCACGATACATAATTTGAAAATTACTAAAACACATAGAAAACAACAAACTCCTCCTGGAGTTTCTGAATACTGGCTCATGCCAAACTCCCTCTATTTTCCAAATGTCAGCAGTAGGCATCGTGTATAATGTCTGCAAAGCAATTGTCCTGGCCAAGATTCTAGGACATAAAGGTTTGTTTTGTTTTGTTTTTTTTTTTGAGACTAGGTCTCACTGTTTTTGCCCATGGAACCACAGGCTCACGTTGCCCAAGGTACCACAGACTCAAGTAATCCCCAGCCTCAGCTTCCCAGGTAGCTGGGATTACAGGTGTGCACCACTATGCCCAGCAATTTTTTCGGACTAGGTCTCGTTGTGTTGCCCTGAGTGGGACTCAAACTGCGATCCCTAGCCCTAGCCACTTTGTAGGCTGAAGTTTACAAGCACGAGTCACTGTGCCCGGCTAAGGACATAATATTGATCTGCTCTTGGGATGGGGACATTCAGTGTGATAAAGATCTCAAGGTCATTCAACAAATAAGCATTTGGGAAAAGGACCCAGACAAAGGAAACAAGGATTCATTCTATAGTGACTGTGGAATGAAGAATATGGCACAGGCTATGTGATGAGATGACAGCTAAAACAGAGGTATTAAAATCTAAGTCAGAGACCAGGAGACAAGGCACCCAGATATTTCGAAGAGTCACAGGTAAATCAAAGCACACCCATTGGCCCAAACTCTTTCCCTTACTATTCTCCCTGTCTTTGAGCCCACAGGTGTGGTCTGAATCTACAGATGTGCTCCGAGTTTACAAGTTTAATCCACTATGAGAAGTGCAAGGGTAGGCATCCAAGATTTCCCTTTGCCTGATGTTTTTCTTACTGATATCTTCCTCGAAGTAAGAAATGTAATTAAGGGCTCTGACTTAAAACCACTTTTCCTTTGCAGTTTGTGAGTCTGAAAGCTATATGTGAATAAACTTAAATGATGACAATGTCCACAAAAAAATATGCTCAAAACAAAGAGTAGATAACATCAATGGGAAGGTAAAAATGAGATGTGTTATGATAAACAGCCTGCCTACTGTTTGGAGCTATTGTAAGATTCAGTTCCCAAGTGGTACCCAAATACTGCGAAGAAGACTGGAGAAGGAGAATGAGTTATGCTTTCCTCTGAAATATGACTTCACTACTACAATGTGTGCAGGGAAGACATATAATGAAATCTCTATCTTTCATTTTCTAACTAGAATTTATTTCCAATTCTGACTTCAACAGTTCCAAACAAAGCATTTATGAAGAGCAATATGTTGCCAAAATAAATAAATAAATAAATAAAAGGCTTGAATTAGGAGAATGATGAGGGAATTTAAGAAGGTAGAGTATAATTTTCCTTCCACCTATTATTAATTTTTGCTTATTTGGTCAGTACTTCTCTGCAATGGAAGAAATGACATTTCCATTTTGGGGTAAGGCTTCCTCAGTGCCTCAGTGTACAGTCTTGAATCTAATTATGACTCTGTGTGTGAGAGAGAAGAGAGATTATTGATCATTTTTCCATTTATTTTTTTCTGTTGACTTTATCATCATGAAATACTCTTTTCCGGAATTCTCTTCACCGTACCTCTGAAACATGTATTATTTTTGGAATATTTCCTTTAGCTGCTAATATTTCCAAATTCTCAGAGATCATTTACATGTTTTGGCAATGTGAGGAGAGGTGGAAACTGCCGTTGTTTTTGTCCTGACTGCTCTGAGTCAGCAGATGGGAATTCTGATTATATGCTCTGAAGCCAAGATGTGAAACTGGTTTGGAAAACTTTGGAAATATCAATCCAAGAACATTTCTTTCCTATTTATGTATATCAGTCATTTTATTTCCTATTGAGAATTATTTATATCATTCAGAGTTTCCAAGTACAGAACACGACTTTGAAATCCCATGGTTTCTAGAAATCTTTGACGAAAGAAGACTGACTAAATAAACCAGTAGTCAAATAATTAAATTTCATTATTTGCTCTTTGAAAAGCATATTCTGTCTTTTTTTTCCTATTTGAAATCTTTCCTTCTCCATCTAACCTCTTGGCATTTCATATATTATGATTCTTCTTTTTTGAGTTTTACATGATAAGACTATCGGTTGAAAGACTTGGGTCTTAATAAAATGCACATTCCAAAGCAATACATAATGAGTATGTGTGTGTTGGGGGGGAGAGAAAAAGAGAGAGAATAAAAACCTATGGTTGAGCAAGATTACTTCTCTCCCTGCTTATCCTCTGTATTCCACTTGGACTGAGAAATAGTTATTATTTGATCCACTCCATCTCCACACAATGAACAAGTCCCTGCTGGGTTTCAGAAACTGATCTAGACACAAGGGTAGCCATGAAAAACGAGCAGACATGCCCTAATCTCAAGGACCTTCCATTGAAAGAGAGACAGAGGGACAATGCATCATGAAACCCTTCATATCAAAAGGAAGGAGGTAAGAGAATTAAAATAAATCAGGAAGATGTGATGAAAATATGATGGGCTGCATTTGATTATGTTGTCAGGAAGGGCCTCTCTGAGAGGGAACATGCAAGCCAAGACCTGAGTAACAAGAGTCGCTGTGTGAAGATTTATAATAAAATCACTCGAGGAAGAAGAAAAAAAACTTATTTGAAAGCCTTGAACCAGAAACAAGCTTGAACTTCTGAGCATTATCAGGAAGTTCAAGATAAACAGAACAGAATCAATTCTAAGGCATCAGGGTGATGCTAGGGCCAGCAACTCATCATGAGGGTCCCTGTACATCAGGTGAGTAGTCGCCATTGGCAGGACCTGAGGTCAGTGATGTATCTGATGTTAATTTTCATAATGCCTTCCTCTCTGCTGTTTGTTTGTTTGTTTATTTATGAGACTAGGTCTTGCTGTTTTTGCCCATGGAATCGCAGGCTCAAGCAATCCCCAGCCTCAGCTTCCCAGGTAGCTGGGATTACAGGCATGCGCCACCATGCCTAGCTATTGTTTTGGGGCGGGGCGGGGAGGGGTCTAGGTTTGGCTATGTGCCCCCAGTGGGACTCAAACCACGATCCCTGGTCCCAGCTGGCTGTGGTTTCCTAGGCTGCCACCTAAAGGCATGTGCCACTATGCCCGGCCTCACTGTTGTTTAGGAGAGGTGTAGAAGGAATTAGATGAGAGGAAAGACCATGGAGGGAATCATGTGGTCCCTGAATAAAAAAAAGTATGTTTCAGCAGAAAAGATGAAAAGGAGTGGAAGAATATGAGGTATGATTTGAAAGCAGGTTACTTCCAACTTAGTTTTATTTCGTTTTGTTTTTGCTTCAGGAACTCTAGCTGTTAAAACATTCTCTGAGATGGGAAAGTTCTAAAGATGAAATAGAATTCTGTTTGGGATGGGTTTAAGATACTGAAAAACATAAAATAGATTTGCCAAATAGGCTATTAGCTAAACATCTTTAGAGAGAGGTTAGACCTAGAGAAAAGATTTGAGTCACAAACTTCTAAGCTTTAAGGATTACAAGATAAATCCTAAAAGGTAGGTGACAATAAACAGGGACTTTAGATCTAAAGCCTGGACTCTCCAGTGCCCACAGTCAGGGATAGGGGAAAGGTAAGCACAGAGATGGAGTGGTGTGGGTGGCAGTGTGCAGGGCAAGCCTGGAAGATCTGGGGCCTCAAGGAGGAAATGGGGTTTGTTGAATGTTTTCCAAATTAAGAACAAAGTGAGTCTAGAAAAGTGACTACTGGCTTCAAACTGGTGTTTAGGGGATCACACTGCAGGTGGTGGATTGAAGAAGCAGGTATGGTATAGGTCAAGGCAGGGGAGGGAGTGCTTATTAGGTAAGATGTCCAGAACCTCATATAAAGTATGGACCAGGAAGTGGGTGGGGAACCATGCTGGGTGTCCTCAGAGGAGCTCAGAGATGCTTTTGTTTCCTGTTGCAAAATGGTGTGATATTAAGACATGTCACTTGTTTTCTTACCGGGTTGAACTCTCTCTTTGCAAATGCAAGTAGCCTTAAGCTAGAGTAGTGGTGACGAATGTGGGTGCTTTAATATATATTTCTAACAGAAAGCAGACTGTGCAGCATAATAGAAAAAGAGAGTCAGTCTTAAACACACTCTTAAACTACACACTTTGGGAGTGGTTAGAATCATTTCCCCTATTACCTGCTCCTCTGCATCCTGGGTAGAGAGCATGCTTCTGTTCTGTTTTGTTTTTTAGGAGACAGAAAAATTCACCTAGTTAAGGTAAGTAAGGCAATATTTCCATAGTATTGGTGAGGTTATCTTTACCTACCTACCTTATAGTGAACTAATTTTCATTTATTATTTTTTGGCAATAAAATTTGTAATTTTCTTGTGAAAAATGAAATGACCGTAAACCCTATAACCTGCAGTAGGGTTGGTGTGAGGGGAGGAGTCCCAAACAGTCCCAAACAGACTGGTCATCTCTCTCACTCCAGCATATGCTCTCTTCAAGCTCATGTTCAATTTATTCCTCTCTTGCTTTCTGTTAACAAATGAAAACTGAAAAATAAAGTAAAATTCAAGGAAGAAGACAGTGGAAAACGTTGTTTTTGATAGTAGTCAATGGGGATGTCTCTCTTTTTTTTTTCAAGAAGTAATCAATCTTTTGAAAACAAGCAGGATTTAAATAATGTCCCAAACAACATAAATACTTCCAGATAATCACTTGTCAATTTAGTTGCAGATAATTTATTTTTAAAAATCTATAAAACTCATTCTTGATGGAGTTGGCCTGATGACTGCATAGGTCCAGAGGATCATGAAAATAAAGGTACAAATCAGCTTTGGGAAGATTCTCAGACATACAGCCTGAAAGCCTGGTCTCCATGTAGGTCTACTGTGTTGTATTCCTGGACCAGCATCTTCCATTGTTGAATTTATTATGGAGAAAACCTTGTAGCTGGCTTGTAAAATATAGAGCTATGGTGTTCCTTTAGTGGCATGTAATATGCTAGTAATAATAATACATATAATATAATATATAATAAATGTATATATAATAATTTAAATTTTCTATTTCTGTTTCATGTTTCCTATAAGCAGACCCTGCTCTCCACACATGGGATTTATGCCAGAAGATTAGTTCTTAGTTCACTCCAAAGTCAGTGGGGGCCAGCTCAGCCACTAAGTGGGGCCAGGGTCTGGGCCAATGGAAGCGGTCACTAAAAAGATGATGTCCTGGCCTCTAACAAAGGCAGAGTATCTCACTGAACAAGATCTAAGGGACCTTGTCTCTTTTTAAAGCAGGGTTTTCAGGATGTCTGGTGCACTCACAAAAGTCCAGGAAAAAAAAAGACAGAAAATATGAGCCCACGCAGGAGGGCATTTTTAGATATAAAAGAAAGCCTAGCTTGGGTTCTTTCTTTATTTTAAAGCAAATGTAGCATAAAAGCAATTGATAGTTCCTAGAATATTTATTTTTAGTTGTTCCATTTATATATGAATCTGCTGCTGTATCCCTTTCACTAGTGATAGATAATTACAACACCATCTCATTGAACCTTTCTTTAGAAGATGATTGTAATAAGATTACAATCCTAGAGAATTTTGGTTTGTACAGAGTCCTTAAGAGATTTTCCATAACATGTGCTTCCAGGTACAAAAATCTATAAGGCCAGACAAATAATAAGTAGAAGCTATTTGCAAAGACTTTCACAGATCATGATTCACCCCTCTGCAATTTTCAATGTGCAACTATGTTCACAGGCAGGAAATCCTTTCCTATATTGAGCCTCTGTGCCTCATTTTTTCATGTTTAATTAATTCTCTTTGTCTTGTCCTAAATGAGAGAATTATTCTGTCACCTTTACATATAATTAAAGATACTAAAAAGTCTTATTACTTTACTAATTCACAAATTGTGATCATTCCAATAAGATCTGGCCTGAAAAAACCATTAGCTAAGCAAATGAATATGGTAAACAAGTTTGTAGGTATATTGCTGAACTCGCTTAGGAAAATGAATTGTTTGTAAGCACTTTAAAACCCCTCATTATAAAGCCTCCAAAAGCAAAGGGCCTTCTACAGAAATCAGTTCACAGTGAAATGGACATGGTTGATAAGAGTTCAGACCCTAAACAGCGCTCACTGTCATGCAAGTGGCGATATGCATCCTTCAGAGCTCTGAAGAACATTCCTCAGGAAATCGGGGGGAGCACCAGGGGCTTGGAGTTAGGAGTCATATTTGCTGAAGCATCTTTTATAAAACAGGTCTGTGAGGACACAAGCAAAGACTTCTCATTCTATTGTTTTCATTATATCCACGTAGAACCGTATTCATTGAGTACCCACTCTGCATGAGATTCCGCAATAGGTACAAGGATCAACTATCCACAGTTTTTGCATTTTGTTCTTAAACAATTACATAGTGCTTCCCACTTGCAGGCACTGTTTTGAGAAATAAAGACTCTTTCAATTTACATTCCCTAGTGAGCTCACAGAACAATGGAGGAGAAAGCTTACAATAAAGGAGATCCATGTGACACCTAGGAAGGAAAGCTAACACAGCTTGAAGAACATGTGTCAGGCCTGAGTGTGTCTGAAGGATAAGGAGCTTTCAGATGAATAACTGAGACCACTTGCAAAGCATAGGGTTGGTGAGGAGTGACCAGGCTAGGACTGTTCTGCACTACTGGGAGCAGAAGAGACTTCTACTTTTTCCTTGAGCTCTTGGAGCTAGAGATGGCCTTCTATCTCAAATGCTCATTTTAGGGAGCCATGAGAAAATTGGATTGAAGAAGAAGAAACTAGAATCAGCAAGCATAACTTTAGTCATTTCCTTAAGAAATTCAGGAGAAGAAAAGAACAGAGAGGGAATATCCCTAACCTGAGGAAACCTCTGGGTTTTTCTCAGTCTGGTTCAGCATTTAAATTAACACCAGTCAGTATTTACTAGTATGAAATAAATACATTTGTTTACATACAAATGGGGATTCAGCATAGATTCCATGCTCAGTAAGAAAAAAATGGGTACATATTCTGAGCTAAAGAATGGGAGCAGGACTTGGGGCTTCAAAGAGAGAAGGGGGACTCATGATGAGAGGGTGACTCCTAGGATGAATACCATACTCTGTAATTTGGTGTATGCACTGTGTTCTATATGGATTCTCCAGTAGAAAGATTGTGCCTGGGTTTCTGACCAACATCCACTCGGAGATAATAAGTACACTCTGCTTTAAGTCTCTACATGGTGATAATGTTGTTGTGCAGCTATAAACAATATCTGCTTCAGGGAAAAGAATGGCTTTGTCTTGAAAATGTCTAGTTAGAGATACAGGAAATTCAAGGGGAAGTTTGAATAGGGAAAGGAAATCAGAATGTGGGTTCAGAAAAGAGGTCCAGGTTACGTGTTCACAGGTAAGATTTAATCACAACTGGTACAGAAAGCTGCCTTCTCCCTTCACATGATGTTTGGTGGCTGTTTATCTGTGTCCTAATCTCTTTTTATAAAACACCAGTCACATTGGATCAGGTCCCACCCATATGACCTCATTTTAACTTAATCACCCCTTTAAAGTCTCCATCTCCAAATAAGGTCACAGTTTGAGGTCCCTAGGATTAAGGCCTGACATATGCATTCAGACCTTAATAGCTACCAAGAACCCTGCTGGGGTCCCAGCTGACAGTCAGCACCAACTGCAGCCTTTGAGCCAGAAGTGAAGGTCCCTCCTGATGATGAGGCTCTGGCATCAGGTCACCACTCCCAGACCCATATGCTGAGGCTCAGAGACAAAGCTGTCACTCTGCAGCCTTGTCAACTGACCTACACAGCACAGGAGCACAGCTTAGGTAGATCACCTACCAAAGGGCCTGGGGTGGCTTGTTCCTTAGTGGCAGTGACTAAAATCCATGCGGGAAAGAGATCACACAGAGATCATTTCACTTAATTTCTACTTCTGTTAGCTACACATTTTATAGGTGAGGAAAATGAGGCATGCAGGAGCCAGAATATTTCTAAGTGGTGACAGGGGATTAGGACGCAGTCTGGCTAACCTCCAGAGTGGGTCTGCAATGATAGGGAACTCAGGGACAGCATGGCTAGTGATAGCACTCTCTACCTCCAGTGATCTGGGTCTTGCCATAATTGTGTACAGAGTGGCTCTGACCTGCACACTAGCTCAGAGGATCCCAGTGAGGATGTACCTCACCTGACTGCACACACAACTCACATTCAGCAGCCAGAACACCACTGTGGCTGTACCCCCACATCTGCAAGCTCCCCAGAGGTCAGTGGGCCTCCTTAGTCACATGGACCTCATAGAGGCGTGGGGAAGCCTGGGCACAGATGACTGAGGACCCGCTCAGGGACCTGGTAGAAGCAAATGCAGGTGGGCCCACAGAAATTGGGTGTTGTCTCCTGACCTTATTTTCCAACCAAATGGGCTATTTACAAGGCTTATGTAGCAAAGGGAACAAATGCCACTCCTCAGACTTTTCATTCCAAGGGCTGCTTTCTACCGACATGAGTGGGCAGCAAGACACAGGGGAAATCCAGCTGAGGTTTATATTTAACCACATTAGCTGCTGGGTGTTGTGGTCTTTTTTTTTTTTCCATTTTTAAGAGAAGTGGATGAAGCATTCTTCCCCTTTCCTCTCTCCCTCTCAAAACACCTGAACGGCATACTACTTCTATTCCAGTGCTCCCTCTTGGGGACAAAGAAAATCTTAATTTTCACATACTGCAATGGCAAAACAGGAAACCCCTCGAATCTTCATCTCCACCTCCTCTCAGTCAGGCTCTTCTCTGACAGGAATAGTTGCTGTGTTCAAGTGCCTCTTGAGGGCCACTACTTAGGCTCAGCCAGCTGCAATTGTTATGGTCATTAAGTGGGAGGGGCTGTTTCTGCATCCCAAGGCTTTAAACTTGGGAACTTTCCCTCCCATTGCACATTCCCATATTCCATGCTGTTTCTGGCCCCTGAGCACCTAATCCAAGTTTGGCCTACATTACTGGGCCAAGCCACTAGCACACACTGGGCCATGGTAAATTGATTTCTCTGATTTGGTGAAAGTCAAGGGAGATATGACATGATTAATAATTTATTCCTTAGATAACAGTGTTTCTTGTTTTCTTTTTTACAGTGGAGATTGCAAGATTGTATTGTCCCAAGTTCAGCACTTACTAGGACGTTAGTCTCACTTAGATCTGGGCTAGAAATGCAAAATGGAAGATCCAGAGAATGACTTTGATACCAGTCCCAGTGTGTTTTTCTAATACCACTGAGCAACTTATCTATACCAGCTGATTGCTGTGAAGTTCCAGCTAACAAGTTTGCCCAGTTCTTGAAGGTGGCAGAATAGAAAACAGGTCATTAAGCATGTATGTGAGGTCAGGAGCAAGTCTTTATCATAGCAACAGGAGATACGCAGGTAGTAATGGCATGATCTGTTTGGCTGGCCTGATGGGAACAGTTCAGCCCAGTGGCTACTGTGGGGGCAGACCCACCCTGGTCCCAGTGGTGGGAGGCCTTTCAGACCCCCTTGAGTTGCCTTGGGATCGCTTGACCCTTGGGCTCCCATGGACCCCCTTAGTCCTGGCAGCAACAGCAGCAGCAAAAGAAGCAATGGGACCAGCAGTGATAGGAGTCCCCTTAGCTCTAGCCACAGCTGGGGCCCTGTGCCAGTACATGATCCCCTCCCCCAACTCCTCACACCCTCCAATGCCCTACTCCCAGGAGCCTTATAAGCATTTATGTGTCTTTTAGACAAAGCCAACCAGCACAGGGCCAAGTTTAAGCCTAGCATGTTTTTGCATATGCAAAATATGCATCAAGCTTCCCTATTATTTACTGCACATGCAGAATACATCTCAAGGCTACATATTATCTATAGCCTACCTGTGCTGTAAGTTCACTGCAAAAATAATTGAAAACTGAGAAAACATTTTTTTATCATGGGCCCTACAGTGAACTACAATCAAACTGAATTCTGACACTCTCTACCTGAACATAGCTCCAAATCGCATAGCTTAAGTCCTCATTCCCACAAGATGACACCTTCTTTTTCCATTTCTGATGCCAATCACAAGCCCAGGTTATTACTTGTGCTCCTATACAACCAGTTAGAAAGAAATGAGATTTCAAGACCTCCCTGAGTACAATTAATTTGCTAGACTTACAGAATTCAGACACATTTTATTGACGGCATCATTCGTTTTTGGGGGGTTTTTTTGTTTTGTTTTTTAATAAAAGGATAACTTTTGTGTATAAATGATGTAAGATGAATATGCATGACCAATAATAAATTAATTAATTAAATAAGAATTTCCATCCTTTAAAAAAATAAAAAATAAATAAAAGCATAACTTCAAAACAGCCAGATGGAAGTCAGGCCTAGAAGAAGATTTGGGAAAGGGTGGTGCTCTTCCTTCACTCTCTGAGCACCCTTCCTAAGTCTCCAGGTGTTTACCAACCTGGAAACTCTCCAAATCTATCCTTTTGGGGTTTAGTGCAGGTTTCATAGATAAACACAATTGATTAATTCATTGGCTATGGGTCATTGACATACCTCCAGCTTTTCTCTTCTCCCCAAAGATCTGAGAAAAGGACTGAAAGTCTAAGCCTGCAGTGAGCTCCCCAAGCAAGCAGCCGCATCCAGAGGTCCTTTCCAAAAGTCACTTTAGTTATTACCATAACACAAGCCACCTTGAGCTCTCTTATCACTTAGGAAATTCCAAAGATTTAAAGAGCTCTGTGCTACAAATGGAAAAGGAAAAACAAATACTATTTAAGTCATGCTATCATGACTGGTCACCTTTCTTTCTCTATCTCCAAAAATAGAGCATTTGAGGTAATAACTGTGTTGGACAACAGTCAGTCCCAAGGGGCACATACTTCTCTGTTGGCAGAATTCCTCTCTACTCTGGGCACAGGAAGGGTGGGTTTGGGCCTGATACAAACAAGGAGACCTGAAGAAAGTCAGTTTCATTTCAATACATAGAGTGGCTATTAGATTATTCCCACACAAAATGATTTTCCCCTAAGTTCACACAGCAAACTAATCTTCATTATCGAGCATAATGTGTCATAAATATTCTTCCTGTGAATAGAGGCATGAATGGATGAGTACAACTAAAGGTGTCACTTGCATATTAAATTATCAAAATTGCATATGATGAGCAAATAGGGAGATGAATCTTTAATAATTGATAGAATGTAGGCTTTTATTTCATCTTTCTTAAGACTATTTTTCTTTTATTTTTCTCTATTCCCACTATCACTATCTCTCCCACCTCCAGATAACATTAAGTCATTAGGCAAATTAGATATTGAGTTGTTTTTCTGGAATTCAGGGAATTGGAGAATCAGATAAAAGTATACATATCTGTCATCACCAGCTTCTGGATCAGAGGGCTGGAATTTAGCTGGGATATTGCGCAATCCTGTTCAGGTCAACAAGTAAAGCTGAATTAAGTGAGCATGCCCCAAGCAGCACTCTAGGATAAACTCTACAAAGGATCAAAATTTCTTTTTAAAAAGAAAAATTTTAAAAAGAAAAGGACATTTTTATACAATACAATTTATTTGTAGCCTTTGAAACATGTTGAATACCATTTTCTAGTATGTTATATAATTTTTGGAGACATAAGAGTTTAGCACTTAGGTGACATTTGAACAGAACCCTGGGTGCTTTGTAAAAGGCACTAGAGTATATTCTGCATTCTGGAAACACAGGACCAAGTAGGACAGAACTTCTAAAGACATGAGACTGAGGAGGACCCAAGATGTTCTTGCAAAAGTATATAGAGTAATCATAAGCACAGAGTGAGCCCCAAGGGAAGCCAAAACTGACTTCAAGTGATCTATGCACAAGTCACAGGTCTTGGTTCAACTACATATATTGGCTTTCTGAGCGAAAACAAACAAACAAACAAACAAACAAACAAAAAACTATATCAATATTGAATTAAATAGTTGTATATTTATAACATCTCCAAAGATGAAAATAATATATATTAGTATGCGGAGGTGAGATGTACATGTGCTCTTTCATTTTGTTCCTTCCCTGTTCTTACCACTATCAGAGAAACATATCTAGTATTGCTAAATTACATCTTGAGAAACAACCATCTTATGTAAAAGAACTGATTGTGTATCAACACCTATTGTCAAATACTAAAGTCATTTGTGTTCTTTATCAGTTGTTCAAAGTAATTTTACAAGGTTAGACCAAATCCTGGACTATCATGGCCTAATCATGTACTCATGGGCAAATTACCTGTCAGTATTCCAGTTTCTTCTAAATTAGAAACAATTTGACTAGCGTCAAAAACTCAAAATGAGGATGAAATGAGTTGCTGTATGTAAAGTACAGAACCATTGAGCACCTAAGTAGCATTAGATATCTGCTTGCTCTTGTCATCGCAGGTTATCAGTTGGAAACATGGAGAATTGTTCTAAAGATCATATCCAGGTTTGAATCATTCACCTCCACTATAGAAAATCTGTGTGATCTGGCTCCAGTCCCTTTCCCCTGCATCCTATTAGCTATTAGCTCCTTCCTTCTTTGACCTTAGCTTGCTTGCCCACTGCAGCTCACATCTTTCCCCACAGTAGTCCTACCCTGCTAACAGTGATTTGCTAACAAACTGTGTTTTGTTAGTCTCCCCAGATAAGATTTAAGCTCCCAGAGGGCAGAGATTGGTGTTTGTTTTGTTACCACTAGATCTCTGACCTCTTACAACAATCCAGAGTAATATTCAATAAAGTTTGTTGAATGAGTAAATAAAGAGATGAAAAAAAGAATGATGGTGCAATTTGTCACAGAGGAAAAAAATCTCTTAGAAAAGACAACAAGGCATTGATGGGGGTAGGCAGAGAAAGACTTCTAAAGGAAGAGGAAGTATTTGGCTCCTCTTTCCTTCCAGGAAGGTGTTTTTACAAATAAACTAATAGTATCAGAATAATCACCAGCCACAAGAATGTGCCTAAAATGAAGGACCTGCCTAGAGGTCTGATAAATAGAAAGTGTAATACTCTAGAAACCCAGAAGGAGTAAGAAATCAGGGTATCAAATGGGTAGTGCACAAACTTGAATAAGAAAAGGGGGCAGGGGAGAGCTCCATGTGAAGGTGAGTAAAATCAAACACATATAATAAGCAAGAGTAGATGGTGTTCATAGGGGATTTGGAGGTGACAGAACTTGACACACTCAGAAATGGAGGTCTAGTAAGATATGCAAAAGTATTGTCTCTCTACAGTTGGTGTTCCTTCCTTCTTGCTGCTAGCCTGATTTTCCAACAAATCAATCCATACTATAAGTAAAATTATCCATCACACAGCCCCCCAACTTGATAAAATATAGTCTAGACACAAGAGATCAATTAATTCAGTTGATGCAAATTCTAAACTTTGAAGACAGAAAATATGTAGGCTTACATGGGGTCTTGTGAGTAAATACCCACAGCAGAACCATCTCAGAGTATAACCTGGGCATGGGTTTAAGGCCTTAGCTGGCTCACCCAAAATGTGCAGATCAAAATACTGGAGAGGACTTTGTCATTGTGACCAAAGTGATAGCCTTTAAAGTGGAAGTGGCTACCTGACTGGGGACAATGGAGCTTATAGTGTGCTGGCGGAAAATTCAACCTCATACTGTAGCCATGGACAAAGGAGATGATTATATATAATTTGTTTTACTTAACATGATTTTGTGCCAAGAAGGCTTGAAAGGCAAGAAGAAAGGAGAGGTTTGGTTTATTACAGGCTCCCAGGTGTGTCATTGACCAAGCAATGGGTAGTATTTATAATCTAAGCCCTTCAGGGCCAAGATAATTAGCCTGGAGATTATAATAGGCACCATACCAAGGGGATCTAGACCAGTTATGTAATTTATGTCCCTCTAATGAAAACCCCACATATCAGACAAACTCTGTAAATACAGAACTTTGTGTACTACAAGTCCAGACCCCAGCCTAAGGAAATATCATGAGAAGGCTTAGTCAAATCCAATTAAAAAAAAAAAAACCTTAATTGATTGCTCTCTGGGTGGCCTCACTATGAAAAACATTAAGGCATAAAGTGTGACCTTGCAAATTCTGAGTGTACAGTCCAATTCTGTCCTTTCCTTCTTTACTGATTCTTAGCATCCTCATCTGTGAAAAGACAATAGTAGCATCACCAAGCAGGACTATGGTAAGGATTAATATAAACAAATTACCCAGAGTTTCTAATATATAGAACATGGTACTAAATATTAACTCTTATTATTGTTATATTTACTGAGAAGTCTGACATCAGTGCAATCAAATACTTCAAGTGTCATCTTCCTACCACCTTCATGATATTTTCAAAATTTTGTTCATTATCAATACTATAATTTATTCAAGTATTTAATGACATGATTAGTATGTTCATTATGTTTATTACATCCATTAAAATAAACACATAAATATTAAAATAAAGATAAAATTTCTGTTCCATTAAATTGGCCTCTTCTGCCATGTTTGGGTATATGTTGGGCAAATGATTACTATTCCTGAAATGCAATCTAAATCTTCCGCAATCTTCATTGATTATTGAACTTGTTTCTGATGGTTTGGTCATGAAATTGCAACATTTAATGTCTGACTCAGATATATCTTTTTGGTGCATTGTATCTCATTGACCTTATATCAAATTCCTGTATTGCAATTAAATACATATCTGGCTGTTAGGCCATGCTATGCTATTCCCTGTACTACAGTGCTCTTCCCTAAAGCGTGTACTTAAAATTCCTGCCAATTAATGTAAATGTAAAAAATGTTAGGACCCTAACATTTTTTACATTTAATTGATTGTAACTGGTAATTTATTTGAAGTCTAAATCTTTAAGTTTATTTATCCATTCTTTTTGTCAAGAAAGAAGTCATGTTTAAAATAATTGTAACAAAACTACCTCCAATGTGCTGCTATTCAATAAAGTCAAAAAGAATATTACAGAAAACTTAATGTCAATAAATTCTAAAAGTAGATGCAATGGAGAAATTCCTTGGAAAACATGTTATTTCTTTAAATAATTCTAGAAGAAATAGAAAATATGAATAACTAAATACCTACTTTAGAAACTGGATTTTTAATTTGGAACTATACAAAAAGAAACTTTATTGGTGAGTTTTATGAAAAGTTTGAGAAGGAATAATACATCTTCTATACAAACTTTCAAAAAATTGCATAGAGTTGAATAAAAATTACTTCCTAATTCATTTTATTAATCTAGTACTATCTTCATGCAAAGTTCAGATAAATATAAAAAAGATAAGAAAACCATAAATCAATCATTCTCATAAACATTCCTGGAAATAGCCTCATAAAATATTTGCAAATCAAATCAATCAATAGGTAGAAAGGACAAATGCATTATCATCAAGTAGGATTAATCACAAGGATGCAAAGTTGGTTTATCAACTAAAAATCAGTGTTTTTCACCCTAGTGATAGAATTAAAGGTAAAGATCATATGATTGACTCAGAAGATTCAGAAACATTTCACACATTTTACCCATTTACAACCCATACAATAAACTTGAAAAAAAGTGTTATGTCCTCAATATGATGAAAGAACCTACAATTAATATCATATTTACTATCTAATATTCAATTAATTTCTCATATGCTCAAGAACAAGTAGAGGAAAATTGCTCTAGATTCTTTATCCAAGTCTTTAATGGAGGTCTCAGTCCATGCAAAGATAGAAACAAAAATGAAAGAAACAAATCGGAAAGGAAGAAGTACAACTCTATTTATATAGTATTGCTCTATACAGAGGTAATTCTAAGAGTACCTTTAAAAATGACTGTTTATCCAAAGGGAACAAAAACACTAACTCAAGAAGATATCTGCACCCCCCCCCATGTTTATTTGCAGCATTATTCACAATAATCAAAACATGGAGACAACTTAAGTACCCATCAGTTATTGAATGAACAAAGACATATGGCATATCTGTTCAATGGAATACCATTCAGCCATCAAGAAGATGGAATTTTGCAGTTTGTAGCAACATAGATGAACCTTGAGGACATTATGTTAAGTGAAATGTAAAACAAAGCATAAGATCTAATTTATATATACAATTTTATAAAACCAAAAGCTGAATTTACAGATACAGAGTCCAGATTGGTGACTGTCAGAGGGAGGAGCTGGGGTGGACAAAATGAGCAAGAGGCATCAAAATGTACATTAGTAAATTAGTAAGCCATAGGGATGTAATATATAGTAATGTATTGTAGTTGGAAAGTTGCTGAGAGAGTAGGTCCTAAAAGTTCTTATCATAAGAAATAAGATGCTATGGTGTATGGTGACAAGTGTTAATTTATTATGGTGATCATTTTTAATATATACAGATATTGAGTCATATATCTGAATCTAATGTCATGTTATATGTAAATTAAATACCAATCAAAATAGTTTTCAAAGTAAGAAATTATTTTACTAGTTACAGGATAGGCTTATTTTTTAAAAAATAATTTTTATATACTACTAATGAACAATTAGAATAAATGTATTTTAATATCATTAAAAGTAAAATAAAAAAGTGAAATATTTAAAGATATGCTTAATAAAAATTCACAGGCTATATATAATGCACTATATATATAGTATATACTATATACTATACTATATACTATACTATATATATAGTATATATATATTATAAGTATAATGCATTGCTTGGAAATATCAAAGCTAACAAATAAATGAGAAGCTATCCCATGTTTATGCATAGGAGGACTTAATATACTAATGATGGTCATCCTCTCCAAATATATCTATAAAATCAGAGCAATTCCAATCAAACTTCCACTGGGAGTTTTCATAGAAACTGACAGGTTTAATATAAAATTTATCTGGAAACAGATTCTGCAACAGTCAAAGAAAATGTTAAAATATTTTTAAAAATGAAATTAGAATTCCCCTATTGATTTTAAGACTTGCTATAAAACTACAACTATAAGGAGTATAAGACATACAACTATAAGGAGTATAAGATGAAAGTTAAAAGTTTGAATAATGAAGAAGAAATAGAACCATATACATGGCCAATTAAATTTTGATAATGTGCTAAATTATTTCAATGGTGGAAGATGGATTTTTTATAAGTTGTACAGGAAAAACTATAATTCAATGAAAAAACCCTAATTTTGACTTCACATTATATACAAATGAGCTACAATGGTAAAGGTAAAATCTTATATTAGTAAAACATCAGTAAGCATAGGAAAAATAATGTGTTGGGAAAAAAATGACTGTTCTGAGTCAGTTATTGGGAAAAATCTCACAGATAAGACATGTGAAAATAAATCATAAAATTTTAAATTGGTGTTTGTTCATCAATTTTGAAATTCTGTATCACTATGACAAAGATATCATAGCACAGATTGGGAGAAACATATTATCTGATTATTCAGAAATCTGACTCTTAGAAAAGGGAAGAATTAAATCAAGCACCTCAGTTGAGAAAGATACAGGATTGTCAAGAAGCAAGTGAAGATGCTCAGCCCCCTCAATCCTCAGAGAAACAAGAATTGCATACACTCACTGAGTAGTCTCTGTCAAAGAAACAAATAAGCAAAAACTTAATGAGACACTGGCACATTGTGATATAAAATGCAGGTGATGACAAAGAGCAACAGGGACCCTCCCACAATTTTAGCACACACAGCACAGCATTTTTGGGAAACAATTTGGAAGCTTCTTCCAAAACTAAACACTTGCCACATTAAGCTAAGCATACACTTGTTCACACATAACAACCTTGAACTGAAAACCATTAAAGTACACACCAACTTATAAATGCACAGATTGTGGTTTAGCTACAAAGTGAAATGGTCCTCATTCATTGAAATAAAAAATAAACCGTTTTAACATGCAATGGCATGGATAGATCCCCAAACAATTATCTAAGTGATGGAAGTCAGAAAAGAACACCCTCAACGGACTGTTTGTTGATATGAAATTCTAGCCGAGGCCAAGCTTATTGAAAATGACAGAAAATGACATGTGTGGTTGCAGAGAACGAGGTCAGGCAGGGAGCTGTGTTCTTGCAAGGGGCATGGGATCTCTAAGAGTCATGGGAATATTTTCTCTTGCTCTGACTCCACGACTGCAATAAAAGCATCTCAATAAAATGGATTTTAAAAATTGAGAGGCAGCCCTGGGAGTTCTTAGGAGCAGCGCTGCCATTCCTCCGGCAGACACACCCTTGGATGTTTTACAGGGGTTAAATCCCCTCTGCTCACCACAGGACAAAACAGTAGGTATTGTCATACTCAAGACAGAAAAGCAAACGGAAGTTCAGGGAATAAAAACTGACCGAAGGCCACTGCAGCAGAACAGAGATTTTAATTTGCTGGGCTCTCACCCCAAAGTGCACCAAAGCTCAACAGGGGTGATTTTCTGTTTATGTTTGCAAAAAAAAAAAAAAAAACAAAAAAAACACACAGTTAGAATTTCAGATAGCAGTTGCCTGAGTATCAGATGTTACACCCAGGTCTGTATAGGTCAATGTGCACATGTGTGCACACATGTGTGCGCATATGCTCATGCACATGTTATATAACTATATGCTATTAGTTCATTGAGTTATGTCACCAATATGCAGCCAAGTAAAGAATTCCATGAAGCAAATTGATATCTCTGATTACTCAGTTTCCTATATTGACTTTACAGATCTCCTTAACTGAAGGTATATCCCTAACAGTATAACTAATACTGCCTGATTCAGCAGGAAATTATTTGAATAACAGATACAGAAACTTAGAACCCAAATGCTCCTTAGGGTATTTAAGTACAGCCTGTCACTTTGAATTTTTAAAAACAGGTCTTGGCAAAATTGCCTTCTGCAGTCTTTTAAGCTCTGCTCAGTCATCCTGACCATAAACAACCTGTCAGTAGGCAAAAGCTGGCAGTAATCTAGATGCCTCTCCTAAAACTGCAATAAAAGACAACTTTCAGGTCTTCTTAAATTTATGTCTTTTGAATTTTCAGTGAGAATATTTTGCAAATATATAGTGTTGAAGACAAAGTTGGATGAACTGCATAGACCTATTCCCCACATTCATCACATCTTCAAACACAGTCACTGTTATTCAATCTCTTCCTCCTTGTTTGTATTTTAAAGCAAATCACAGACATCATTTCACATACTCTAGTACACACCTGTTAAAAAGAGGTCTCTTTGGTGTAAACATGATACTATTTTTATACTTAACAAAATTAATGATCATCGTTTTGTAAAATCTAATATAGACTCCATGTTCTGATTTTAATGATGGTCTTTAAAGTGTGTTGTTAACAGCAATCTTTTTTTTCTCCCTGAGCTGAAGTTCAATAAAACTCTCATATTAACTAGTTGGTATGTTGCCCTAATTTGTTTTCTTTTAACTTAGACCAATATCCCTTTTTCCCTTTTCTATTTTCATAGTTCTGATATATTGAAAAGAGACAATAGTGAGTTATTTGGGTAAATGCCCACCTTCTGCATTTATCTGTTTGTTTCTTCATGGTAGAACTTTAAATGTTTCTTTATTCCAAAGTTTGCATAAACTAGAAGTCACTTTAAGGCATTAAATACAGGTTACTGTTTTGTCCAGAATATGTTATACCTGGTGCTGGGGACTTTGTACTGACCTCATCAGGAGCTGTAGGGCCTGACTGTCCCCAATCTGTCCTTCAATACTGAATTAGCTAGAAAACTACTTTGCCAAATGCTCCTACTCAAGTCAAAAGTCACACTCTTAGTCTCCTCAGAGAATTCTGGCAAACAGGGCTGCAGGGAATCCCACCATCTCACACACTAGGTCTTATCCTTTGTCAAGATGCACTTTCCACACTGCTTTTCATGCTTCTTACACTGAGCTGTCCATTCAGGAGGGCACTCACTTATCCTAATGAGCAGGCAAAAGACAAGCTAGGAAATCATCACTTCTAATTGGATACAGATACAGCATTGATTCATTACTTCCAAGTATGCTTGTCAGTGTTCTCCATGGTGCTCCTATTAAACTAATATACCCCTGTACTGTTGTAGCCATCAGATTAACCTCATCCCAAATTGGCAGCCTCAGTCTCCAGCCCAGAAAATCATCAGGGAAGGTTCATTAATACATGTGTGGATGGCACTGTCCAGCCTGGCCTTCATCAAGACTTGGAGGGTTATACCCCTCCATACCAAGGCCTCTTTTTATCCATATTCAGGATTTGTCATAGAGAAAATGTCCCCATATCTGATTCCAGTAATCTCCATGTTTTGGGGATAGTTTCATCCATGTTACCAGGCAGAACTGCATACTTTGCCTTAACAATTCAGACTAAAGTATAATGATTAAATGAGCTCAGCCCTTAACAGGGAAAATAGAGCAGGTACAAATGAATACATCATTCATTTCCAGTACACTGTAAGAAGCATATTTCTGGAATTGGGGTTTGTGGCAGGGCATCTTCTCATCCACCCAATGGCCATTTCCCCTCCTTTACTCATAGAAGAGTTGTAAAAGGTCAGTACATTCTGTACAAAGCAGTTCTGAACCCTTAGATAGGAAATTTTCTTCCATTTTGTTTTTAATGTTTATATTCTGAATTGTTTTTCTCATTTTGCAATGTCAAGTTCTCTAGAGGCTTTGTATTTCCATGTGTTATATTTTTTGTCTGTCCACTTTGCTACTTGAGGTCTCCCTATTTTATTGCTGTTGTTGTTATCTTCACTAGTAGTTTAAGGGTTAAACTATTTTACTTTGTTCACAGGTAGTTCTGTGGCTTTATTTCACTTTATTTTGACCTTTGTTGGATTGTATGCACTGGGACCCATTGACTCCTGCTTGTGTGTTACCTATTTCCCTCTTGTCTTCGGTTCTGGGAGACTCAGCTCTCCCTGGGTTCTCAGTATGTTCTTGGGAGTATGTTCTTGGGAGGGTAGTATGTTCTTGGGAGTTGGGAAGGGGGCATGCAGATGAGAATCCTTCCTCTCCTTTTATCTTTACTGGGGATACCCAGCAACAAGAGCACCCAAGCCCCTCCATAATGCTTTCTCCTCCTTGCAGAGTGTATTTCTCTGCCCAAACTTTCCTCGCTCCTGCCCAGGTACCCTAACTGGGCCAACAGTCCTGCTACCGCTGTACTCTATTGCAGCCCCCAGACTCCTCTCTCCACCCACCTCTATGCAATGTAGTATGTGGATCCTCAATATTCAATCTGTTGAAGTTTGTACTGTTCTCTGCTACCCAAAGAATAGACAATGCCTCTATCATCTTCAGACTGTCTCTCAGATCTGTGTCCCTCTGCTCACAGCTCCAAAAACCACAACCAGTGGGATGCAAATGTTGTGATTGACTCCTAGTGTGATGGCTGCATATGCATAGCTGCTGGTTACAGGTCCCGAGGATCCTGACTCTAGCTCACAAAATCAGTGGATGGGGTCTTGCAGCTGCCACTGGAGGCCAGCAGCAGCCTGCTCTTGTTCATGAAGTTGGAAGATGGAGGCTGGGCTCCCACTGCTGCCCAGAGGGATTCCGATCTTGCAATTGGAAGATAGATGTTAGAACCTTCCTGGTTTTCACTCAGTAGTTGGTGGATGAAGGCAAAGCCCGGTAGTGGCAGTGGCTGGAGTGGAAGGTTCACTTCATTGGCAACTGGAGGCTGGGAGTGGCCCATCTCTTACTGACACAACTGGGGGTTGGGTTCCCAGGCTACCAATTGTTGCTTGAGGAGGTCCGGTTCCAACATCTGATTGCTGGATTGGGCTTCTTGCTTGTGACTGGAGACTGGGCTCCCCAAACCCTCAACTTTATTTTGAAGTTGTCAAACCAACAGAAAAATTTCAGAGACAAAGTAACAAAAACCTCTTCATTAGAGCTACCAATAACTAACATTTTTCCATTTTCACTTCATCTCTCTATGTAGGCAAAATACTAATTTTTTTTTTCCTGCAGAGATAGCCCGCCATGTATCCCCTAAGGGCAGTAGCATTTTCTTAACTGTCCACAGATTATTTCCGAATTTCTATTATTTCCAATTTAACAGCAGGGCGTAATGGTTCCTCTTACATAATATGGTTTGTTTTTGCTTTTCCATTACCCCAATCATGGACTTTCGATACTCTTTCCCTCCATGTGGCATCTGCCCAAGGATGGTACAGAATCTATCTTACTTCTTTAAATTTCTTTAATATAGAATAGTCCCTTGGCTTTGTTTTTTTCTTCCTATTTGTCTCTTTTATGATGCCGATCTATGTTTGAAGAGATGAAGCTAGTTGTATTGTATGGTGTCCTGCTATGAATATATCTATTTTTTCATAATTAGATTCAAGTTAAATATTTTGGGAAAGACTATCACAAGAGATTTCTCCTTCTTTCCTCATACCAAAGACAGATGCCAACTTGTTACTCATCGGTAATATTAGGGTAGAAGGAGCAATGGTTACAAAAAAGGTCTCCTATTTCTTCACTCTAAGGCAGCTCTGCTCTATCATTTACAAATAAGGAAGCTGGAGGTAGTTCAATACCATTTAAGTGTGTTGTTTCACAACCATCTTTCTCTCACAAGTTTAGCATCCAGGATTGCTTGACTCATTGTGACATCAGTGACATCAGTGACTGCAAATATTTTTCAAGATTGGTTCTGTTTTAACTCAAGCCTCATTCTTCATTTGCCCCCTTGCCACTCTTTCTTATGACAAATTCTCTTGTGATAGTCTTGAATTCCCCAACTCCACTTCCATTGCATAGAACACCCTGATGCCTTTCCGCCTTTTCAGTGTCTAATTTTCTCATAAGAGTGACCTGTGCAAGGTACACCTCCTTCCCACTACATGAAACTCAGTAACCCAAAGCCGATTTGTCTGCTCACCTTCTGAAGCATGGTGCTCTGAGCGCACAGGAACTCTTCCTTGGCGTGACGTTTCTAGTTCATTTTTGAGATCAACTTTTCTGTAATGAAAAAGCTTTAATCTTATTGGTAAGACTATATGTAATATGAAATAACTGCTACTCTCCTAGCAGGTTATTCAAATTTTTTTTCTCTTAAGATATCCTCCCCTATGACACGTGTTCAGAATTTGATAATTTCAGTCAACTTTTTTAGACTTGAAATTCTGTTTTCAATTGTTTTTGAAGCTGCTAAATCACATTTCCCTTTGATTCTTAGTCTTCTTTACATCTTTTTTAGCATTGGGTTTGTGTACTTTTATCCCTTTTCATCTTGGTATTCAATAGTAATCTCCTGTTCACTGGGCACAGGTATTGATTTCTCTGGCATCTGCCTTCAGGGAATCCCTGTCTTTTCCGGGCCCAGTTCACCAATTGTCCAAAACTGTTCCACAGACTGGGCTTCTTTAATCAATAGTGGGGTTTCCTTGTCATTGCTTGATTTTTTTTTTAACTTGGTTGTTTTTATAGGTACAAAACAAGTGGATTATTTCAAGTCCACTGCATTTTTCACCTCTCCTCAGACCACACCTTGCACATCTATGTGGACTGTCAGGTCCAGTCTGTGGGTTGGAGAGCCACAGCCAAATGCTAGCACAGTCAGTGGAAAGTGTTTTGCCAAAAATAAGAGCCCACATAAGAGAGACCTAACTGGCAGGTAAGAGAAGCTATCACAAGGAAATGACAATTAACTGAATAGTGAGGTGTGGAAAGAAGTTACCCAGGGGCAGAAGGGGACAATGCACCTCTCCACAGAGCATGAGGGTAACACAGAGTAATAGATAAAAGCAAAGATACTGGGGAAAGTGAGTAAGTCAGCATGGCGGTACCTGGGGTGGAGGAAGGTAGGGATATGAGATACTACTTAGAGACAGGGCACCCTCCGATGGCTTTACCAAAAGAGACATGTCATCAGATGTCATAGATTTTAGTAGCATAGAAGTTGGTTTCATGGAAGGTAAGGATGTAGGTATAGGGACCATCTATGTGTCTATCATAATAATCCAGGAAAAAATGAGGTTTTTGAACTTGACCAGTGACACTAGGTCTGAAGAGACAGGGTTAACTCTCTAGACGTAGAAACACCTGTCAGTCCATCCAGCCTCTGGACTTATGTGTATAGACAAGTCTCAAGTCTGTTCAGTTGACCTTTACCTCTCTTAAGAGTGTCAAAATTAAATTTTTGGAAGGATTCCAAATGCAATCTACCTAAAACTAAACTATCATATTCCCATGCAGCCCTGGTCCATTACTTGGCATCCTGACTTATGCCAATATCCTCATCTAGAGGACATTTTGATGTTAGCAAAGATAATTCTCATAGGTGAGCTCAGGCAGGTTTTAGTAGTCTACCTTAAAGACTGAGAAATGAAAATTCAGCATCATCAGGTGTTCCCTGGCACACACACAGAGAAGGACTACACAGAATGCAAACTAGGAACTTTATGATTTTAAGTCAGATACTCTCCCACCATATCCTAATTGCTAACGTCTTCACCATCTTGCTGGAGTAGGATTCTTCCCACTAAGCAGAACTTTCTCCAGCACTTCTCAGTGACCTATAATGGGTCCCAGATATCTGACTCTGATAGTGAGACCATGAAGTTCACTCCTTCCTTCAAATGTGTATGTATATGTGTGTTGATCTGGACAGTTTTACTTTCCAAATGTGATTTTCCACCTCTGCTCCTTCACTCTGTCTTTGTCTACCTGGGATGTCAGCTCAGTGTTGGCTCCCACTCTACCTGACACAGTCATGAGTAGATAAGGTGTGAGCTCTGGGCAGGTGCACAGTACTTGAACAGTTCCAACTTAGAGCATGTGAACTCAAAGCTCTGCTCTGAATAATGAATTTCTTTGAACAATTTCCAAGATAGATCTGACTTCTTCTGAAGTCTATTCTTGGTGAAGTATGATGAGTTGAATATTTTTCCCCACCACCTACGATTGTTGAAATCCAGTCCCCAGTGTCTTGGTAGCAGGGAGGGAGGTGAAGTCTTTGGAGGTGACCAGGTCATAGGGTGGAACTCCATCAATGAGTCAGTGCTTTTATAAAAGAGATTTCCACAGTCTGTTCTGCCTTGTGAAGATACAGCAAGGCACCATCTAAAAAGTAGGAAGAGGGTCCCTAACAGACAACCAAGAAGCTATTGACGTGCAGCCTTTAAAAATGCAACAAAGAATTTTGCTACTATTATTTAAGTTCCCAGTATCTATCACTATGTTATAGGAGCCAGAATGGATGAAGACAATAAGTAAATATAAATAATAGTTTAAGATTAGCCATTTAATGTCCTACAACCTAGAGTCAACTCTATTTGAGTGGTGACACTGTGAAACACCATAAACTATCTTCAAGCATCAAGTCTAAGTACATATTTAGGACTAAACTAATCTTAAGTGCCCTATGTTTCACAACTAAATGGCAATAAAAACTTTGCCCTGACATCACATCCTTGCCCTTCTGTCACAGATCACTTTTCTAAAATTGTTGTTCAAGGTTTACTGGAAACGTTAGTACTTAAAAGACTAAATTCTGGAAGCTGTTGGGAATTTATCAAGAGACAGAGTTTAGAAACCAACTTCATGGTTTCTGTGACTGTATTACTTTTCTCAGCTGCAAACACAGCTCTCAATGTGTTTATCGAGAATTCTGAGTGAGCTCAAAAGTCTATATCCTTGTCACCTCTGATGGTGGTGTTGCCACGTACAGCCCTGTCCCTGCTAACACGTTCCAGCTGTCGGAATGCCAAGTGCTGAGCTCTCTGAGCACTTTTGACTGTCTTTTAACTTAAGATCCTGAATTGGATTTAGAGTTTGTCTGAATAATCTCTTTTACAGAGGTTCCTTGAAACAGTGACTTATCTCCAGAGCATCTGGAGCAGGTCATTGCAGCTTCAAGGCATCAAAGCCAAGTCAGGAGAAAAGACAAAAAGTTTTTAAAACTACTTTTACGTTTCCTTGCTTTTGTTTTCAAAATAATACCAATTTCAAACAATACAACCAGTAGGTTGGGGTAAGTTTCAGCATAAGCAGGCCTTAAGTGTTTCTGCCTGGACCAATTAGGTCACCTAATTGCCTGTGAAAATTGCCATTAAGATCAAGAGGGACAACATGGACACTGAAGTCACTGGCTCCACTAACTGCTGAGATCTTGAGTTTAATTTCTCTGAACTTTAAATTGGAATAACTTACAGGGAAAAATATTGCAAGGTGACTTCCATTTGTAACATTTACCTAAGAAGGATCTTAATGTGTGGAAAAATTTAGGAAAACTGTAATTAAGTAGGCATGATGTGGAAAAGAAAGAGAAATAGAGGGAGCCTTATCAGTGGTAAAATGCCAGGCTTATTGGTTCTGTAGCGAAACAGGCTTTTGTCTCTCAAAGGCTTGGTGTATAATTAAGAGATTGGGATGCCAGCTGAGGCTGCTGCATTTAGTAAGTTGAGTCCTCATCACTATCATTCCTGCTGACTCACTGCTGAGTCTAAACAAAGTTGGAAGGAGCTAATCATATTAAGAGTAATAATAGAGATGGAGTTAGAAGACACAGACCAAGATAAATACTGTCTTTCTCCCCATGTCAGTCTCTTTGCTTTTCCTTGCCTTTGCAATTACAGTTTGGGACTCAGTCCCATGTTTTCACAGCAGCATCAATAGTCTGTGAATGAGTCTGTATGCTACCTGCACCAACCAACCTTAACCAGCGACTAAAGTGACTCCTCCCTTTGCCAAAGCCCAAGGTAAAACAAAATGAAAATAGCTTCTGGGAAGGCAGGCCAAGCTGGTGATGGGATAAGGATTTAAAAAGCCCGGGTGGGCTTTTTTATGAGGTTGCAGACTACCTTTTGATTTTGGTGCACAAACACATATCAGTTCCTGGTGGTGTGTTTCCAAGACCAGTGACACTGGTCCACATATTAACATAGAGCCAGAGGCCCTGCTGTCCATAGAAGAGGGAGTATCATCCCGAGAGCAAGTGTTAGTTTCCATTGTGAATGAATAAAGTCACAGTGAATGCAAAGTGATGGAGGCACTCTGGGAGATCACTAAACTGACCATCTCTACCATACTATCTAGTTGCCTTATGCATGGGTGTTTACCCTGAGGAGTTTAAAACTTATATCCATATAAAAACTTGCCCACAAGTGATTTATTCATGATTGACAACCAAGATATCCTGGAGTTGGAAAAAGGATGACAGATGCATCCAGACAATGGGATGTTTTTCAATGCTAAAATGAAATATCAATCCAAGAAAAAACATGGAGGGAACTTAAGTGCATACTACTAAGCGAATTACTAAGAAGTCAATCTGAAAAGACTATACTCTGTGTGATTCCAACTGTATGACATTCTGGAAAAGGCAAAACTGTAAAGATAACAAAAGAGATTAGATATTGACATGACATTGAGGTATGGAGGGATGAGTAGATAGAGCACTGAGGACTTTTAGTGACGTGAAAATACTGTGCTTGGTACTACAATGGATACATGTCATTAACACACTTGTCCAAACACTCAGAGTGTATAGCATCAAATACAGCCTATTGTAAAACAGTCTCTGGGTGATAATGGCGTGTCAAACATTTTAACAGTTATAACAAATGTGTAGTATGGTAGGGGATGGTGATTAAGTCTGCATGTGAGGGGCAGATGCATATGGGAAATCTCTATATCTCCCTCTCCTCACTTGTGTTGTAACCCTAAATTTTCCCCAAAAAATAAAGGTTTGAGGGGAAAACAAAATCTTCATCGGACCCATTTGGCCTGAACAAAGACTGTTGAGAAAAGTTAGTGACTTTTAATTCCACCTATTTGAAAAATACTGAAAAACATTATAACTGAAACCAGAATACAAAAGGAGCCTGATTTTTACTGATTAAAAAGAATGATCGTTGGAAATTACAGTGTATGAAAAAATAAAGAAAACTTGTTTGGGATTTCTTTTTGAGAAAATGTTACCAAGTTAGAATCAGACCTTGATTTGTCTTTAATAACTTAAATACCAAAAAGGAAGAGAGAAATCTTAATTTAGCATATCTGTATAATTCACAGAGATTGTCTCTCATAGGTTACACTGATTGTCTTCCTGGGAAATATGATTTACATGCAGTCATATCTAGCTTTAGATGTGACTGGTAATGCTGACATCATGATTATATGTTTCAACAGAACTTCAACAATTTGAAATAATTCACGAGACCTGTATCAAGTACTTACCTGCCAGGCATGAATCACTCTCCCATAGGCACTAACTGGCATCCCTTTGGTCTGTGTGGTGTAGCTAAAAATACATTTGAGAGCAATGACTTCTGCAAAAACTGAAGGCATTTCTAGCACACAATAGTCTGACAAAAGAAGGAGGGCATAAATTTTGCCCCCCCCCTTTTTTTTTGAGAACTTTTGGATTAATATTTGATATTCATGTGTAATTGCAAATGAAAGTTGACTCCTTGAGGCAAGTTTGTGTAAATTCAATTTAACCTCTTAGTGAGAGGGAAGGGCACTCTGTTTCCTTCCAACTGACTGGTAATTATGGGTGATATCTAATCAGGGTTAGGACACTTAGGCCAAAACTAATTCCAGATGAGATGGAAGAAAAGGCCACAGAGGAAAGGCCAGAATGCATGAAGATTTCAGAATAACAGGAGTGGCATGCAGGAGTTAGCTCTGGAGACAGGTGCAACTGGGGAAAAAGAGAACAAAAAGTGAGCACCCAGAACACAAGGACTGTGCCACTGTTCATAACTCAAGGATAGAACTGGATGCCAGGTAAGGAGACAAAGAGCATAGATGACAATGGAAGGGTGTGTCTGGCAGGACCACAAAGTCAGGACCCAGGACAGAGGCTGACAGAAGGCAGGCATGAAAAGGACCAAGCCTAGAACAATTCCATGGATAGCTTTATATGCTGATTACTGCTAGGTGACATAGAACTCTGGGGCTTATTGCATTCTTCACATACATGTAGTTTTCAGTACTTAGTCCTAGACCAAGAGTATCTATGATGAACTACCACTTAAAGTGGAACACCACTCTATGTGTCTTTGTGTCTCTGTGTATGTACATGCTGAGAGAGTGGTGAATCAGAGACAAATGCCACTAAATCAAAATTGTAAAAAGCAAGGTATCTGTGTGTGTGTGTGTGTGTGTGTGTGTGTGTGTAGCTAGAGATGCTATCTTTAATGGAAGAAGTCAGTCAGAAGACAATTTAGATCAGTGGTTCTCTTAAAATTTGATTTGATAACACCTGCCTATTACCCATTCAAACACATTTTATAGTGCAGTTTCCAAGAACAGAGAATACAGCAAACCCTAAGGGTCTGAAGGTCTTTGGCTCACTAGAAGTCAGTGAGTGTTTCATGCATTTTTCAGTTTTATAATTTCATTCTCTTTCTGTCTTGTAAATGATGTGAAGGCAAAACTCAGCTCAGTGAGTATTTCCTGATTTTATCATGCTTAACCTCAAATCAGCTATCTAGAAAGTAGTTTACAAGATATTTTAGGGACTATCTGGTGTTTGCAGGTAATATCATGGAATTATTTGTGCACTTGCAAGGAGAAGCATGGCAGGACAGCCTAGAAGAAGATTTGAATGGGTTCCGGGCCCTCCAGTTTGATCAATCCCTTCCCTTTAATTTACATATTATGCTTCTGTATAAGATTCCTTTGAAAAAGTTTTGCATCTTAGGGGAAACAAACTTTGAAGACTGTTTTAACTTTAAGCAATTGTTTTATCTCATACCTGGACTCCCTTAGAATTGCTGGGATATGACTGGAGTCCATTTTAGATTTCTTTAGGGAAGGTTTTTAACGATCTGATCATTTTTATTCTTTGTAGATAGAGGGTTAGAAGAGATTAGTTCTTTGACAAGGTAGAATAATTGGGATCCTGAAAATAACTCAGATTCTGAGAAATTTCTAGCATCCTGAGTGTCAATGATCACTCTCTCCTCTTAGGGTAGATGTATTCCTGGGGAAGATGTAAGATTCTCAGAGCTGTAGTTGTTGGACATTTGTTGGTTTTGGCTTTTATGCATCTATCCTCCCTTCTTTTGGCAATCAGATATGTTCCTTCTTCACTTAAGCTCCATATATTTTGCATGTCATTCATTCTAATGCATTTTTAAAATTAGACATGTGACCCAAAACCCCATTCTTTGATGTAAATGACCCTGCTCATTAAAATTCAATCCCAGTACTTTTGCTGGAACTCTTAGGACAGATTTAACTCTCCTGGGATTGCTAAATGCTAGTCTGAATCTCCTGGAAGCAAACTGTTTGCTATTTGGGCATAGTCTACAAGAGAATTAGTCTACTCAGAAGAAAGACATACAAAGCTTAATCAATGCCTGACATCATTTATGCACTTGGCCTTACATGTAACTAGACCATTCCGCACTTGGTTTCTAAAACTTCATGGATCAATATATCTCCACAAGAATTATATTTTGCTTTATATTTAGTTTTGCCAATTTGAACTGGATTTCAATTATTTGCATTTGATGTTATAGTTCATAGATTAAATTTTAAGAGACATATTTGCAACTTTAATAGAATGTATAAAATACTGGAATAATTAAAGGATCAAGATATCAAGTCATCAGATACATAGTTGAAAAAACTGGGAATCCTTGGTTTGGGGGTTAGGGTGAGGGTAGACAGCTTGTTTGTAAATATTGTGAGGTATATTACTTAGGAGAGGAAAAGGTGCTTTGTGGTGTCCCTTGAAGCATGAGTCACTGTCATCGTAGTTACTCAGCCAGGCCTTAGAAGAATGATGTTGCTACAAAGGGGCCTTTTTCTGACAGTTGTGGTCTAGAAAGCTCAAAGATATTCTGAACTCATAGTCTATAACCCATTCATTTTTGGAACTGTGCATTTTTTGTTTGTTTTTCTACACTACTCCCTGCAAAGTACTAGAATGGCTTTCCAAATCAACTCAAACTCACTCCACAGGTGGGATAGGACTAATTTATATCCAACCCAATTTCTCCTTAGCTTAAAATCATTTCAGGAGATCCTCATGTCTATTACACAGCAGTTGCTTGCTAAAGTCATAGAAGGTGCTTGTTGAGAATTACATGTGAAACAAGGCTGTACCATTTCCAATGCCCACTGGAGAGTTTTTCATTTAAGAAGATGAAATTTTTGGATGAATAAATTTTTACCCAGACTGGATAAAATTCCCCAAAATCACATATAGTTATTATTTACCAGCTCAGAGCGGATGTTAAAAATTGTTGGCTGAGAGATTGACCAGTTGTTCAACAATAATCTCAAAATATTTTAGTTATGAAAATATAATGGATTTTAATATTTAAGTGGGTGTTAAGACATCTGCAATTACTTCCATAAACAGCAACAATTACATAGCAACACATTTGTTAAATTATTCTAATTTCTGGTGTTTACTATTTAATTGATTGGTGCCTAAGGTTTACAACAGGACAACTACCAGCCACCTTAGAAAGAAAACACTAAGAGTTTAATAGAAAAGTATTATAAATAGTACATAATTGTAGAGAGATATTACAGAATCTGATATTAGAAGGAAACTTACTGACTTTACAGTCAAATTCTATAGACTTCTCAAGATCATATGACTAAAAAATGGTAAAACCATTTTATTTTCCAACAAGATTTATATAGTTTTTATTTATATAAAATTTATTGTGACTTTTTACAGGTGTTTTTCAATCCAGTTTATCTTGTCTTTCTCCATTTTGGCTACTCTAATATTATGATAGATATGATTCCTATCATGCTGTATTACTGCCATAAACAAAATTATCACAAACTGGATAACTTAACAGAATAACTTAACAGAAATCTATTTTTCTCACAGTACTAGAAGCTGGGGATCCAAGAACAGGGTGCATCCAGGGCTGATTTCTGTCAAAAAATCAATTTTCTGGCTTGCAGGCTACACTGTCTTGCGAGGCTATATTTGACCTCTGCTGTGGTGCACAAGGAAAGGATATAAGCCCTGATTTATTTTCTTATGAGGGTATCAGTCTTATTAGATGACAACTTAACCCTCAGAACTTCTTTAACCTTCATTAACTTCTTCTAGCAAATGCAAACACTTTGGAATTTGGGTCTCCAAAACATGAATTTTGTCATTCCATAACAATGTGTCCCAGTAGCAGTTTTTAGTATTTCTACTTACTAATTTATACATCATTTAGTAAATGTATGGATGTAGTAATAAAATATCAAAATAAATACACTACAGGAAAATGATGCATGACCGTTTGGAGATTGCCAAGTTGGCATCACATTTGTTAGATGACCCAGTTTGAGTGACAACAACATTGTTTCATGTCAGGGTACATTCACACTCTGACCATACAGTCTCTCTTCACCCCTTTTATATTTTAAGGGCCACAACAACAGGCCCTATCATTGCCTTTTGTTACTCTACTATACTTGTCAGACTTCAGTAGGACTTAATTTCTTTAAAAGATCAATGAATTGAAATTCATCCATCCATCCAGTGGGTGGTCCATTACCCCTACACTGTGGGATCTAAGATAGGACAAGGTTCCCTCTTGTTATTGCCAGAAAACTTCCCCCATTGCACTGTTCTTATTCCCTCACCAGCTTCACATACCCTTATGTCTTCCCAGTTCCACCTTTGGTATCATTTCCTGACTCATCCCACAAGATCTCCTGTTGTCTACAATGCTCCCCTCTCCACTCCTTTTCCAAATAAGGTGCCATGACTTCCTGGACAAAGTTTTATAATGACTTGGGAAGCAAAACTGACGTACTTAGTGTTCTTCCCATCAACCTCACCTTATTCGTGAGTCGTGATGTCTGTGCATTTTGTTAATGTGTTATTCATAAACTTTTCTCCAATAGACATAGTTTCCCTGAAGGCAATGTGTTGTGTGCATGTCATTTTTGAATGCTTAGCTCCTAAATTCAATCTGGAATATACTTAACAGTCATTATTTGTTGAATGAATGGTCACTGGAGTATTATGATCTGTGTCAAATGCTTTTTTTTTTGTAGCTAACCTGAGGAAAGTTCATTGAAATTCAATGTTGTTGATATCTTTCTATTAAGCAGAAATAGGACCAGATGTCAAGTATATTGGGGATCCTAGGTAGAGTGCAGCTCACTCTATTTGGCATGTGGGTAGCATGGCACTAAGTAGACTTGAACAGAACTATAGCAAATATTTTGTACTTTAAAAAATTTAAAATAGCTGCTCAAGTGTTCCAAAAATATTCTAGCTTCTTTGTTCATGTTGTCGTTGAAATATGTTTATTCTGTTGATTATTTTATAATTCTGCTCTGAAATAAATTTCACACACGGTTTTATTAACAGAAATAATTTTCAATTGTAGGATCATTTAAGAACATAAAACCAAAATCTAGGCATGTGGCTTGCAAGTGGTGAGTCCCCTGTGTAGTGGACTTTGTTGTAAATGTAATTATAGTCAGTCAGTTCTTCATGATTTTCAAAACATCTGGATAAATTTTTCTTAATTCTTACAAATATATGAATATGAGGTATTTGGACAAATAAGGAGTTTTTCTTCCATTTTAGTTCTAGAGAAGTTAGAACTTCAAGGGGTTTATAGATGATGGAATAAGAACTAAAATCCAATCTTCCAACCATGGTGCATATTCATTTCCTTAATTCATTTCATCCCCTCAGTCATGAACAAGAATGTCAAAGCAACTGACAGAATTGCCCTTGCTTTAAAAATATGTTAACCTCCTGAAGATAAAATTTATGTACAGGACATGCATATATTCAGAATGATAAAAATGACTACATTGTTAAAACTGTGAGGAAAGTAACTCCCTTGTTTAAAAAAACGGACCACTAAAAAGTTTCAACTGAATAAAGTCATTGGTGAAAATAAGAATGCTGAGCTCTGATTTACCATCATTAACAACACCTTCATTTATTCCTTTATTCATCTATAAGGCAGACTTTGACACTCAGTGAACAAGGGCATGTCACAGGTAAAAGACAATATCTGTTGCCAATGTTTCAAAGTACAAGAGGGTGTGAGCAATATATGAGGCATAATAAAGTTGAATAGGCCACATAATTAGCACACCAGGCCAAGTTTGATTCATATGTCTGAATTCTACAGAAGGAAATAACAGAAGATATAGCAGTATGCATAATCAGGAAAAATGCTGGGTATCAACTTCCTTGTTTGCCTATTTGCACCAATTTTTGCCTAAATACCACTCCCACTACTGGACTGTGAACTGCCATGGCACAGTAAATGAAGTTGCCCCAGCAAATAGCATACTGAACACATGTAAAAGTGTCTGTGTTTCTCACATCACATAGCTTACAATTGAAAATAATAGTTCATAGAAATCCATACTGCACCTGCATCTTTGGGAGAGAAAGAACAAAAAACATGTGCTGAGTGCTACCTGCAAGTCAGGGATACCAAAAACCCTCAATACATTTGGTCTCATTTCATCTCTAAAGAACTGCTTCAGGAGAGGACAATTGTCAAGGGTACATGGAGATCAGCATTCATCTACTCAGAGCCAATATCCAATTGCAGCAGATACAGCTAGAATTCAGCACCTCGTTCAGGATATCACCCTGACAGAGCAGATGTTAGTGTTTCCACCAAAAGGATGAGTGAAAGAGCTTCAATGTTCACTTTACAGATACCTGTTGATATACTGTCTGAACAGAATAGGAAGAAGTGGAGGTAAAACAATCAGGCCCTCTTTGGATTCTGGTTGTCAAAGGCAAATATACAGTAACATTAAGTTTCATCAGAAACACTTTACTCTTCCCTTAAATGCAAGTGTTTTTGTCAACTGTGAAAAAATATGAGATGAATTGTTTTCTAGAGGACTGTCTAGACAGTCAGAATAGCAGAGCAAAAGTTCTTCATTCCTCAATGCCAAATTATTCAAAGAATGCCTTCACATTTCACTGTCCTGTGCAGACCCAGCCTAATGGACACTTAAAGATGGTATGATCTAGTTAATATCCAGTCCCCTTTTCCTAATTCCAGATTTTGGGTCAACACAGCCTGTAAATTTATATTGGTCAGGAACATTTTACATCATTAATAAATCTTATTTTTAGTCAAGAAGAGAACAAATAAATGAGAGGCATGGAAGTAAAAGGTGGCTCACTTTGCGTCATATGGGTGGTAGGGTTGCAGGAAGATTGGAATCTGATATGGAGGCTTGGTGAGGTCAGACTATCCTGGAGAATGGTCTCAGTGTTTTCTTAAAAATGAAGATAAATATTCACAATGGGCAAGGGTGATTTAAAAAAATTTACAACAACCTTGTCTTTAGGGGAATTGCAAAACTACTCAGAGAGACTGAAACTGTTGATTCTCACAAATGATGGCCAGAAAAGGCCAAAGTCACTGTCTCACTTAAAAGGAGCTTCTATAACAACAGAAAATGTGACTCTGAGGAGACCCCAATGTGTCAGCATATGTCTACTTACTCCACAAGTGATGAAAACTATAGAAGCCTTATGCAGATAAGTCTCTCAAGAGGTAATTATCAACTCAAAATACTGGCTTTATTTCTTTTAAGTCTTATTCTTTAAATGATGGAGGAAACATGGTTACCTACAATGGCACATTTGAGGATCTAAACATCTCATGATCTTTTTGATATCTCACAAATATTTTTAAAAACCCATCCTATTCCTCAGGTACTTATTATTAAAATCATGTCTAATGGTAAGTTTCTTCAATTTTAGCGAGGTGAATCAGAAGTCAAATCCTTTCCGTTAACAACATGTTCCAATGTAACAGGCTCGTTAAAATATAAAATATATTAAATATGAAACGCTGGGAACTACATGTCCTCTCATTTAATTAAATCTTAACATTCTATAGATGTCCCTTATATACACAGTTGGAAGGATTCTGATGATTTCTAACCAATGGAGACTCCTTAGTTAAGTCAATTCAGAGGCTTAATATCTCCCCCAAGCTGTTGCTTGTAAGATTTATCTCTTACTCATTGCGTTCATCCCTTTGCTCTAGGGGTCACCACATCTCCCCCCTGCAGGACAGCAAACTACCTTGTCTGTGTTGGGGGAACATTCCTGTGTCCCTGGGTGGCAGCCCATTGCTCAGAGACAGCACACAGAATGTACTTCTGTCCTGCTGCTTCTTCCATCTTGCCTGACAATGACTCAGAAGATAGCTGAAGATGGTCCTTTCCCAGTTGCAATGATTCTGGATAATACCCAGCAAAGGGAACCTCCATCTGTAAAATGAATGTGGTCTGTCTAGATGCAGAATGGTATTGGTGGATATAGATTTCTGTTTGCCGACATGTTTGATCTAGATCAGCTACCACCACCCAGAGCATATTTAATATTTTTCGCAGTGGTCACAGAAGCATTTACAGCGGAAAACTCAATCACAGAACATCAGGTTTATTGGTTCCATGGTACAATAATGTTCTTTCCTGTGTGTTCAGAGAGCACAGAAAGAATAGGAGGCAGCGTCCAGAGTAAGAGCCCAACTTGACCCATTTATCTCATTGATCATGCTTTCAAATAGGATGAATTGGGAGACTGATGGGGTATACAATAACGTAAGAAAAATATATATAACAATAAAATTATAGGATGGATTGGGTATGTCAGCCTTCAAGTTCATTCTTAATTTACTTTTCCTTTTTTTGTTTTCATTTTCAGAAAAAAATACATGCAAAAGGTTGACCTGGTTTCTTATAAATCTCTTCAAATCTTGAATTACACTAGTCAATCCAGGCACTACAACCTATTTCCAGGACTTACTGTTGAGTGTTGAGTTAGCCAATAAACTCCTCGAAAGAGTCTGGTAGTTTACTGTTCTTTGAATTAGTGATGTCTAAATTCAACTGAAAATCATGATTCTGGTGGAGATTTTTAAAAATTTCATTATTGGTTGCAATTGCTAGTCATTCCCATTGAGTAGACAACCTGCATTTCTATTATTGCTTAGAGAGGGTTTCATCTGGTATCAACTTGGCAAATACATTAAAGAAAAATAATTTACTCTATTAAAGAGAAACTTTCTTCCCTTTATTCTTTTTCTCTATCTTTTCTTCCTTCCTTTCCTCTGTTTTATAAACTGTTTCTAAAAGTTAGGGCATATAGCAAGAAAATAAAAAAAAAACACACATTAATTGCAGGTGCTTTACATAAATTTTCTCTACATCTACATAATACTTTTTTGAGATAAACAAGACAAAGGTAAGGAATCAGATCCAGAAATAGAGAATCAAAGAAGTTTAATGGTCTCCAATATCACACAACTAAAAATTTTCTAAATCAAAATTCAAGTTGCATCATATTTCAAGTCTAGGGCTTTCTAACTCCCACTCTGTGTACCATCAAGCTTCCTTAACCATAAATAAATTGTAAAATAGTTTCTTTCTAAAAGTTAGGTGGCTATTAGCATACTTTGTCTTGTTTTTTTGTTCCAACATTTCTTCTATGTGTGATCTTAATATTTTATTATGTAATATATTATGTATTATTTATGCAATTTATGATAGGTTCACTTAATGGTATATTTTTGAAATATATCTCAGGTTATTATACCATTATTATGACTATTCTCTTTGTTGTATAATAGTCTGTTACCACCATGCATAGGCTAATGAATTATTGTAAATTATGCAATTTTCAGTTACCCAGTTTTAAAAGTTAGTATGTCTGTGGACTTTACTAGAATGAGCAGGCTATATCCCCAGTTGTAGTGTGCTTGAAGGTCTGTTCCTTTGAGCTTTCTCTTGTTCTGTAGCCAGTCAGTCTGATTCTTCTCATCTGGGTGCTATCAGTTCATATAAATACATTAATCACTTTTTCAAGTGTTGGTTCTTATGCCTTATTGTTGGCTAATGCAAAGCCAATAGGTGAGAGACAGACTCTGTATATTTCACTCTGTGTCTTCTATATCACTCTATGAAAGTATAATCCTACAACAGAAGAGAGCGGATGCTTTGGAAACACAACATTAATCCTCTACCACCCTGGCCATAATGGAACGTTAATCAGAGTGAAATGGGCAGAAGCTGTTCTATAAGAAGAATAGATGGTAATGTTGATTCAGGTTGATAACAGTAGAATAATGGATAGAATATTGATGCCCTCCTAACCCATATGTTGAAGGTCAATCCTTAGTGCAATGATATTTGAAAGTGGGAATTGTTTTTAATTCATTTTATTGATTTGTCACGATTGTGCATTAATTGATCCCTCCTCCTCCCTCCATATCCCCCCTCCGTATCCCCCTCCAGTCACTCCATTTCCCATTTTTCTGCGATTTGTTGGTAGGTTAAGTTGATGTTCAGTTGTTGGTTGTTTGGCCCGTTGTTCTCTTCCAATATCTGGTAAATGTGGGTTTTTTTTGCATATATATTTATATTTATATTACATTAGTCCATTATTGTGTACCCTGGGGCTTTGCCACTTCACTAACATTTGTTAACTATCCTGATCTTTTGTGCTCTTCACCTCCCCCACTTTCTTCCCCCTCCTCCTCTCTCACTCCATGATTCAGTCCCATTGATTGTTTTCATTTTTTCTTATTTGTGTGTTTGTTTCTCCCAATATCCATCATATAAGTGAGACCATCCAGTACTTCTCTTTTTCTTTTTGACTTATTTCTGTTAATATGAATCTTTCTAGTTCCATCCAGGTTGCTGCAAATGACATGTGTTTGTCCCCCTTGATGGATGCGTAGTATTCCATTGTGTATATGTACCACATTTTTTTTTAGCCAATCATTTATTTTGGGGCATTTGATTTGTTTCCAATTCTTGGCAACTGTAAACAGTGCTGCAATGAACATGTACATACAGGTGTCCTTTTGGATTAATGTTTTCATGTCCTCTGGGTAGATTCCTAGTAGTGAGATTGCTGGGTCAAATGGTAAGTCCACTTTCAATTGTTTGAGGGTCGTCCACACAGTCTTCCATAGTGGCTGGACCAGTTTGCACTCCCACCAGCAGTGCAAGAGAGTTCCTTTTTCTCCACATCCGCGCCAACATTTGTTGTTGGCTGTTTTATTTATATGGGCCATTCTTACTGGTGTAAGATGGTATCTCAGTGTGGTTTTAATTTGCATTTCCCTGATTATTAGTGATGTGGAGCATTTTTTCATATGTCTATTAGCCATCTGTATCTCCTCTTTAGTGAAATGTCTTTTCAGTTCTTCTCAATTTTTTGAGTGGGTTTTTTGCTTTGTTTTTGTTGAGCTGTAGGAGCTCTTTATGGATCTTTGTTATCAGACCCTTGTCACTTGTCTGGAGGGCAAAAATTTTCTCCCAGTCAGCTGGGTTTCTTTTTGTTTTGTTTATTGTCTCTTTTGCTGAACAGAAACTTTTTAGTTTAATATAGTCCCAGCTGTTTATGTTTTCCTTCATTTTTTTGCCGGTCATAGTTGTTTCCCCAAATGGATTTCTGAGGTGAAATTCATGAAGGGTTTTTCCCAGGTTTTCTTCTATGTATCTTATGGTTGCAGGTCTCACTTCCAGGTTCTTTATCCATTTTGAGTTAATTTTTGTACAAGGTGTGAGGGTATTGTCCTGGTCCATTTTTGTTTTACAAGTTTTGATCCAGTTTTCCCAGCACCATTTACTGAAGAGGCTATCCTTGTTCCAGGATATGTTTTTTGCCCTTTTGTCATAGATTAATTGACTGCATATGTGTGGTTTTATTTCTGGGTATTCGATTCTGATCCATTGGTCTGTTTGTTTTTGTACCAGTACCATGCTGTTTTAAGTATTGTGGCTTTGTAGTACAGTTTGAAGTCTGGAATAGTAATACCTTCGTTCTCTCTTCTGTTTGTCAAAAGGGTTTTGGCTATTCGGGGTCTTTTATTGTTCTATATGAATTTTAGTAATTTTTGTTCTAACGCTTTAAAATTTCATTGGGACCTTTATTGGAATTGCATTGAATCTATAGATGGCCTTTGGTAGTATGGCCATTTTGATAATGTTGATTTTTCCAAACCATGAACAGGGAATGTCTTTCCATTTTTTTCATCATCTTCTATTTCTTTTAAGAATGTTTTATAGTTTTCTTTGTCTAGGTCTTTTACGTCTTTTGTTAGGTTGATTTCCAAGTATTTGATTTTCTTTGGTGCAATGGTTAGTGGGGTGTTTTTTCTAATTTCTTCTTCTTCTGATTGATTCTTTGCATATATGAATGCTGTTGATTTTTATGTGTGATTTTGTATCCAGCTACCTTACCGAATTGGTTTATTATTTCAATCACCTTTCTGTCGATTCTGTGGTTTCTCTACATAGAGAATCATATCATCCAAGTATAATGATAACTTTATTTCTTTGTTCCCTATTCGGATTCCTTTTATGTCTTTCTTTTGTCTTATTGCCCTGGCTAGGACTTCCTGTGCTATGTTGAAAAGGAGTGGAGAGAGTGGGCATCCTTGCCTGGTTCCGGACCTTAATTGAAATGGTTTCAGTTTTTCCCCATTGAGGATGATATTTACTGGGGTCTGTTGTATATAGCTTTTATTACGTTCAGGTGTGTTCCTTTTATACCATTTTTTTCCAGGGCTTTCATCATGAAAGGATGCTGAACTTTATTGAAGTTTTTCCGCATCTATTGATATGATCATATAGTTTTTGTTTTTCTCTTTGCTGATGTGGTGGATTATATTGATTGATATTCGAATGCTGAACCATCCCTGTGCCCCTGGGATGAATCCTAAAAGTGGGACTTTTTGTAATAAATTAATTTATAGAAGATGACAGAAACAGTTTCCCATGATGGGAAAGAACCCTTATCAGAAGAAAAAAGGGTATCATAATTTTCTTTCTCCTTCCACCATGCGAGGACACACACATGGCCATCTACACAACAGGAAGTCAATCCTCACAGTATGAAACTGCCCATGCTAAATCCCAGATTTCTGACCTCCAAAACTGTGAGAAATAAATGTTTATTGTTTAAGCCACCCAGTCTGTGGTATTTTGTTACAGCAGCCTGAGCTCACTAATACAAGTAGAGATTGACAAAAGCAGACAGATTCAAGAACTATTTATGAAGTATATCAGTCACGGTCCCCGCAGGAAGCAGATGGTACAGATGGCACATTAACAGGGTTAATTGACAAGGTTAATGAAAAGAATATTTCCAGCTGTATAGGCAGCAAACCAACAGCAAAATAGTAAATCATCCTAACCAGCAATAGTACTTATGATCCTGTGCCTGAAGTGAGGCATATCACATAGCTCCTGATATGCCATGATCAGATAATCTATCTTTACCACAGTCTAAAAGAAACTCAGGAGCAGCTTCTCAATGCAAAATATTGTCATCAGGAACAAGCATGGTCTTATCCATGCCCCTGGAGTTGCATGTGATTCTTCTACCACGGCTTGTTAGAACTTCAAAAAGGCATGGTAAGTGATGCAATCACTTTTAGGTAGCACTGAGTATACTGGGACATAGAGTTTAAGGGATAAAATAGTTTCTCTAATTTACGGAGTCTGTGCAAATATTTTCTTGTCCAGATTTATTTCAAAGTTCCCCAGATTTGCTACCCAGGGTAACAAAATCCAATGTGATATATGTTACATCAAAATTCAGAGTCCAGTTGAGGATTATGCCCCTGTCACTAAATTCTTTTTTTAGGAGAGATAGTCTTACATTCAAGACAAGTGGATCCCACGGAATTTTTCACATGTGGCAGACATCTGGCCATCCATGGTGATTACCCCCATGTTGACAACTAGCTTGCTTGTAAACATTCTCTCTCAAGTTCATTTAGCATGAAGTTCCTGGTAGACTGACCAGCATGATGTTCTAGGGCATAATGAAGGTGCCTGTGGATTTTGTCAAAAAAAAAAAAAAAAAAAAGGTTGGGCATAGTCCTGTGTATGGCAGTAAAAGTTTATGGCTTCCCTTGCAGATGAAGGTAAACTTGCCTGATTATCTTTATTAATGGGCATCACCAGAAAGCAATTACTCAATCAATGGGTGCATGGTGCAGATCAGTGGCTAGAGGCTACATTGATTTAACCCACAAAGGTATCACATCTGGTTCAGCAGCTGTGACAGTTGTAGCCACTGATTAAGTTTTTGATAATCCAAATCATTCTGAAAATCCATCTGGTCTTTCTGCAAGGCAACTAGGAGTTAGATAGGGATGTGAGAGAATTTGCCACTTCTGCACATTGAAGTCTTGATGGAGGCGTGAATCCATTCCTTTCCCAGATAATTTAATTTACTGTTTAGAAGATGAAGGTATTTCCAGTAACTTCCATCTGGGACCTTCTTATCATAATAGTTCTTGTTTCATTGGCCAGATGACCTTGGTGGCTATACTGCTGGTGATTATGTATTTTTACAGCATCTAGGATTTTAGAAGGAGTCACAGGATAAGCCCATGGCCAAAACAGGCCCCCGTGAGATGGATTCATGGCACAAATCTATCACCTGTTGCTTTATGCCCCTTTGTTGGTAAACAGAACATGATGTTATTTTGTCTCTAGGAGTCTATCAGATAATTTTTTCTTTAAAAATTCTTAGGATATCTGGATATTTCCCATTACCCAAAGAGCAGCTGTCCTATTAATAGATCTCTCTGGGAGAGGAATAATCCTGTCTTCCTTGCAGTGAGCGGTAAGGTTTTCCCAAACATCTGGTGAGTTCACCACAAAAAGGAGACTTTCCTGAACTCAGGGACTTGAGTAAGGGTCCAGCAGCTAGCCAGTACCTACAGTAGGTAACGGATAAAGATAGGGGCAAGAAAGATCCAGGGTCTGATTGTGACATGCTGAGTTGAAGATGATTTAAAATTCCATGTGGAAATATCTAAACATAGATGCATGAATCTAAGCCAGAAGTCTTAAATGGTAAGGGATTAACAATTAGATGGTAACTGAAATCATCAAACTGGATATGAACTTACTGAAAATGAAACATTTAAGTTTAATTAGAAAAAAGACTTAGAAAAGAATCTAAGGAAACTCATCCAACAGGATATAAGAGAAAACAGGAAAAAATGGGCTAGTATATGGCTTGTAGGGAAAAACATGTTTCTGGAAAGAAAAGTGTGGGCTGCTGCATCAAACACTGCAGAAAATTAAAAAGGAAAGATGAGAAAGTATCACTTGGATTTGGTGAGATGGAGATAACCAGTGACCTTTGAAAGAACCATTTCTGTGGGGTTTTGAGGCCAGAAACTAGAGAGGATATTTACTGACTGCCACAAGATACCACTTATATATCAAATAACTCTGTCCCTCAAAAACCAAATAACTTAACATTCTTTGAACCTATCTTATGTGTGTTGATTTTTGTTTCTCTAATATCACATTAGTGGTGATTTGCCTACCCACTGACAGTTCTTTCATTTAGCTTACTCCTTTGCAGACTTGGCTCAAGCTTCATGATATACCTCTTTCAAAGGGATGAAGCTCTGTGAGTTATTTATGTGTCTTGCATACTTTTGTCATGATGAAATACAAGCAGTGTGGAGACAGTTATGAGACTCTTTGCATGCTAAAAAGGATGCTTTGTCATTAACATAGCACCATCTATCTCAAAGAAAAACAGTCTAGAATTTTTCACACCAAACATCACCACCTCTAATTCCTCCCATTAATTGCGGTCAAAATTTCAGAAATGTGCATGCTTTGTTATGTTAAACCTTTCTTTAAATTATTTCTGTAACATTGACCATAAAGAGTATTTCTTCCATCTATGAGTTTGTGCATTCTTTGATCTCTGAACCTACTGATTTTTCTTTTAATGTAGTGATTTATAGTTGAATTACCACTAGGCATGAAATTGATGTGTCAAGTTTAGTTGGGAGCTTTTTCTAAAAAGATAAGCACACTAGGGGAAATTTGGAATAGAGAAGCACAAGGATTTTAGGATAAAACAACAGTATTTACTTGTAGAGACATTAATGCTGAAGCAGGAAGAATCTGGCAAAGAATTAAATAGGAGTCTGGATGACCAAGAATTCAATGGGATTTAAGCACTCACAATTCTGTGACATTGACTGACAGCACCAGGAGTCTATTAAAATTGTTTCCTACATAACAACTCTAAGGAAACTTGATAAAGAGTCGTTCCCATGGCTTCAATCATTTGTTTGGCTATAAATGGCATTCTTCTAATTTCTACATCTCACATTCATTATAGAAGTGGTCTTCTGTTAGTGTAAATTGCTTTCCTGTGATAAGAATTTACACATGGTATTAATTCCTCTTGACTTGTTCCACATTGTGACTCCAGGAATATAGATTAGTCAGTAATAAGTCAGATGAATCCATCAAATAGTTGACTTCTCTTTAGACAGATCTCTTCATCCACAGAGGGGAAAAGAAAGGAGATTTTCTACACAGAAAACAGAAGTCTCTGAGGAGGACTCATCTGTCTAATAGATTTGAAAATAATAGTGAATTAAAAATTGAACAGACTACCACAATGGCATGATTAGCAACTGATAATCCATTATTATGATTCCTT
>PVHY01000346.1:0-250145 GCA_004024945.1 Uropsilus gracilis | reverse complement strand
AGACAGACAGACAGACAGACAGACAGACAGACAGACAGACAGACAGATAGATAGATAGATAGATAGATAGATAGATAGATAGATAGATAGATAGGTTGGTAGATAGATAAGTTGGTAGATAAGTAGATAGATTTGTATCAATATTTGTTTATGAATATCAACTTGGGGAGCTGGAAGTCACACTTCTAGCTACTTTTTTCAGATAGATAGATAGATAGATATGTATATATATATATAGTTCCACTCATATATATGCATTATATATATATTCCCACTAGGTATCATTAGTATTGCTCTTCCCACTATCGACTGGTTAATGTAGCTCTACTACCAACCTTCAGCATTGCTCCATCATCGTTTGTGTAGAGGGATACAGCGTAACAGCTGTCTTGCCAGTTCTGCTTACAGTGGCCCATTCTCATTTGGAGGATTCAATCTGATAATGTCAATAGTTGTCCTCTTGAATAAGCTTTTGAAACCTCTCAGATTTTATTGAACTCTCTCTCTCTCTCTCCTGATATTATCATGTTTTTGGAAGGTGAACAGGCCAATTAAGTAGGAGAACATGTTCATAGCATTAAGTTCCAAATTATTAAAGAACAGTCTCCTGTCAGAGTGAGGGGCTTATTCTGTAGGATGGTTTATCAGTCCCCCAAACCAAGGAGCAGGGAACCTGCTAACTGAACATGTGTGTGTCAAGCTGAGGAGGATCTACTCTATGTCACCTATGTAGTGCATAGGGATCAGTCAAGGCTTTGGAGAAAGTCATCATTGACCTTCACATAGTTCTCAGAGTAGCTCAGGTGTTTAACTCTTTTTGTTTTATTTTGTTTTGTTTTTGATTCTTAATTACCCCCCTTACCCCATAATTCTCCCACCGCCACATCACCAGTGACCCATCATCATAGTCACCCTGTTCCCTTGCGGCTCATGTATTGAGGTGACCCTGTGGTAACCTGAGCACTGACATTTTATCAACACTATGATCTTTCTGCAAAGCCACCAAGCTGATTACGCATATCTGCAAGTCCTCCAAAATGTCTGACAAAATCCCATTACCCTTTAGCCAGTTGGAGAAGAGAACGATCATCAAAATAGTACATGGTATTGACCAGACACATTCAAAGCTTGGTGTTATAATTTAAAAAAAAAAAGAACAGTGACAACAACACTGTACATAGAACATTTTAGAAGTAATCAGGCTGTATGTTAGAGATTTTATAAATTATGAAATATTTAAGTCCGGAAGAAACGTTGTTGAATATTAAATTATTACCTCTCATTTTATAAATGAAATCAGGGCTTCAGTTAGCCACCCAAAGGCAGGCTAATTGGTTGCAAATCTAAAATCCCCATCTCATGAGTTCCCCACTTGGTGCAGAACATGTTAACAGTAACATAGGATTTTATCCTGTGACAGGGTGATTGTATAAAAAAGAAACACAGCACAGTTAATGTTTGCTTTGTTCCCCTGCAGTAGAATAAACAAAAGACCAAAACCATCTCTCATTTTACTCTTTTCTTTCCACCCCCCCCCCCTTCTTCCCCAATGATATTAAGAAGGTAAAAATAAACAGTGTCTTTGTTCGGAGACAGAGGCGATTTCTAGATGAACTTCTATACTCCAAGAATAGACACTTTCGGAGACTCTTTTGAGTCTCAAGAGGCTGACACTTGGATAAAGGGAAGTTGGGAGCTTGGGAAGTGTCAAGGTCAGGAGAGACATATGGGGAAGCCTGCGTGTTGGGGGATTCTTGCTTCTGCTCTTGAACTCTGGCCTCTTGGGCTCAGGACGGCAGGACTCAGGTGGGCATTGCCAGCAGCCCCTCAGACCTAGGGTCCTGCTGAAGTTCTCATACTGTGCTTGGCATCAGGCACAGAGGTGGTGGTGTTTCTGCCAGGAAACTTAGCTGCTTGGACAAGAATCAAAACCAAACCTATACACAGATCCATGCCCTCTGCCTCTCTCTGGAACTGCATAATGCCTGGACTGCTGATGCCAATCAGGGCAGGAGAGAGCAGCCCCAATGACTGCTGTTGGGCTTCCTGTCAGGTGAGATGAGAGTGGCCTCACAGTAGATTTAATCTGACTTAGAAAAATAAAGAAAAGTGACATGTGTCACGCTATAAGCAGCAGAGAACGAGCTGTAGTTGCTTAAAGTGTCAATTTTTTGTGGCTCTCATCTAATAGTTATTTGATGGGTGTGGGGGTTTTGGTTAAGTACCCAGCAGATCATCTCATCCAGCAACTTTTATTTTTAGAAAGTGTCTTTTGGAGAGGATAATGTTTCTTACGGTACCATTTTTCTGGTCCACCTAAAAGGAGAGAAAAATGGATTTTTACAATTGTTTTTGTAGTAACATAAGCTCTTCGGGGCATAGGGCTTGTGAGCTGAATTGCAACCCAGCATGAAATTTTACAGCTGAATTATCAACCCCTGCCAATAAAAGTTTACAGCAGAACAGCCTGGCTTTTTTAGTTTTAGGAGCAGGGGTGGGGAAAGCAGACATGCTCTACCAGAGATGGTGACTGTGAAAATATGATATTAATGGCTGCACCATTTGAGAATAAAGACTGAAAAATGCGACAATGTAGTTAATTGGAAATACTTGAGAGATATGTCATTTATTGCCTGAGTCCTGTGCACCTTATTTACTTTATACCAATAAACTCAGAATGATTTGACATCTCTTTCCATTTCATAATTAAATTAGATTTCAGAATTCACAGGTTTTGAAATGAAACGACTATTGACTTTAAATTATCCCAGCTAAGAGGGAAAGTAATAGAATGAATAAATTAAATCACTCAACATACCAGGATGTTCTATCATTCATTCCTTCCCAAAGACAACTCCTTGCCTATCGGATACATTTATAGGTCAATCAGCTTGACTGTCAAGATTCTGAAGAATCAGAAAGCTATTTTGCTTTTATTTGTTAACACAGAGAAACATGACTGGGGATAACTTATTGGGGGGAGGGTGTAGAAAGGAGAAAGTTGGGACGTGAAGATGATTACAGAGAGCTATTAAGTAAAATGCACTTGCAAAATCAATGAAAATCATCATCATCAAGTGTTCTTTTATAAAGTCACTGAAAATCCCTTGCAAGAAGCTAAATAAAAGATCACTCTCACTGAGTCATAGGCAGAGAACTTGATCTTCTCTGTCCAGCCTTCCTCCTTCTTGGTTTAACCCGATGGCCATGGTGGTAGGGAATGTAAGTCGGCTGGAGCCTGGGTGGGAGGGAAAACTTCATAATGTATGTCCACTTGCTTAGCACCTGTGAACTGCGACCTGGGACCCACAGTAGGGAGGACGGAAGGAGAAGGGCGTGTGTACCATGCTGGCAGGGAGGTCAAGGGCATAGCCACGTTCCTCTGTTCCTGCTCAACATGGCAGCGATCACCCCTCTGAAGAGAGAAGTCTGGGCTCCCTGGAGCTAAGGTAACCAGAGGCTGGGGTCAACAGAGGGATGAGGGAAGCGTCTAGGTCAAGGGAAAGGGGTAATCCATGTGCTCTTTGTTTCCGGCAGGTTTACCATGACCATGAACTACACCATCAAAATGATCTGTCTGACAGACCAAACCGGGATCATCATCACCATCGATCAGTTATCCAGTTTTCCTGTACTCCGGACACAGGTTCGTGTTTTCCTTAGACAGCTGAGTCCTCCCTTGGCCACCTGGTCACTGGCCATCACCATGGTGATGGAGTCTCCCTCCATCCCCTTCTCTGGGGGTGGGGGGTGGGGGTGGGGAATGATTGGCCACTAAGACCTTTGAGTGAAACAGGCTCTGCTTCCAAGAAATCACTTAACAGTGGGGAAACTGAGTCTGTAAGCAGGCACAACATAGAAGTCATTAGCGTGTGCAAGAGGGATGTTTAGGAGATTGATGAGGAACAGAGGGCTTCTTAGGGGAGGCAACACTTGGTGGCATCTAGAAAGGTCAGTGATGAGAAATGAGGTGACAGAGACACTGGAGGGAGACTCTTCAAGGAGTCTGGATCTTTGGTTAAAGGCAGCCAGGGTCTCAAGTGTCAAGGCAATTTGCATCATACAAAGTGGTTCCAGTGAGGGAGGAGGATGGTTTGCAGGGAAGAAAGGAGGAGGATAGCACCATCGTGGACTTGTTCCCTAACTTTCCACCATGAACATGGTTTGCTGGACTTTCTGACACTTTCAAGTTCAGAAGCTGGTCATGATGACCATGGGGCGGGACCTTTCAGGTACGGGGGGGACTTTTGATGAAGGGGTCAGGATACGGGGTGCCTCTGATCAAGGGATCCAGGCACTGAGCTCTGACTAGAACCTAGTGGTTCTAGTGCAGGGTTCCACTGCCCGCTGGAGCCCAAGTCTTGCACAGAATTGACTGTGAGAAACTTGATTCGAACCTTCAATTTTTGCTGAACCCATTTTTCACCACAGGACATCCCCTTTCTCTCCCCTTCACGCTGGAGTAGATTGAAAGCTACCATCTGAAAACACACAACCTTCTCCAGACCCCCGCCCCTACTATCTTGCACATATATTTTCCCCAATAAGGTCCTGTATGCACCTCATCCTGGTATCTGCTTCTCAAATGGGTGATATTTTCATAAGTATATATATATAAATATATGTAAGTATAAAGATAAACTATATATACTATCTCATATGGACTCTATATAGTATATATAGTATAGTATATATAGTATATAAAATATATAACATAAATAATACATATTATATATAGCATATGAATATGTATATTATGTTTGCATGTTATATATACACATATGTTAAAGCACATGTAATATCATATTATATTACATGATGCAATTATAATATACTATAATAAAATACTATAATATATTTATAACATTATAATATGTATATAATGTATACTATAATGTATATAATATATAGTCTACATGATATATATATCATATAAGTAGCATATTATGCATATTATATATATTATATATGCTACTTATACTATATAATATGTATTATGTATATTATCTGTAATATATTATATTATATATAATATGTATGTTATATATACTATATAGTATATTAGATTGTATATGCATATATGGGTATCATATAAACTATATATGTCATTATAGTATGTATATGTGCACATAATATATGTATACCACATATAGTATAGAATGCTATATATACTATATATAATACATAATATATATATAAATATTTACATTTTTGAGACTAAATCTTGCTATTTTGCCTGTGAACTGCAGGCTCATGTTGCCCATGGTACCTCGGAATCAAGCAATCCCAAGCCATAGCTTCCCAGGTAGCTGGGATTACAGGCATGCACCACCATGTCCAGATATTTTTTTTTGGACTAGGTCTCTCTGTGTTGCCCCAGGAGGGACTCGAACTATGATCCCCAGACCCAGCCATAACTCCATAAGATGTCGCTTACAGGCACGTGCCACCATGCCCATGCCCACATTTTATCTATATATATATATGTATATATATATATAGATATAGATATAGATATAGATATATATAGATATAGATATAGATATAGATACAGATATAATGTTTGAGTCAAAGTCTTGCTATGTTGCCTGGGGTAGTTCCAATCCCATGGACTCAAGCAATCTCTGGCCTCAGACTCCCAGGTAGCTGAGATTATAGGTATGCACTACCATGCCCAGCTATTTTTTGATGCTAGGTCTTGCTATGTTGCCTGGGATAGTCTCGAACACAAGGACTCAAGTTTTTCCTTGCTTTTACCTCCCTCCCTAGGTTGGGATTAAAGATGTGTGCCACCACACTCGGCCCATGTAATATATTATATAATAGCTATGACATATGCCCATATGTGCATATATGTAATCAAAAAAAATTTAAAAGAAATACACATGGCTAGAAAAATTTTAAAAAGGTTTTTACTAAAATGCTGGCATAATGTGGTTCAACAAATAAAAATTCCTTGCATAGCTATGCAATTGTGAATCACTGGAGATCGTCCTATGTGTTCTCATTTTTTATCCCAGTACCTGGCAAAAGACAGTCCAAAGTTTGAGAAAGAATTGAGAGAAAGGATAAGTGAATCCAGATCGTGCAGTGATGTGTTTTCCCCATAGATCTCAAGATGCGGTACCCACCGTGCTAATATTTTTAGGAAAGGAACATAAAACTTCAGAAGCGGTGTGCTTACTTTTGATCTCCAGAAGTCTGAGTGGACATTCTCCCATCCACTATGATTAGGGCCAATCTTGACGTTAAAAAAGAGGAGCCATAAAAATAATCACTCCTTCATCTTTCCATTATAACTCACAACACATTATGAAATTGTCGATGCTTCAAAGTCCGTTTTCTCTAAGTGGGATTCACTAAATGGCCTTTTGTACAAAACACATCCATAATATATTACTGATAATTTCTGATTGTGATTCCTTTAAAGTTGAATTAGAAGTTCAAACAGTGCAAATTCCTTTTAGGCTTCAATGATTTTCTATAAATATTTGATAGTTGTCTTTCCAATAGTTGATGTACAGAAAATATGTGTGTGTGGAGTGTGTGTATGTATGTTGGATCCTCTGAAGGGGGACATAGAAAGGGTAAGTGACTCTCTGCTCATCCTCCTTCCCCTCTAACCTTGAACTTGACTTGAGACATCTCACTTCCAATTCCATCTGACCTCTTGGGTGTGATCCGAGTCATCCTGTGCTTCCTTCTCCACTCACCTGGGACCCCTTCTCCGTTAGACTCTCTATTCCTCCACCTGCCAGGTGTAAGCACTGCCATGGGTTAGAACACCAAGTCTACAGTCAGATGGGTGGGGGAGTCATCGACAGTCATACTTGAACAGAAAAGGATTGTCCTATTTGAGCGACATGGACGGTATTCAGGCTCAGCTCATGCTGAAATTAAGATGAAATTAATTAGATAAAGAGCTTTAGGGAACTGGAGGGTGACTATGGGTGCTTTGCAGTGGGGTGGTGATGCACAGCTGAAGAAGATGAGGTCCCATAATCATGCATCCTCTACATTATTGCACTCTAATATTTGCGTAATTTTAAAAAAAGAACCAAAACACTGAAACAAACAAAACCAAGGTTCAAAATCTGACTATTGAATCAAAGCCTCTAGAAGGAAATAGGGGGAAGCAAAGTGGGGAGGAAATTCAGTGGGGCATGGTGGAGGGCTGGGGGGAGGTTCTGCACACAACCAAAGAGTGGTGTGGCTGCACACACCAAAGAGGTATGGCTACATCCCTACATGCTCTATGGTATAAGCTGGTGTGACCTCACTATAGAAAGAATAGGAACAAAATAAATAAAATAGCATTCGATATATAGTGAACCTGAATTAAATGATGCTAAGTGAAATTTCTTTTTCTCCTTAGTTTTTGGCCTCATTTTTAAAGCTCGTTCTATATCATATGCATCATATGATATCATAGTCTATGATATCGTAAGCATCTGGTTTCAAGGATTTCTATATTTCTATTTAGTAGTTCTTACTATTTAAGTGTGCGTTATAATCTAATCTATCTATAATCTAATCTATGATCTAACTACATATTATTTCTAATTCTCTTGAAAACATACCCACTTCCACGCTGTCTCTGCTTCTATTTGTGCCATACATTCTGGCACTGACATTGCCTGCCTAGTTTTCTTTGAGTAAAGCAGGCATTTAAAAACACAACATTTTTATTATTCCATTGGTTTTCCGTCCTCCTTGGATCTGGGTTTGAGGTCTGGGCCACTTGCCCCTTTAATGCAGTGATGGTCTGTTCATTGGGCCCCAGCCTCCAGCCTCCAGCCACTAAATCTATTTGCTTGAACTTGGTCAATACTTATTGAATATCTATCATTGGCCACACATCGTTCGAGCCACCTGGGAGGCATCTGCAAACAAAACAAACAGGGCCCTCAGCCCACGAACCCCCCATCCACTGGGAGCCTCTCCACAGCTCTGACTCCAGCCTCATGTTACCATCACGTTGCCACATGTTACCAGCTCTTTGCTCTGCATTCCATTTACTACTTTCATCAATTTTTAAAACTTGGGCAAGAGCAGGTGATAAAGAACAGGTGAAAAGCACCAGTTCCTCTCTTCCCTGGCATACTACGCAGTTATCACCCCAAGCCCCTGTTTTTCTCCTGCTATGCCCAGGAGTGCACTATGGTGCTTACTTTGCCACATTATCAGCCCTCAGGTGGTCCAATGTCCAGCCATGTCCAAGCTGATCTCATCACACCCACCCAGTCTACCCCAGCTTGTTTGTGTGACTGCCCGCTCTTCTCTAGACCTCACATACCCCATGTTCCTTGTTCACACATCAGATAGACACCACAAGCTCCACCCCTGCCACGAAGATGCTGGACATGGCAAAGGACGTTCACCCTTCCCTTCTGCACAGCCATGTGAGGACAGCAGGAACATCAAGGGATCTTAGTGGAACTTGGAAGAGAATCTGCAGCTGGTTATAAAATGCTTGGTTGGCAATGTTCCTCCTCCCTGTGAGCTCAGATGTCAGAGGCAGTGCCTTGAGTAGTGGTCTGGAGCTTTCTGGAAAGGAGCTGTGAGTGTACCATGTCCTAGCTTCCTCTTCTCACATGGAGGGTGGGGAAATACATCCCTTGTGTCCCTTGGTCACTTTCAAAAGAGCACACATGCCTGGAAGGGCAGGTCAGGAAAAGCAGCTATACTTTCACCCCAGCATTTCTGATCTAGAGGTGTCTTCTGTGAGGGGCTGGGGTGGAGCTCGGACTGAGAGTCCTTGAAGACACCTTCAAGTCTACGAGGCCCAGGGACTACTATATCTGAAAAGGCCCAAGGAAGCAAAAGCCTGATCAATTCTCCCTGAAGGCACAAGGAAAGTAGAAGACTGGGGTAGGGTGGCCCACACACCCCAGATTTGTCAGGATGACATGGACATGATGGAGGGGGAATTGGCCTTGTAGCAGGGACTGAGGAAAGAGTCACAACAATCAGTAACAAGGGCATGTATATCCCAGAATGTGCAGGGTGGTACCAGCATGTTTGGTGGATGGGGAGGGAGAATATGCTTCTTTCCTCTCCCATCTTCAAACTGAGGGAGCCCCCAACAGTAAAGGTGGGAGGAAAAAGTGAAGAATAAGCTAGAGGGAAGTCAGCTACAGCCGCCTGGACCCTGCACACGCTCCTGAGAGGATGAGAGTGCTCAGTAACAGGAGAGCAGAGGAACACAGAACAAGAAATCAGAGTCTGTTTTAGATCAAACATGTGGCAACTGTTTGCTGGAACCAAAAGGTAACCAGAAGGACCAAAAGATGTGATGTCAGGTCTTGTCCAGAGCTAGGGAGAGATGATGCCATGGAGACGGCTGTAGAGGCGGTTCACAAGGTCTGCATGAGCGTAATTGAAGTGTTACCTGCTTTGCATCCTCTGAGGTCAGCTCTTCTGGTCCAAGAGACACAAGTATTCAGCCTTTTCTCATTGACATTACTACTGCTACCACGAGAGTAAAGGCACTGGTGCTTCAGAGATATTTGGAATTCTCTCTACTCTGGGCTCAGGCCACCCAAGCCCTCTTACAGACTTCCCTTCCATGGATAGAGGTTCACTCTCTGAGCTCATCAGCTGCTTTCCTCTGAGAAGCACATTTCCCCTCTCGCAGGAACACTCTCCCAGACAGTGCTTAGCTCTTGCCAAAAGAAACATCCCCATCCTTACACCATCCAGAAGAAGGTTTCACTGTGTAGCTGGCACAGAGCCAGACCAGGTGGGAACACAGACAGCAAGAAGTCCTCCTCCTCCAGTCCCTGGTGACCTTTGAACACTTCCTAGAGATAACCATGCAGACTACTGGCTATCATGTTGTACTGTTGTTTTTTAAAAAATAAATTCTTCGCTCTCAGAGAAATGCTCATCACTGACAAGTGGTCCAAGTAATGGATACTAGGTCTCCCCTCCACCTTCTCTGTGACTATCTGATCCCTCTCTGGGACTTGGTGTATTGCAGTCTCCAGTGTGATTACTTTCTTCCAGTCACATGCCTTCTGGTAGATGGCGACTTCCAAATACGAGCAAAACTCCACAAAGTTTTAAATTTCATATATGTTTTTCTAATTTTCAATTTTAATTCTTTATAAATGATGTCCTGGGTGCTTATTCCCAAGCACACCTGTTTCCATTTCCTTCCTTTTAGTACAGTTTGTCTTTTCCCCCCAAAGAGAGACATATTTCTACTTACACTCCTTTTATTTTGAACAAAGTGCCTTAAAGAAATCAGAAAGACCTTTTCTGATTTATTTGTTTAATGCAGACAAAGTACCCCTGACTCAACTGTGTTTCCTTCAGCATTAGGTCAAGAATCCTAATTCCAGTCATTCCATCCACTCAGTGCTCTCAGAAATGTTACCCTGTTTGGTGGAAGGGGCTCCACACATGTCTATGTGTAAGTTCACACACCAGGAGGGAACTTTTATATGAGTAATTTCTAGTCATACATACACACTCACACATGTGCACACATATATACTCTCACACATACACTCACACATGCTCATATACAGGTACTTACTCTCATAATACACACTCTCACATGTACTCACACAGAGTTTAGACTATGGATCAGTCACTGTTTTTCTAACATAGATCATCAAAAACACTGAATCCACTGCAATAAGGAAAAGGATATGATTCCAGATCCAATATTTGGGGGATACTCAATTTTTGGAATTTTGGAATTATTGTGTACACATATTAGAACAATAAGCAAGAAGGTGTAAGGTCTGTGGAAATCAGTTAAGCTGAGTGGAGGAAGGCAGATGGTGATAACTTTTTTGTCACTTTTAAAGCTATGCTGATACTTGGGAGTGTGTCATATCTGGAAGAAGTCCCTCTCCAAACATGAATATCTTGACCTTGGACTTCCAGCTTCCAGAACTGTAGGAAATACATTTGGCTATTTGAAAGTCACCTGGTCTATGGCAATTTGTTAAAGCAGAGTGAAGAAGCCTAATGGCTAGATTCTGCGATCTATTCACATGAAGAATTTATGTAGGAGAGATGTGATCTGGGTTATTCTGCTCTTGGAAGAGTCCTAAAGAGTAGGAGGGAGGGAATGGAGGTGACCAGCCCTAGCATGTGTGGGGTAGGGGTGGCAAGGGAGGACAGAAGTCACCTCAAGGAGCAGAAAGGGAATGTGGATTGTATGAAGACAATGAGGAGAGACTGCAAAAAAGCATGCTAAATTATATACTCTTTGAAAACCTCCCACTCTCCTCTGAAACACACATATTTGATGGTCAAACAGTAGAGTTTCCTAACTGAAAGAGGAACAGGAATACAAATATCCCTATAGAGGAAGACAAATATCCCTAATTTAACAGGGCTTCAGTTACTGAGGAAGCACATATTAAATTGAATAGCCTCTAATCTTATTAAATAGGAAATAAGAAAAATGAAGTTATTAATGATAATATCTGATTAACTGTATCACAGATGGGTCAAGAAAATTGTGATTAATACTGTGACAAGGGAAAGAAGAAATAGATCAGTCTGGAGAAAGGTTGGGATTTCTGAGAGGGAAGTAGTTGGCAATTTCACATATGGTAGCCAGTATGGGTGTCTCTAAGAATAAAGCACTTGAGGGTAAGGATTTTATGAGAAGAAGGTGTTAGCCTGGGAGGGCTGGGAGGTGACCAGTCAGTAGACAGTCAGTGTATGGGCAAAAGGCAGGAACAGGTATGGCTTTGGGAAGGCACAGAAAATTCTGGAAAGGGTAACAATGAAAGAAAAGTCAATCCCTCTATAAATGGTCTGTATTATTTATTCCATTGCTTGTTCTCTTTCCCGGCTGCATCCTCAGCCTTCTGCCAATTATATTCTTTCCATCATTATTAAACTAGTATTTTTGAGTTTTTCAAAGTTCATCCTCAACCACATCTTTCCTTCTAGTTTCTGGCATAGCTCATCTACCTTCTGCATAGTTAAAATTCTCAAAAGTCTATCAAACTTTTTTCCCTATTAACAAAAGATGTATTATATGCATATAAAAATCATGTGCACTGATGATAAACTGCTATAAATATCTGACTCATAGCAGACAGTTATCAACTCTCACCTAAGGTTGCAGGGTTGCTGGGATGCTGGGAGACTCCCACAGGGAAGGGTTGAGGAAGACCTCTGCTTCCATGAAGGGGGAACCCAGGTATAACAGTTGGATAAGACTTCTCTCCTCATCAAGAGCTATGTGGGACATCACAATCAAAGAAAGTCCTGTAATCCCTTACCACCAGCCAATCATTGTGTTCTTGCCCTTCCTCTCCTCACCACCATGCACACATTATTCTTGCATGAGTCACCAGTAATATCAGCTGTCTAAATGCATTGAAAACTCCTGTGTTTGACTTATCTGACCATCAGAAGAGTTTTATCTCCTCTCAACATCCCTGAGCTCAGGCTAACTCTTGTTCTGCCCATCCACTCACATCACTTCTTCTGGGCTTATCATCCCCCCCCCTTCCTTCTACTGAATTCAATCACCAGAAGGTGGGGGTCTTCAGGGCATAAGCTTGACCCTCTTCTCTCCTCTATGCACCCTCTAGGGTGCTATTTCAGGTGCCTTTATACAGCATCTGCATGTCTGCCATCCACATATATTTCCACTGCAGAACTTCCTCTCCCCTGATTCATGGTAAGTACCTCCCGTTGCCCTCTTGGAGTCTGCACTGGCTATCTCACAGACATCTCAAACAGACCACACAGGGCTAACCTCACCTCTGAACCACCTTTCCTCAGATTAATCCATTCCAAGATTCAGCACTTGAATAAACTACCTTTCTGAGAGTAGTTGCCCGAATCAGAAATGAAGCAGTCATCATCCACACTTCTCTCTCCCACATCACCCAATTTAACCATTTTCAAAAAATCACTTGATTAACTTTCCAAAAACATATGTTTCCTATCTGTCAACTGCACCCTACCTACACAGCTGCAACTCTATTCCAAGTGACTGTCATCCCTCACATGAAATATTGCAACGTCCTTTTAAATTGCAATTCTACTTCACCCTCAGCCCTCTCTCATCCATTCTTGGAGCAATACAGAAGTCATACTTTGAAAACACAAAAGCCTTATGAACATCAGCTTTGGCACTTCAATTGATTTAATCTAGTTACTACTTCCCTAATGTTATCTGATCAGCCTCCACTTGCCACTAAACTCAAGTCACAAAAGCATTGGATGACTTATTCTCTCAACCTCTCTCTTGCAACCACCATTTTCCTGATCTCTCTTCCTCCCTCCTTTCCTCTTCTCTCTTCTTTCCTTCTTTTTCAGAATATGGGCTTCTTTCCAACCCAGTGAATATGCATACAGCTATACATACTCTCCTCTGAGTGAATTAATTCCCTCCTGTCCTAAGTCCCTGAACTTCTCAGCTAATCCTAGTCATCTTTCAGATCTTCCTTAATACTTGTTTGAGTTGTCGAGGTAGAATAAACCACTCCATAACTTAGTGGCTTAGAGGAAAGTCACTTAATCGAATTATCAATCATCAACCTGGGCTAGGCTTAGTTTGTTTCACTCTTCTTCATTCATGTGGCTACATGATTTAGCTGTGAGTCCACTGGTGTCTGGGATTTTTGTCTTTTTCTTTCTCTCCTGCCCCACACTTCACATGAACCTCAATATAAGGCCCCTGACTGGTCTTTCCAATAAAATACACAACTACTGAGGAGACCAAGAGGACAAAGCAGAAGCAGCAAGGCCCCACGCCCTCTCAGCACAGTATAGCCTCAGCGAAGGTATACCACAAGAAGGTAGATACTTAGAAACGCGGCTCATTGAGGCCATCACAGTGTTGGATTAGGCTTATGCATGCTAGTATAAATTAACTGTTATGTAAAGGGGGGGCACCTCACGTGACAATACATTAAAGAACAGGAACACATCTGAAATGGATTTATTGACTTATTACAGCTTCCATGTGGGAGAGGAAAGATAAGGAAATCCAATACCAACAGCCTGCACTTTAGTCTTGGGGACTAAAGATTTTATTTCAAGGGAAGAAATGGAGTCATTTTATTGTTTGTTTACCAACTTTTCCACGAAATCTATAAAGTAGAGACATTGACATCGGCCACGTGATCAGCTCAGGTTTACACCGGCAAAGGAGAGCTCATTGAACTATTTCCAGCTGCAAATAAATCAAAAGATACACATGTTTGGTGAAAGGTATTCTTTGACATGTTTTCTTACTCCATCCTTGTCCTTTTCATCTCAATGCGGACATCAATGCGGAACAAACAGAACTGGTGATCCTTGTTGGTTTGCGGGCATCATTATCATTATTGTTATGACTGGTATGCTATTTGACAGCTGTTAGTGATAGGGTGTGCCCCCCCTTCCATTGTCTCTTGTTTAAGATTGCAGATTTTAAGGACAGGTAATGTTAAAATGGGGGAATGACCTTAGCTAGAATTTTCTTTCAGGGGGATGCAGGGGGAAGAAAGAAGTAAAATAGTTTAGGTGAAACAGATTTCCTGGAAGGCGGGAAATCAGGGTATATAAAGGGTGTGCAAACAAAGAGAAGGATTGGATGCAGATTTGAATATGGAGACTGGATAGAGAGAGAGGTTTAGTGGAGGAGAGATGGGAATCGGCCATCTTGTAAAGATGTGAGCCATGTGAGCTTGGCTATGTGGCCACCGAGGGCCTGCAACAACCCTCGGCTGGCCCAGGCTGGCAGCATGTGTGCTGAAAGCAGTTAAGGAGTTTGCAGATTTAAACTCCGTGTTGGAGTTTGCTTTGCTAAGTTTGATTTGTGTCTAAAAGAGGTCGTGCAAAAGTTAGGCTTGAGAAGAAAGTGAACTTTGCTGGTTTGGCACCGTAGAGTTTCTGCTACCTGAAGGTGACAAGGAGAAGACAGCGTGGAAGACAACGAGGAACATTCAAAGGAACAAGTCTTTAAGCGTCTGGAGATGGACTCTGTCTGGACATTGGTGAGACGATTAGAACTGAGAGACTGAGGATTTTGGGGCAATCTGGGAAAGGACTTTGGACAATACTGAGAAAGGGTTTGGACAATGTTGAAGTATTCTGAGTCTTACATGTTTCTTTTGTAGTTAATAAGATAATTAGAAATCACTGTTAGAAATAAATTAGTCTGCACTGCACTAATTGTCTTGGTTTGATATTTTAGTTAAAAAGGCTGGGGATGCAAAAGAACTGCTTCTGAGAGAAAAGCAGGCAGATAGCGCTATACAATTAAGTCAAGTCAAAAAGTCTCTTTTTACCCACTTTCAGTAGGACAGCAGAGAGACAAAAACTAAGGGTGTTGGATGCTAGATCTGCACCAGGAACAGCGAGAGGTGCTAGACCCTCCAGATGCTCAAGTTAGAAGTCCGTGCTCACAGGAGTTCGTGTTCTTAGCTAATTCTAGGACATTACTGTCATGCAACTTCATCCAAGAAGCATGTCAGAAAGGATGGAGAATGAAAATGTAGAGGAAGAAAATCTACTGACAGAGGGGGTTATTTTATAACAGCTAGATAGATGTTTTATATATTTTGAGTCATAAGAAATTTTGCCATGGATATTTAGGACCATTTCAAACAATTTTCATGGAACTCAGAGTTAGGGGGAAGTGATCGAGGACTGAAAATGCTACTTGTTACTAACTTCTTGTCTGTTTCGCAAAGCCTGCTTGGCTTCCTGAAGCATTATTGCATATTTCAAGGTTTCTGGATGATACGATAACATCTAGAGAAATGGCATTCCATTTTTTTTTTTCAGCTGGCAAGTACCTTCCAGTGGTCCACTGACAGATTTCAGGTTAATAAGAATACCATTTAAAGAAAAGATAACAGTGTGTTTGAAGCAAGTCAACTTTAGTAGCCTGAATCAAATGGTTAATCAACTTTAGTAGCCTGAATCAAATGGTTAATCAACATGCCAAGAAATGAATAATTTTATAGAATTTTAAAGGATGTGCCATTGTCACTTCATCATATATTTGTATATTACATTATATATTTACAATATATACAACATATTTTAAATATTTTATATCTTATAAAATATATTCTATATATATGTGGATATTTTCTTCTTAATTGTAGAGAAAATACCCATTTACTTTACAATGCCTAATTAAAATACATCTGGTGCTTTTTTTTTTTTTTTTTTTTTTTTTTACTCCTTGAAGCTCATTAAATACTTGTTGATTAAAAGAGGTTCCACAATAGCATGGAAAAAAATCAGAGACTGGACAAGAGGAAAAACTGAGAATGGGAAATTCTCTTTAAGTTTGACATTTGGTTTTAGTAACACCTCTAAATATCTACAGACAGTGTATTTAATCAAATATTTTTATCTGAAAAATTGAACTGGAAATTGCTTGTTAATGTCTAGTTAATAGCCCTTTTCTTTCCTAACAGCAAAGAAAAACCTCATTTCAGAGAAGAATTAACTAGAAAATGACAATTCTTAGAATTTATGGCTCTTTTCCAGTTCGTATCCACACCCATCTAAGCTCTTTATGATGAAATTGAATAAAAGCAACCTTCACTTTAAAGTCAATCTAGTCATTCCAGGCATGTATATAGGCCAGTTTGTACTTTATAAAACAGAACCAAAAAAGAGCTATTTTCTGTCTTCTCTTCCATTTCCTTAATTATGGAAAATAGGTTTTTCTTCATTCTGTCAGTATCTTTTTCAATGTGTCAGCTAAGGATACTAAAGTGTCAGCTAAGCTTTGCAGAAAATAAATATTTACAAAACATTTGATCCTTTATTGCTTTTTTAAATTCTGGAGTTTTTATTGAACTATATTTTAAAGTCAAATCTTTTCTAGCATTTTGAAAATAATCTATAGACTATAGTCTGGACACTATAAAAAGGCATTTAGATCATGAAGGTTAGAGCTGGTCAATGTACATACAAGCATTTATAGGTGCCTGACTTAAAACAAGAAAGTCAAATGTAAACCAAAATAAGCAACTTTACACTTTTATATCCCCATACTTTACAACATATTTAATTATTCATAGACTATAAAAAAGTAGCTTTCCTCAAGTATTAATTCTGCTGCTAGCCAAAAGATACTTATTTTTCTCATTTTACCTCAATCCTGTAAATCTCTCATTGATTTACCTTGTAGCAATCCATAAATCACCTCTCAGACATTAGGGTTCAAGATCCACTCTAAAATAACCAACAGGATTCTGTCTCTCTATGAAGTTTGCTTCATGATATATTAAGTGTATAGGTGGTAGAAGTTGACAAATGTGTTCTAGAAAGTTTCCTGTTCAGATTTCCTCATGAATCTATTCCTGGTCTTTGTCACATCAGGAAATTATAAAGGCTTGTCAAAAAGAAGTTTAAATTTTTATTTTATCCTACACTATATGTCCAAATGTATTTCTTAATAGAGTGCAACTCCTGAGAGAAATGGAAGTATGTTTACATATGTCTATGGGTTATACTCACTAAGACTGGAAAAATGAAAACTAGACAAGATTTTGGAATTACATCAACTCACAGATTAGATTCTGAGCTAACCCACTGGCCAAACCTCTGTTTCTTTGAGGATTACTTTGCTCATTTAAAAAGTGGGGGGAAAAATAAACTTCATGAATGAGTCATTTCCTTTCTAAAATACAGGTTTTTGGACAGATCTCTCCTTAAAACTTTTCTCCACAGATCATCTAATTATTTTCTCCTAAATTGTTTAAAACTGACCTTAGATGTCACTTAGTCTTGGTAAAAATTTTTCTAAAAATTTGCCTTGTTTATTCAGAGCAAGCTCATTATTTTATACTTTCATGGGAACATAATTATTTTATTTAGAGTGTTAGCCAATTACAGTCTCTGAGATGACAAATTGTTTCTATCAATAAAATTTTATTAGAACATGCCCCCCTTCCATCATCTATGGAACTGCTGGTGACTGATTCGGCAAGGCAAGTGCAGGGATAGTCGGTACAACAAAGGTTGTAGGGCTGGCAAAGTCTAATATCTGACCCTGCACAGAAGCTTTGTTGACCTGTGCTTCTGTGCTTTGGAGAAATTATTTTTTTGTCTAATGGTGCATAATTTGTTAGGCTACTTATAAAATAATTTTCTCCGCATTAAGATATCAACTATAAACTATATATAATAAGTAAGATCATTGTCATTCATAATCTTTTCTGGTTCCTTGCCATCCATCAATAATATCTATAATATAATCACTATTCAGTAACATGGAATGAAAGAAATGAACACACAAATGAATGAGCCAACAGAAAAACTCATTTGATTCTAAAATTATTCGAGTTATACCATAGCAAGCACAGCATAAATGAGAATCGGCGATAGTTTCACATGTCATCTAAAGATTAACATAAAACCAGTATAGCTATACCCGATTTAAGTGTTATAAATTACAGAATTGTAGCTCCAACATTGTGTAACCAATGCACAAGAGTTTGAAAGAGGATCTGGTTATGAATGAGCAATTCATGAAACTCATACATTATGGACTTTATAAAACATGCATAAATTAAATAACCATTTGTCCCATATTAAAATGCTTCAGTGACATATGAATAATATGTCGGCCAAGGCCAGAGAACTAATTATGATGGAATTACTTACTTTTTATTCAATTACTTTCAGTGTCATTTCTGTTGCATTTCTGCTTTATTGTATAATATGGGTTCCCCCCCTCCCTTACCTCTACTTTGCATAAACAATATATCAGAAAGCATTTTACAATGAGTGTCCATCAGCTCCTGCCTTGAAGAGCTTATTCTCCTAATTGTGCATCCCTTGTGGATTTTTCATAATACTTTACAGATCTAATTTAAATACTTTTACAAATTCATCAAATACATTCTCCGAGGCACATTTACTCAGCTTACTTTTGAAACTTCTAATGAATTCTCTCGATATGTAATTTTACACTCGGCATCATGATTTGAATTAAATATTATTGAACAAGGTGTTCATTATTGGATGTGAATTATAATTAGAATGATAGGCAACCTTAACTGTGATAATAGTTTTAGTCAATTTCCTAAGGGACTGCCAGTTTTCAATCGCGTACAAAGACCAATACCCTGTGCTAAAAGTCTGCTAGAAGGGTTAAGAGTAAATTAAGCAATGTCAGTTCTAGCTGCTTAAAAGCTGGGATTAGCCAGCACAATTTAACTCTTAAGAGAGAAATGGCAGGGTTTCTTGTCACTGCAGATCAGCGCAGGCTTGCATCTGCTTTGTAGACATTTTAGCATCCTGATATTGAGAGATGACCTACATTTTCCAGAACCACATGTGAACGCTGCATGCACTTGCTCTGCTACACACAGACAATGATGGCAGCTACAACTGTGGATGGTGGGAACTATCTGAGTTACTGGTGTACCTTCTACAAAATAGGATCATGGTCATGTCTTTAAACTATCAATAGGATCATGGTCATGTCTTTAAACTATCAATAGGATCATGGTCATGTCTTTAAACTATCAATAGGATCATGGTCATGTCTTTAAACTATCAATAGGATCATGGTCATGTCTTTAAACTATCAAGAGATACTCTTGTGGAGATTAGAAATCACTTTTCTAGCTGGGTGTGGTGGTGCACTCCTGCAATCCCAGAGATGGGAGGCTGAGGCCAGGGATCGCTGGAGTTCGCGGGATAAAAAAAAAAGAGATCACTTCACTTACATTAAATGTGTGAGAGCAATAGAATTATATTTGATTTCCTCTGCTTTTAAAACTAGACATTACCCTGAATATGGAAAACACATTTATAAATCAAAGATAAAAACGACTATCATCAGCTATCATTGATATCTTCTTTTTCTCTATCCGATGAGCTGTTGAACAAAATACGATATGAATCTCCAAGAGTATAGTGAATTTCAAATGATGGAGACTGGATTGTGAAAGGTGATATTAATTATCTAAGTACCTATTGTATCATTAGAAATGACCTAGGATGATGCCTTACACATAATACTAATACGTGCTCAATAAATGTCACTTACTGTCCCCTTAGTGAATTCATGAGTCATGGTTAGTGTACAAATTAATCCTTATTTCGATAGCTCTACCTTAACATTTGTCATTTCACCACCCACTGCTAAATGCACATATAACTGGAAAACACCCCCTGCTCATGATCACTGGAGATACAAACAGGAATAAGAAAGTCCTCTTGTTAATATTATTCTTTACTTCTTTTAAATGGGTACCTTCCCATGACAAGCTGGGAACAAGTCAGGGTCCACCATGCTGCAGTGGAGTGTATGGATGACATGCCTATCACATAACTGTCAAGTGGATTTGAAACTAAAGCTAGTTCACCATATTTGTATTTCATATCCCCTATTTCTTATAATGTGAACTCATAAATGCAACCCACAATCAGTCCTATTTACCTTTAATACCAGCCTCCCTTCTAAAGGACATTGCAAGTTCAATCAAATATTATGTCTACTTCCTTCACTCTTTCAAGTTCAAGTATCTTCACTCTTTGAACCTTGATTTTTATACTAGAACTCACATGAAAGCAAAATGTCTCTTCTTAACTGAATAATAAAGAAGTTTACCTTTCTTTTCTCATGTTGAGTGCACTTGTTTGTATGTCTGTGTGTGTGTGTGTGTGAATGTGTGCACATTTGAATGAGTGCTGCTATACAGGAAAATATATGAGTCTTACTGAGTTGGGAGGAAGAAAAATCAGAGACTAAGTTTAAAAGGTCCCATTCACAATGATTTGACTAAATCATAAATAGCAATGTTCTAAACTAGTAATGCTTAATTCATGCATACCATTATGCCATTATCAGGAGATTGTATTTATTGTGATTTCTCACACTTAGAGAAAAATTTTTCCTCCATTTCTAAAAAGTTAATCACCATGGGAACATTTAAATTTCCCTTTACACCATATATTGGATAGGACTGATTTACCTATCTTCCTGCAGTTCTCTTTGTTCAAGGGGCCCAGTCTCTGTGACTTAGATGGGTTTTGTTACCTCAAATCCTGTGTCTCGTATGGACTATTGAATTTCAGGATTTCTCAGCAAAAACAAGTATAAAAGTTTCCCATCCTTACTACTATCTTGGACAACTCTTTAAAGGAGGAAAGAAATTTGACATTTCTAGCACAATTCCTGTTGCCTGAGTTACCAGAAAAATGAATGTCCAGATTTTTCACTTCATGCCATAGTCCTTACACATGTGCAGATAATCCTAAGAAAAAGGTGTTTAGACTGTACAACAACATGACATACGGAGCTGGGGCTACCTCCCTCACAATGCATAATGATGTTGGATAAATACAGTGAACATATTTTATAAACATACTATAGTGAGAAGGAGAGAGGTGTTGAGAGAGACAGAAAAGGAGAGAGAGAGGGTAGAAATGGGAGGAGGAACCCAACACCAGAGCTGTGAACACAAATTCACCCCTCAGGGGATGCAGGGGTGTGGAGAGTGGACTCCTCAGGGCAGGAGCTGGGTGCTGCTAGGTGCACACCTGTTCAGCAGATGTGAAGTTAGTCTCACTGCACCAGACAGGGAGCTGCACTGGACCCAAATTTCTCTCAAAGTTCCAAGGAACTTTCTTCATCTGTTCTCTCGTGTGTTGGGAATTGTTACCTCAGCGAAATACAGACTGAAACCTACTTTTTGCAAACTCTAAAGCCATAACAGCTACAATGAGAAACTCAAATTAAAAAATATATATATATATATTGTCCAGATTGGTGAGATCACTTGAGAGAAACAAAGGCAGCGAAGGGACACATCTCTACCTCAGAGATCATCTGCAGAAGAGGAAGCTCTCTGATGCTAGTTACAAACAGGATCATAACCACAGGAGTAAATGCGTCTCCATGGGATGTAGCAAACTGACAATCAGTCCAAAAAAGTAGGCCTCCATGAACTGTAGAAGACAGATTCTTTTTAATTATCCTAAAGATGTGTTTGAAATGATGGCATCTACAGACTGATGGTTTTAATAAGAACAATTATAGATTCCAAAGGACATCTGAAAAATAGACAGTTTATAAATGTGAGAAACATCGCTGCTTAAATCCCCAATGTGATGGTTGAGTTCAAAACATATTGCAGAAAATTTTGTGGGTTAGGAATGTGAAGCTGGCTCTGGGAGAATGGAGCTTGTTTTGATGAAGAGATGAAACGTGTGAACTGGAGATGTGGAAGTGGGCAGGAAGCCAATATATAAGTGACGGAGAGATAGATTGCTATTAGAATTTGAGAGAAGCAGTATTTGTGGAGATATTAGCTGATAATTTCTTATAACTGTGGAAAAACTGGATTCCTCAGCCTCGGGAAGCACACAGATCCTGATTAAGAATCATTCTTTAACTCATTTGCTGAAGCTGCTCATATATCATCTAGATGAAGACAAAATATTTAAAACAGACAAGTTTAAAATGAGTATACGCAAAAGAAGAGAAAATGAATCGCTGCAACTACAGAGGCCAGAAGACAAAGGTATTCTATCTCTAAAAGGCTGCTATACTAGAAAAAAATCTATATCAGATAGAATGATATGGTTAAATTGAAACATTTTAAGACTTTATCTTGTCAAGGGCAAGAATAGACATTTTCTTTTACAAAGTTAAGAGAAAATGTTTATAAACATTTGTAAAATGTCTATAAAATGTTTTTATGTTTTAAGAGAAAACATGAAAGATACTTATAACTTCTGGAAGTAAAAAGGAATGTGGGATAGGAAATCTCAATCAATGTTGACATGTTTGATACAAGATGAAAAAGGGGGATGAACAGATGGGTCCATGTAACTATACAAAATGTTTGAAATGGTGGAAGTAAAGCCAATATATTGCTAAAAGAGATGTTATAAAAGAATGAAGTTCACTATTTAAGAAAGAGGTATGCTCATGCTTTACAAAAGACTTGAAAAGGAACAATTTACAACAAAACTAAGCTACATTTGCCTAAAAGAGATATTCTACAAATAAAATAATATATTACTCTAGTTTCTCTTCAGATTGTATAAATCTTTCACCTTTTACAAATAAGATAATATGTTAAATATAAATATAAATACAAAAGGCTATGGAGGGAAACACCAGTTTAAAATAGAGGCAACAATATGAGTATTAGACATAAAACAATTTTTTAGCCTATAGAAGGTGGATATTCTGCTTAGAAAAGCAAGTCAATTCATGTAGAAAATGTAACTACCCACACATTCTAACAATAGTAACATCTGTAGGGCAAATATTTGTCAAAGAAACTGACCAAACACAAAGAGAAAACTTTCTGAATTTCTGTTTGATTAGGAGAGTTGATAAGAGCAAAATTCATGAAACTAATGACTATTCAAAAGCACAATTAACAAGTTTATATACTGGGTGTACCAAGAGTTTTGCAAGCAATGATTAGATTATCAATGGGCTCTGTCCAGAAATCATGTACTACTACTAAAAAAAATAAATAAAGCAGGACTTTCTACATCTGTACATGTATCAAGCATTGTTTACAAATACCCCCCCCCCCAAGAACTAAAACAACATTAAATTTTGAGTGGATAACACAAAATACTTACTAATAATTCACTTGGAAATTGAAAAATTCACACTAAAGCAACCCATGGTTCAGAAAAAACAACTGCAATGCAAATGAAGGGGTTTTTACTGAAGTCAATGACATACTATAGATAAACATTTGAAGAAACATAGTCCAAGGGGATTTACAGTCCCATATACATTCAATAAAAAAACATGAGAGATTTAAAACCACCAACACTTGGATTAAGATAAAGAAAAAGTTAAAAAATGGACAGAAAACTCAAGAAAGTAATCTATTCTATAGCTACGGGGATATCTATATCTGTCTATATAGATAGCTATAATTATAGATATCTATCTATATATCTGTATATATCTATATGGATAGAAATCTATACAGCTAGATGTCAGATTATTTTAAAAAGAGAAAGATACTAATATAGCAAAACAAAAGAAAAATATATATTCAAAATTTCTAATACTATTGATATATTTTTATGAGATAAATAGGAACAAAGCAGATTTGTGCTTCATTGGGAAAATAGGTTCAATTTAATGTGAATGTGCAAACAAAGAGTCTATAGAATAAATCATTTTGGTTAAAGATATATTTACTGAATTTTTATATTATATTTATATTTACTCAATTTTTAAAGCATGTAATATTTATCTTTACATCTTTTACTGGGATTTTTGGTGAAAATTTATAGCACCATATCTACATAATTTTAAAATCGAAAAAAGTTTGAACATTTTTTTCACAATGTTGCAGAGAATTAAAAAGAATTCAACAGCAAGCTGTTTTTTTTTTTATCTGAAATAATGTTACCATATATACCATTTAGAAAAATTAGAATAAAGGAAAATTGTGATTGCTTTAGAAAATGCTGAAATGTTAGTGAATCAAATAAAAATGACTAAAATTATGTTATGACAAAGTAAGCTTTTTCTTATAAAATCAAGGTTTGTTAAGCATTCAAAAATATATTAGCAAAAGCAACCACATTAAAAATAATCAAAGTGGAAAAATGGGATATTCTGAAGAGATGAAGACAAGGAATTTTTTTAAATATTCAGTATTTTTTCTTGACTAATATTAGTAAGCAATTAAGTGAAACTACCTTACTTAATCTGATACAGGGGCTCTTACAAAATTTACTATGAAAATTATGACAACTGATGAGTTTTCTCTAATGTGTGCTATTATCTCTTTTTTAAAAAACATTGGATAAAGATATTACACATTGCAGTAAATCAAGAAAATATAAAATATGCTGAGGATAAAAAGAGGAAAAATGATATGATCATTTTCAGTGAAAAATATGAGAAAATTCCTATTCTACCCCAAAAACTATACTGTAACACAGATCCTGTGTACAAAAACTATACTTCAGGCCAAAAAACACCTAATGGATACTTTAATATAAAAATCTCATTGGCAGGTTTATTTCACTTAGCATAATTCCCTCTAGATCAAACCATGTTGTTGCAAATGGAAAGATTTCATCGGTTTTAATTTTAGAGCTAAGTTATAGTGCATTGTGTTTATATAACAAAACATCTTTAGCCATTCATCCATCAAGGGATTCTTACCTGATTTCCATATTATGGCTATTGTTAATAATGTTGAGGGAATGTGGGTCAGTAGAGCAGTGTTAAATGGAAATTAATGTTTTGGTGATGATCATTATTACACATAGACAGATGTCAAACTAAACTACTGTACAACCAAAACTTACATAATATTATAGACCAATGTTACTTCCATGAGTTTTTTTATCCCATAAACAAGTGTGATAAAACCCCCTTTAAAATTAGAAAATTATATTAAAACAAGAGGTACAAAATATTTATGTAGAACAATGCCATATCTTTTATAAAAACACAAAAAAGGATTTTCCTCCTGAATAAGATCAAATATTTATGATGTCATTCTCACCACATTATTCTCTATAATTAATATGTAAATTGAAATAAAATTTTAACTGTCTTTTTGTGCACATGTGACTCCCAAGTTGATCCTTAAAAAAATCACACTTGGAAAAGATAGTCAACAAATATCAAAGAAGGGCAAAGAGGGAGAAATAGGTGTTTGTTTTTTATCCAGTATCTGTTTCTGTCTGTTCTGGAAGTACTATATTATTTATTTGTTTGTTTATTATTTATTTGTTTATCTATTTTATTTAGATGATGAAGATGATGATGATGACAACGATGATGATGATGATGATGATAATGATTTACATTGCTATATATTATCTATCCCGGGGTTTTCCCACCACCTCACTTGTGAACCATTGTCTTAGTCTTCTGTGCTCCTCCCACTCCCAATTTTCTCCCTCCCCCTCTCATGCTCTATGCTTCAATTTTGCTAAAAGTTAGTTTTAAAATTTTCTTGTTGTTAGATTGTTTCCTCTTTGTCCCTCATATAAATAAGACCATTCAGTATTTCTGTTTTTCTTTCTGGCTTATTTCTGCTAACATGTTTCCTTCTAGCTCCATTCTATATTGCTGTAAATGACATGTTTGTCTTTCTTGATTATTTAAATAGTCAACTATACAATGGAATCTCTATTAATGATAGACTGTGGATTGTCAATTGGTTGGGGAATACAGACAAACAGGTTCAAGAGCCTAGAAATTGTCCACATATGTGTGGTAGAAATAGAACGCTTTACAGGAAGGGATTTGAGAGGAATGATTAGTGAACAACTGAAAAATCTTGCCTAGCCATATGCATGATGAGATGTCTTCCCTAGTTCACAAATATATCAAAGTAAGTTTCAAATATTAGCAGATGCTGTGGACACCTGTGTAATAGCACTGTACCTGCTGGCATGTTCGATGTAAACACCTGTAATCCACATGTGTGCTTTCACTGACCTGGAGGGAACAGGCAGGGAATGCCTCTGGTTAGTTCATTAGTTCCAAGAGAACAGCTCTCAGCCAATGACAGGTGGATTCTAGACATCCTATTTCTGCTCATCTTCGAGTCTACTCATCTTTGACGGTTTCCTGGAGTGATTACACTACAGTGGCCCAGCAGTATAACCTGTCAGAGAGTGTGGACTGTTTTTATTATTATTATTATTATTATTATTATTATTATTTATTTCCTTTTTCTGTATCATGCTCTTATATATCTATCAGCACTATCTGGGTTCAGATCCCATATAAACTTATCATTACTTGATCATTGCTCATGTTGTTTAGGAGAATCCAACCTAAAATATCTATACTTTCTGAGGATGTAGAAGATCATATGACCTTGTGAATGGACAGTGTACTAGCTAGGTAAGGAGGCAAAAAAACACATACACATTCAAACATATTATAGCATATCATTAGATGATATAATTTAGTCAAATTTATACATTGAATAGTTAAAAGCAAAAATGCCTGCATGGAAAAGGACATTAAAAGGTTAAAAGCTAATCCAAATATGAAGATATTTGCAACATATAACAAAGCATCAGTATAGAGAACAGATAAGAAATATATATATATACACTCTTATTGATTGTATAAACATAATATATCATATATCTATATCAGTAAGTAAAAATACTAAGTTAGAGAAACAGACAGGTGTTATGAATGGGCAATTCTTAGAAAAAATTACAACTCACAGATGGAAATATGGGTTTATCTTTTCTATACATCTATCCATTCTACTCCAGGGAGATCAACTTAGGTTTAGAGGGGTGAAGATGAAGCAATTTCTTCAAAAGAACTTAGGCCATAAGTGGCAGGGGAAGGATTTCCACTCAGCTTTATCTATCTTCTAAGCTGCTATGTTTTCTGCTCAGGTCACTCTAGGTAAACGTCCTTGGCAACTTCAGAAATATCCAGGTTGAGGGGTAGGCTTTATCCCTAGGATTCAGATAACTGTGAATATATATGCTTTCTCTCAGTCTCTTTTTTATGAAAATCTTATTTATGAAAAGGGTTATTCTTATGCAGACAAATGTTGATTATTTGTACTAAGAAAGAAGCACAATTCAATGGAATTGTTCAATGACAATCAAACAACACCAAAGCCAATAGTTTATTTTTTGAATCAACCATTTCTAAAAAGATTTTATAAGATAAGCAATTAATCAATTTGAATTACATCTTTTTTCTCTTTGTGTTTTCCTGTTAAAAGTAATCCTCAAACACACACCAGGAGATAACAGGCTAATGTCAACCCTCCACAAATCCTAGATTCAAAGCTATCCAATGGATGTTTGGCTCCCTTTAGAGATCAGAATAAAGGATAATTTATATTTAATTCAACAAAGACTTATTATGTATAAATGCAATATATATATATATATATATATATATATATATATATAAATTCTGTACACAAACCTGCACATAAGATAATACTCCAACTCTGACATCTCTTATACTAGTAGTTAGAAAATACAAGTATATGATAACTATAAAAGAAATAATGCATGAGAATGATTCTATGAGGGCATGAATGAAATGCCTTTGGAGAATAAATAATGGGTTTTTCATATTGTTGCTGAAGTGTTTTTACTGGAATAAATTTCAAATAGAAATACACAGTCACTGCTATCTTATAATTTAAACATAGGTAATCACTAGCAAATAAAATAAGATTGGACCCATAAAAAATCCATACAGTGGGATAACCTAGAGCTACTACAAATATTACAACAATGTAAATTGATTTCATATTAAATGCAATGAACGTAAATACAAAATGCAATGGAAAATAAAAAAATGATGAAAGTCATGGTACTACCATTGTCTTTCTGCTAATGAACATAAATTTCCCACAGTGACGAGACCTGACAAATCTCACCCTTGGAGTTAGCTTTTCTCTCTCTCAAATACTCTCTTGTCTTTCCCTTTCTGTAAGTGAAACACTTGGAATAAGATGGAAGACACAGTGATGGCTTATTCTGCTAGTTCAATGTATCTGATCTCATCCTCCAAATTTATTGTTTATTCATGAATTAAACTGGTGTTTAGTGAGGATCACCTCCATGCCAGTTCCTTTGGGGAATCTTAATTCTACTACATAGAACAGAACAAAATGGTATCTTCATGAATGCACATTATAGTATGTTAGATTATATTTAGTTGCAATTTGTAGTAAACACAATGATGAAAATATAAAGGAAAATGTTTGAAAATGAATAATGGTGATTTAAAGTGAATATTCAGAAGAACTTTCATGAAAAATTACTGCAGCTGAGAGTGAGAAAAATCATCCCAAATTTGTAAGCGTCAGCTCTGCATGAAGGTAGAGAGGCAGGACTGTGCTTAGAAAGACTTTGGGGAGAGTGAGAACTTGAGAGGAGGTGCAACAGCCTGAGTATCACATGACAGAATGAGTGAAAAAGACTGGAGAGGAAAGTAGGAGTCACTTTACACCAGCCTTTGATATTAGGCTCTGGATATTCTCAGTGCTACAACAGACCATCAAATAGTTTTAATTGAGGGCACGGTTAGCTTTCCATCTGAGAGGAGATTCTTTACTGGTGGGTAATGGGTAGAATGAGACAAGAGTGGAAGTGAAGAGATCAAGATGAAATACACAACTGTCCATGGAAGTGATATGGTGGCTCGGGGTACTCACTCCTTGGTGCTAGTAACATTGGAGCTGGATATATGATGACAAATTTGAAACCAAATAACTTGGTCCTGGAATTGACTAGACTTGATCTTGAGGTTCCGTATTGGAAGTAGGTCCAAGAGTGTCTTAAACTTCTTTCAAATAATTCATTACTAATCTTATCCTGATACAACTCTAATCAAATATTTTTAATGCTCTTTTTTTGGCAATAGGCTATACGTCCATTATGATTATTATGCCATCATCTCTAGTAATCCAAAGAAAAGCATTAACAATGTTAATGTGTACTTCTCTCTGAACTTCTTCACTGAGACCATTATCAAATTCACCTGCTCTGCTCTATACAGAATCAGATTTCTTAGTACCTTTTCCTAAGAAATCAGTCCAGATTATACTTCTTTCAGATGCACTGGTTTGCTAGAGCATCCTTTATGCCTGCATTCCTAGACTCATCATCTTCCATAATCTCACCTTCTAGTCTTACTCTTCCTCCCCCGCACAGATCAGTCAAGCTGTTTCCTTACCATATAATAATATTAATGCATGTGTTCCACAAATTAGACAAACCTACTCAAGTAACTTCTGATTGATTAGCCACTAATTTCAGGTGTTGCCTAACAAACTCTTCAAATTATATTTAAATTACCTAACGAACTCTTTATATTGTTCAGTATTCACAAGAGAAAGGGCAAACTCACTGAGCACTAAGTTTAGGAATCTTTCTTTCAAAGTCGATTATATTTCTAATTTTCTCTCAATGCAATTCCTTTATTCATCTGTTTTATTAATGCTTGTCTTGGAATCAAGTGTTTAATAATTCATACAAAATAATTCTTGCCAGCTACTTTCCTGGTGGATCTAGTGCATGGTTTTTCTGTGAGCATATAATATCTCATTTTCATAGTCTGATTGAGCAATTACTTTAGACCTTTTCTGCAGTAAATGCATTTGATGTCTTTTGCTAAAATCACTTAAACAGTAAAATTAGGCTCACCTTCGGCACCTGAGAACACCTTTTTGACTTTAGTAAGAAAGATATTAGCACCAGTCTTGTATATTTATTTTAAATTTCATGTATATTCATATGACACAAGCCCTAAGTCTTTTATTGCCTAATCAAAAATGGTAAGTCTTCTATTGCCTAGTCTCAGTTCCCATGCTAATCAGTTATATTATAATACATCCTCAGTTATTTCTTTCCTAAAAGAATCATTTTCATTTTATGGTAAAGTATTTTAAAACTTTACACACTATATTTTTATAAGCATTTTATTTGATTAGTGAGCCTATGTATACAAAGCTCATTTAAATAAGAAGTATAAAGGACAACTGAGATAATAGCAACTATTTTAATAACTCATACACCCCTGTGCTTTTCAATTCAATGGGACTTTCATTATAATTGAAATATCTTTCTTTCCTATCAGGAAGCATTTAGCAAGACTATAAACACTGTATCAATCAGAAAAGTGGGTTGTTCTGTTGGAAAAACACTCTTGATGAATCTTCAGGAGGATTTCTTAAAACCAGAGCCCACAAAAATGCTTTATTAAAATATCAGGGTGCATGTTGGTGAAGCAATTTTCAAGAGGTCTGGCTAGAGGCTCTTAATTCCACCTTTAAAGCCACCCCTTAAGTGATTCTGAACCAAACCAACATCTGAGAACCAAGGAATTAAACCAAGTCACTAGGCAGGTGCTAAAAGGCTATGTAACGCATCATTAGAATGAAGACAGGATTAATCCATCAAGTCAAGAGAGGATTGTGCTGCTGATACAAAGGAAATTCTACAGAAATCACATTTTTATTTATTCCAGACCTGATATAGAAGTGGAGAGAAAACCTATGCCCTTACGGGGAAAATAAAAAAAAAAAAATCATGTAAAAATAACTGACTGAAGAGTTAGCTTAAAATTTGAGGAACAGAGCACCAAACACAGCATCACAAATACTCGATTCATCAAATGAGATTAACACATGGAAAGTCTAATGATAGCTGCTGCTTGAAATCAAATGGTATTGTCTGTGATGGCATGAAATTCCCCATGATTTAAAGAGTGACAGAGTCATACAGCCACTTGCTGAGAATATTGCCTGTAATTCTACCTCTCTTTTGGCCTGGATGTCATTATTGTGTAATAAAAAAGATATCAAGTTATCCCACTGATGCTTCTTTTCCATTTTTTTTTTCTGAAATGCATCCTTTTCTGGTAAAGGGTGATGGGCGAAATTCTCAGTGTAATATCACTCTACCTAAGACCCATGCTTTCGTGGAAGAAAAAGAAAGGTGTGGTGAAGCCGTTCCTTCTCCCCTATGTGCATTTGAAAGCAGCTATCTATTGATAGAGATCCAGGAAGACAGCAGATATTCTTTTTTATGCCTTAAAATTCAGAGTTCTCACCTTCACACAGACTGAAAGAATGTATTTATGAAGAAGCAGGACCCAGGTTATATCTGGTGTCGACTTAGTAAATATCGACAGAATGAATGGATAGCTGAATGCAACTGGATAGAGACCTAAGAATCAGCAAAAAATAAGTCATTATTAAATAATGATGAAACAAAGACAGGGGTTTTCTAACCCTACAAAGCCCCCAACCTGAGGTAATAATGAATGGGGTACATCAGTCAAAACTGGGCTTATAGAAATGCACATTTATAGAAAACAGAAACAGGTAATACCGAAGTTTAGTTGGGGTTTTGGCAAAGCTGAAAAGTATGGGTTGAGCTCACGATAACATAAGGCAATATGAAGCTGAATTTTATGGGCAGATTAGCATTGGGGGGAAGGACTTAAACTCACAAGCAGGGAAGTCTACCATATGCCAAGTTTCATGATATTCCAATGGTGTGTTCTTTCTAGTCATAAAACCTAGAATTATGGCAATGTTTCCCATTGTTTAGCTTATGATATTGAGGCATGCTCAGGATCACGTAGCAATCACTCCATAGATGTTAAGCAGTTACAAAAACAAATAAAAAACCATGTTTTCTGAACATTTTTCCATAACTGATATGAACCATATGAACAAGTCTTTCTCTTTATATATTTTATCTCTTATCTACTCAGCCTCTTCCACTGCCTTGGTGGGAGCTTATTGGAACATGGAGTTCACATGGAGCAAGGGGTAGAGAATAGGTTCTGTGGAGGCAAGGGTTCTGTTCAGGCATCTTCCTGAGAACGAAAACACCCCATGCTTCAAATCACATCAACACCACTGATGATCAATCATGTCAGGAGGATGGTTGGGAGAGACGCAGGCATAACTCAATTTTCTGAGACAGCAGGGAAAAGGGCATGGCCTTTATTCCATGGTCATTCATATTTGTTGTCATGTGATTTCTTACCTTAAAAATAGAGTCAAAAAATTGAAATTAATGTTCTCTACACTCCCTTGCCTCTAGGAGTCATGAAAGGAAGAGGGGGAAAAGTTCATTCCTTTTGGTGGCTTTCCAAAGTCCTATCGGTTTTAAGAGAATTTCTCAGAGGAGTGAACACCATAGAATAAACTGAAAATTTCTGAATAAATTGAGATTCTCAGTGTAGTTCCCTTTCAGCGATTCTATTGAGTACTCTCCATGCTTCTGTGGAGTTCTGGTATCACACTCCACTGTTTCTCACTTAACAACGACATTGTCTTCAGTTCTTTCCATTTTTTTCTTGCCCACTCTATTGTGTGATTCAGTCTGTAGACATTTCTCCCATGCTTGAGAAACTTTCATATCAGAATACACCCTTGATAATAAATTCTCAAAAATATAATTACTTTCAGGAATTATTTCAATATTGAAATGCAATGAGTGACAATTCTGTAGCCATAAAAAGAAAGGTAAGAAAATTTTCATAAACTTATGATCCAGATAGTAGCAGCAGCTGGTCAAATGTTACATAGCCCAGCTCCTGTAAACATATAAAACATTTTAATATGCAGTGTTGTCAAAGAAGTGAGGAAGGGAACACTCACGCATGCTGCTAGTGTGAATTTAAATGAGAAGAGGTACAAATGGAGAAAGAGCTGATGCTTTCTTCACAAGCAATCCCCATACCCTCTGACCAGCCAACCCTTTGCTTTGGAACATGCCCCACCTCCATGCGAGGCTAAGTCTACAAGGATACATTCCTTAGAATTTTCATTATAAAACATTGAAAAATACACAAGGTTCACTAGCAGAATTATTAAATAACAGAGCTGTGGAAATAATATAAGGTACTAGTTGGTCATGAATAGGAAATAAAAGTAGATAAGTCAAACAGATTCGAGAACATACTTTGTAGTAGTGAGTCATCCTTTAGAATTCATATCTTCCTGTGTGTGAGTGTGTGAGTGTACCTGTGTATGCAACCATCAATGCATAATGGAGTATCCAGTACTCCAGATATGAGGGAGTCACTAGTAGAAACACCTGGAGACTGTGATTAACTGGCACCTTCATATATGTCATTGTATGTCTCATAAACATCGCCATTATTCTTTCCACGGATGTGTTCATCTTGCCACTAAAAATCTAAATATATATAGTTAAGTTATATACATTAATATACATTAATATTCTTGCAGAGAGGAAAATGAAGAGATCTCAGTCTGAGGTTCTCGTTTGTAGAAGCAGTGACTTTACAGCATCAGATAAATCACCTGGGTACACAGACATGTGTGTGGAAAAGTTAGTTTGCGAAGAATCATGTCAGCCTTCCCTTTCTGAGCCATCTGCTGAATTTCACTTGTAGAAAAGGAAAATATTACAAAGTCTCATGGCAGTTTCTCTTGGTGACAGATTGGAGGTTTGACATCAGATGAAGTGGTCTAGAGTTCGTGGTGCCACAATCTCCACGTTCTATTTCTAGCTTGTTATAATATAACGGTAGAGAGTTATAGTTTTCTTTCTCTCCTCCACCCTTCCTTTTAGAGACCAACTAAAGCACTTTTGAAATGGAAGGGCTGGGATACTACTCTTGCATTTTTTTTTCAAACCTGAAAAGTAACCAATCACATCTTAATGTTTCATAGCCTATACAAATCACTACTTCTGAAATTTTTATGAATAGCATCATCAGTGTTCTAAGCCTCTTATTTCTCCAACAGATGTTAATGCAGGTTTATCTACATTAGCAAATTTACTTTATGCCATTTTTTACTGGTATCTGCACATATAAACATATTATCTGACAATGAATAAATTATCGTTATACCTTTCTTGTATCTCATTGATTATCTCACTCTTGAACCAGGGCCATGAATCTAGGGCTATTTATTAACTCAAACTGATCGATGGACTCTTAGTTACTTAACGGTTCTATCTTGCAGCTGTTGATTTTTAAAGTTGAGTAATTATAACCTAATTCTGTAAATGGAGCTTTGAAAAAAAGAATATTTCTTTTTTTTTCTGAAAAAGAATCGGAGTTTAAGAAAGTGCAATTTGACATAATTACAGCAGGCAATTACAAAATGCCTACTTCATGGATCTGAATAGATTGCCTATAATCACATTAATGTGAATGTAGCCTAAACTTACAAAACAGGTGATACTAAAGATTTAGTCTGCTTTCTACCACCAAACCAAAGACTATCTTTTTAAAAATAGAGACAGAAATAAATGCCATTGTAATTTCACTCCTTTTTTTTTTTTTTCTGCTTCAATCAGTTTCTACATCATTAAGATTTTCTAGGTAGGGAGTATTATTGTTTCATGCTGGAGGCTTTTAAAGATTTCTTTCTATAGCAACATCACACCTGGCAACTGCTGGGAGGTGGGTTATGACTTCAAGTTTTTGTTCTCATCACTTTAGGTCTAATAGGACAATTAATAGGTCAGGTGGGATATTCTGAAATGTAATTTTTAAATTGCTTTAAGTACTTGTGACCAAAACCCATTAACCTTCATACATCTCTACCAGAAAATCAAAAAAATAGGGGTCTTTGGAGGGTTGGCCATGCTGTGCCAGCCAAATGCCCCCAGACCTTTATGGCAGGGCTGTTGATCTGTGATAATGAGAAAGATGCCCATGTGAATTCTCAAATCTTGCAAATTTGCAAGGGAGACAAAATCTTGATTTAAAAGGCAAGCAAATATTTGCTTGTGTGCTTTAAATTTTAACAAATGAAATTGAAGTTTAATTCTAATTTAATTTAATTATAAAATAGAAAGGATTCAAGATGAACATTTTGTCATTAACTGCAATTATTTCAGTTTGTGAGTAAATAGTTCTGATGGAAATTCTAGAAGGAAGCATAATTATTTCAGCAAATGTAAATGTGAGATTTAAACACGAATGAATATGCTATGGCATTTTGTATTAACTTTATTCTGTAGGGAGAATTATTGTATATACATGCTAGACATGGAAATCTGTATTCTGAACAATTTTACCTAGGAAGGAGAAATGATCTTCTTTGTGACTTTTTAAAGTTCCCTAAATACACTGAAAAAACACACTCATCAGATCTAGTATTCTAAGCACTGGTGACTGGTTGAAATTCTGAATTAATCTATAGCGATCATGTCAGAGATGGAAATGTGACAGCTCTTTGTAGGTTAGTTGACAAAGATATATAATTTAAGCATATGTGTAGCAGAATATTGACAAACTCTCCAGAAATTTAGAAGACTCTCTTGCTATTTTTTCTTGAAATGGTAAAGTGAATAATCATCTCCAAATTTAAAGGGACATTCTAAGTAAAATGATTTATATAGACTGTAAGTTTTGAGTGGAACTATAAGGCAGACCTCCACATCATCTCATATGATATATATTGATAACATGGGCATGATTGTTAGTCTTATGAATTGAATCTGCCACCTAACATAAGCACATTCAATTAGCTAAGTAGATTTGCAGCCTTTTTCTTACTGGGACAATTCCAATTTTACAGAAATTGGAATAATGCCAGTACCTAAAATCATCAGAAATAGTTGAGTTAATCTCAAAAATATTAGCAGGTGCACTGATACTCTAATACTGTGTGAATTATTAATAAGTAACTTCTTACATTTTATAATTGTAAACCTATTGCAACTTTCAGGCTAAGAAATCAGATAGCAAGATTTTTTTTAAATATAAAAAGACTATGCATTTAATATACCACATTATCCTGGTTCAGTAAATTTCAAATTGCTTGAGTTTTAGTGTGATTCACTAAATTGGACTTCAGATAATTAAATATTTTCACTCCAAATTTAAAAGATCCCCTTTTGAAATAAAAATATGACCGAATATAATAAAATATTTTCTATTTTAAATATTTAAAAACATAAAAAATACAGATGTATTTCCCACTCGAAGGCTAATTTTACCCTACATAAATATTAGCCAGCTGTATATTTCATTCAGAACATTATGTAACCATGTTCAAATGTTCTCTCATATATATATATATATATATATATATGAATGACTCTTTTTTTTTTTTAAGATGTGCTAAAATGGAGTATGGCAGTGTCTCACAGCTTTAAAAATGAGTCTGTCATTCAATCCAGTAATTCCATTCCTAGGTACCTACCCCCAAATTCAGAAGCACTCATTTGAAAGGAAACTTGCACTCACACATTTATTGCAGCATTATTTACTCTAGTTAAATTATGGAAACAACCAAAGAATCCCAGAACAGATGAACAAATCACAAAGATGAGGTCTATATACACAGCAGAATACTACTCAGAGATCAAAAAAGATAAGATTATGTTTGTGGCCACATGGATGGCCTTAAAGGGATAATACTATGCAAAATATGTCACAGGGAGTAAGATAAACACTGATGGTGTCACTGATAGGGGGCATTTAAAGTAACTAAGCTAGCAGTGAGATAAAGCAAAGTATAAACACTAACACTTGAAGGCTCAGGACCAACTGAAGCACCAAAGAGGGAGGGGGAGAGGTGGGGTAAGAGCAAGGAGGGAAGGAAGCACATGGTGTAGGGTAGGGTTGAGTTGGTGGTGGGTGCGCTATAGTGGTTATACCTGATGGAGGTGTCTTGATATCAATTAAATATAAATCAGAAAATGGATGTCAACACACACACACACACACACACACCCCACAATAGTTAGAAGCAGCACATCCAGTGTCGGATTGGCACACCCACGTCCTGTGTAAACATATTGCAGCTAAAGGATCAGGGTTCCTGAGAGGCAAGGTTAATCTCAGGCCTGAAGCAGGGACTGTGCAATGTGAACTGGGGCATCTTTTCACAAGAACCCTAGACACTATCAGACAGACCATGGGTATCATGGCACAGGAACAAACTTGAAAGGTTGGCAGTGGCCAAGTGAGGGATAAATCAAACAACAAAGAAACAAAAAATGATGGCAGTGTTTCCCGACTCATGGGGAACATTTTTAAAATAAAGAAAAAAATTGTGTGTAGTGACGTTAAAATACAAGAAAATGCAAAACCAAAAAATCTAACCAAGAATATTATTCAAACCATTGGCATAAGTTTTTACTGTGGAAAAGATACTTTTAGTGATATAATTACTCTTCTCATAACTGTGTGAAAAATATTTTGGGTAACCAATAGTCCACGTTTATGGAGACATGTTTATTGGCAAAATAATGCTAGATAGTGAATATAAAAGAGCATCAGATTTTTAGAAAGATTGCCTCTTTGCAAGTCCTACAAAAATAACTGAATTAAGCAATAGTCACCAGTACATGAACTCATTAATTAGTCGAGCATTTTTCTACCTTGAATCATGATGAACATTCACATTATTTAATGCACGACCACTGGATATCACTTGCCTCCAGGAAGGATGACCGAACAACCTCAGACATCACCTATGCCATTTGCTTGCAAAAATACAAATCATAAACAACCACAAAATGATCAAGAGCTAGGAGAAAACTTAGGTCTCCAGGAAAGGGGGTTAAAAACAGTGGAAAATTATATGGCAAGGGAGCACAGACAATCCAGAAGGCAGTTCTTCCTACAGGACAACTGCAAGAAAAGACGATGAGAGAGGATGTACTTTAAGTCATGGAACCCTTAAGAGATGCACCAGATAATGCTTTGGGATTAGAACAAGTCCACTGTACTCCCCCAAAAATGGGTAATTGTGGACTAGTTTATTGTAGACATTACCAAACAATTATTGCTAAACTGAAGTGTAATAATGGCACAATGATTTCATTTAATTATGTCTCTTTAATGAAATGCATTCTGAGAAATACAAGGATATGATATGATTATAATATAGTGTTTGGGGTTTTCTTTGAAATGCTCCAATATAAAAAAAAAAGAAGAATGGACGAAACAAATACAGTAGACTCTTACTATAGAATGGTGGCAGTGTGTATGTACTCACACTCTGTAAGTTTGGAAAATTCATGATGAAATTATTAAAGATTTTAGAGAATGAAAGGGTCATTGAAGAAGAATACTAGAGTAATTTGGAAAGAAGTATTTTTATTCAAGCCAGGGGTAAAACTCCTGTTTACATTCAGTAACTAGGACAGTTAAACATGGATTGAAATGTACCAAGATGTTCCCAGCTGTTTAGACAAAAATTACAAGAGTCCTTGTAAAAAATATTTTTAAATAAATGAATTAATAAAACAAACAAACAAACAAAAGTCCTGCTGTTATAATTCCAATTGGTGGCGCCATATGATCCTTCCAAATTTTGCACTTGTTTCTTCCTTCCTGTTTGCCAGGTAGCCCTTTTATTCCAGTATAGTTCATCAACATTTTTTCTTCCCCTTCTATTATAAAAAGCCTCATTATTATATTAGTTCTAGAGATCATTTCCTTCTACTTCATTCTATTCACAAACCAGTTGAATCACTGCACATTACTGTTATTCTCAATTATAATTCTGCTAATTGTTAGCTCTACATTTGTTGCCTTTATTCTACCCCTAAATCAGCCTCTTGGAAAAACATCATCATCATCTTCATCATCATCATGATCATCATCAGCCTCTCCATCATCATTTTGCAGAGGGATGACATCTATCACAGTAATGTACACACAAAGCAGGCACTTACGTCTTATACTATCCCTCCTTTATTCAATTGTTTATTCCTGTCATCATTTGCCAAAAATTTATTATCCGTTCCCAGGTCTAGGGCTGAGTGCACTTAATTTTGAGGGGCGACTCATTTTAAAACAGCAGGATTCCATTCATCTCTGGGAATGTATGCCGTGTAGCCTGCGACTGAAAATTGGAGAACGATGCAGGGGGAGCAGGCAGCTAAGTATCCTAAGGAAAGAGGACAGTTGTCATATAGGAAGCCATGGAGACCACAGAGGCAGGCTTCAGCCAGCGCCCAGGTCACAGGTGTCATCTGTGTCCAGTTCTTTGTTGGTTTCATCAGTTGTTCGCCTTCATGAAATGACAGTCCAACTTCTCCCCCCTGGGACATTCGGTTTGTCCAATCTTCAATTAAGCAGCTACTTCTCGGAGAAGAACGTAACATCTAACCCCATTATAATTAGACCATCCTTCCAGTACCAGTCTCCTTGAAGCAGGTTTTTCCGAGATGCTCAGCGGGGCATTAACTCTTTCAAGCACAAGGGACGATTCACTTGGTCTAGGAAAGCCTTGGCTCCTACCCCACAAGTCAACTGCAAGGAACTGCTCCCACTTTGAATCTTAGGGACGGACCCACGTGGCCTGCCTCTGGGGAGTGAGGAATTTCATTGGGGCTGTGCAAACATCCGAAATCCAGTCTTCATGCTACAGTTTCCTTTGAGAACAATAGGAATTCTTCTGAAACAATGTGGTTCAAACCATATCTGCCTGTGTGTGTTTCTTTAAAAGGGAACTGCAATACGAAAGCAGAGCTGGGCATCAGGGAGGCTGGTTTACAAACACCAGTTTACTGAAGCTGTTTCATACTAATAACTAAGTTCCAAAATGAGTCAAACAGAAATGGAATGCTGAACAATTAAGATTCTCTCCCCATAAGCCCATCTCTATCATTTTATTAAAGGCTACTGGGAAAACCCTTACTGAATAACTAATTCTAAATTATATTCGATGAAAACAAATTAATGTAATAATTTTCTTTCTGAAATTAATTTAAATCTCTGCGGATGCTGCAACAAATTTAGTCTTTACTATGCATACAAAAAGTTATGAAAAGCCTTATTGAGCTCACTGCTTTAGGCAAAGATTCATTGTTTCACAGTCACTGGTAATGGCCATTATTTCAATTTAGCAAACTTGCTTTAATCAATCATTTTTGTCTGTTTGGCTCAAATATTTAAAATCACTCTGTGTTCTGTCAGTCGAGATAGCACTCTTGCTGAGATACTATTGGTGTAATGTGGATTGTTTCTAAAAGACTCTGTTTTACTTCTGAAAATCCTCCCCTATGTATATTTTTCTCCAATTATATCCTTGCCATTGAATGCAAATAGAAGAAATGCAATCTTCATGCACATTATAAAGTTCAGATGCACTTTCAGCTGAATAGGTGCAAAGTGAATCCCTTGCCTTTGCAATGGGGCTATTTAAGCAACTACTCGTGTTTTGATGTAGATGAAAGTTTAGAGTTTATATTATGTCTGAACATCTACTCAGACATTGCTGTTGTCCCCCTGTGGCTTAAATATTGCATTAGTGGGTTTGAAGTACATTTAAGTCAAGAGCATTTTTGTGAGAATTTTAAAAAATACCAAAGGGGTCAATTGGTTGATGAAGGATGACTTTAAACTTTCAGTGATGAGTATAACAACCATATATTGATGTCCCTATACAATGATGCATTCCTGAAATCTGTATAATGTGGTCAATTGATGTTCTTTAATAAAACAATTATTTTTATACAAATTATATACCATACCCATTATATAAAATGCTATACAAATTCAGAAAATTAGTTGAAATGTCACAACTATCTTTGATAGTAAGAGAAAAACAACTTTTAAAAATCAATAAGTGAGAGGGCTAGAAAATTTGTCTAGCTGTTCCTTGGTATCTACAACAGTGAACCAAACTAATCTGCTTGTGTAATTATATGTGTTCTACAGACAGGAAGGAAGAGAAGAGACTCTCTTCAGCCTAACAATCATAGCACAATTCATCCAAAGCAAAGTCTTAAGTTGCTCCTGTTCTCTATTTACAGGGACCTAGAGTGTTGCATTTACAAGAGGGCAGAGAAACCAAATTCCAGGTCAAGGTCAAGCAATGGATGCCCCAAGCCAGGGTGGTGACTCCAGAATGGAGTTACCATCCATGAGGAGCTCTCCAGGGTGCCACTAATGAAGACCTGCAAGCTGGGACATGCTTCCAGATGATGAAGCATCTAGGTGAGGAGACTGGCATTCACCAGAGATGTGGGAAGGCAGACAGATGATGAAAACTTGAGAGCAGATGAGGAATCTCTTAGGAATCTATTTGCTGTCAATACAGCCCGACCTCAGTTGACTCAGTGCAATGAACCCCACTCTGCTCAAGAACCCTCACCCTGCTTCCCTGCATTCCCTCCTTCTTCCTTTTTTTCCTCTCCTTTTCCCTCTCTCTCTCCTCCTTTCCTTTCCCCTCTATCCCTCTTGGTCTTATTTCCCACTCCCTTTCTTGAGTATCTATCCTATCTATCTATCATCTATCTATCTATCTATCTATCTATCTATCTATCTATCTATCTATCTATCTATCTATCTATCTATCTATCTATCTATCTATCTATCTCTAGGTTGTAGGCCATGATAAGGGTAAATCACTAAACTTTCTCTCTGTGCAATAAAAGAATTAACTGTGACCCACTCAAACAGGTATAAGGTGGAAAGAACACATTAGGGATTAGAAAGAGTTTTTTACAGCACTCCATTTCTCTCCATCAGTCATTTCCTCTCCCCTCTCTTCCTTCTCTTTCCCCCTTACCTCCATTCCCTTTCATTACATTCTTTAATTTTTTTGTCAGTGATATTATTTCACATTCTTCTATTTTTTTCTCTCCCTTGAATTATGCAAACTGTTGTGGGTACAGTGTCAACAGAAAGCTATAGAAATGCCTGATTTGACCCCACAGTTAGTTGCAAAAAGTCAGTGTTGTATTCTAAGCAACACCCCCAGTCAATCCTTTAAGCCAAGAATGCATATGAGCAGCAAATGAAAATTTAAAAATCTCTTGTTACAAAAATAGGTGGAGTCAAAAACTGAGTAAGCATTGGAAAACCACTTAGAGTCCTATAGATGTTTCATACATATTTATAAAAAGTGATATTATGAAGCAAATTCATGTCATCTTAGCCAATTATTAGAAATGATCAATCTACAATGCCTTTCCATGCAACAGGTTTCATCCAAATATAAATGTAATTCTTAGGAGTTCACCTTAGTTAAATCCTAGGCCTAAAGGCCCACCATTTTTTTTTTGTAGGTAATAAGAACTTCATCTAAAGATTCAATCTTGATTATGTGACTGTATACAGTTAAAAGTCTCTAAGTTGTATGACCTGATATAGACTTAGACTAGTTTACAATGTACACTTTATCAAATATGGACAGACACACAGAAAGTATCAAAGTTTGCCTCATACTGGAGGTGCTCACAGAAAACCACAGGCTTGAGTTCAGGCTTTTGGAAGGGCTGCTACAGGGGTAGAGACACAGTTGAAAATTGTATAGGTGCCATAACGCATGGTGGGCAGGGTCTGAGAATGAAAGATCTGCAAGAAAGAACAAGAAGTACCAAAGGGTGGACAAAAAGACAAGCCAAGAGATTGGAAATAAAAAGAGACAAAAATGGTGGACTGAGAGAACAGGCTCACATGGTTGGGGGGAGCCCCCTGGAAGAGTGAGCTGATGGTGATGAGGAGTCATGATGGGAGAGTGGCTGGCAGAGAAGTAGCCAGTGTGGGGTCAGATGCTAGAACAGCAAGTCAGGGGGAACCAGCAGTTGCTGAGGGCAGGCCCTCGGAGTGTGGCCAGATGCAGGCCTGGTAAAGGAAGCACAGGGAGCCACAGCAAGGTGGCATGGAAACTGACTGAAAAGCTAGAAACCCAGGGATTTGGAAAGCTGAGTTTGTATCAGCATCTGTTGGAAAAGCTTGAAAAGTTTGGAGAAGTGGAGTAGCTCAGAACACTGGACAGAACAGAAGCAAAGAGAAGAAAGAAAAGAAACACTGAACTTGGCAGAGTGCCTACCTCTCAGGTTTGGAGGAGCAAAGCGGCACCATCTTGGACATGTGTTTGGGAGCTTTGGACTAAACAGTACTTGGGGTGAAATAACTGGCCATTTGTGACATGAAGGACTTTTCATTCCCCTGGTTAATTTTCCTTGCAAATAAACCCCTGCTCTTTAAATTGCATTGTGACTTAGGATACTGGTATGCATGCAGGTGATGTGGCTCTGCTCAGAGAAGTGGAAGCCACATTTTAAATATGACACTTTTTTACTTTGACTTGTTGGTTGGAGGTTTTTGCCTATTTTGACCTGATATCAGTGCCAGCCACTAAATCTGAAGCACTGACCTTCTGGTGACCTTTGCTTTGTTTCCCCACACCAGAGAATAATATAGTTTTACCTCCTCTGAGGATAGCTTCCAAGGTAAAAAGGTGGACTGATGTGCTTTGATAAAACAGTCTACAAAACAGCAGTTTCTTTTCAGTTGATTATTGTGCATTTACATAACTGAGAGCATGTCATTGGAATTACACAGAATTTGTGAAGAAAATAAATACCCATGGCTGGTGACTTTTTCAGGTACATGGTGATTTCTAGAAATAACATTTGCTCATACATTTGAGGGGGAAAAAAGGGGAAGAAATTCCCAAATCGGAAGAAAGACCACAATAATTCAAATATACTTTCTGGTCATTACCATATATAAGTTAGTTTCCAAGCATGCTTCCTGTCTACCAAAAAAGACAAGACAGGGCAGACTCTTCTTCACTTTCCCTCCCATCCCCTCCTCTTCTCCTCCTCTTCTCCCTCCCCCCCCCCCCCCCTTCCCCCCCCCTCCTCCCCATCCTGGTAGATGATGAAATGTTTTCTGAGTAGCACAGTGATGGCAAACTAGTCAATTACCATATATTTGATACAATTTAGTAAATATGGAATACACAAAACACAATAAAAATATATATATTAAAGTCTTCATATTTTAGGAAAAAGTTTGGCATTGTATATTTCACATTCGGATAGGTTACTTTTCTCAATTGTTTTAAGATGATGTCATATGACCAGCACTAAGTGGAAACATTCTAAACAACATCCCCCAGCGGTTTATGGCCCAGCTTTCCAGGCATGACCGCAGCTCTTCACCACGGTATTGTTCTGTCTGTTTGACCATAACACCTGGGAAGACCTGGACAGTCCACAGAGACTCACCCAAGAGGCCAGGCACCAGACAGCAAAACCATTATGTACAGTTATTTTCTCACAAAGAACCCAAGAGTATGATAAGGACTATTTCATAAAGGCAGTGCACTTCTGTAGTCCACTGAGATTAATTTGGGAAGATTACTTTTGACTTAATGAAATGATAAACTCTAATACTAAGGCTGATATTGCCATTTTTTTATGGGAAGTCTTTAGGTACGTGGAAAGTTCTATGAAAACAACTGCTGCTAAAGAGCTCAAGCGAGAAATGATCGTTCTGTTATCATGGAAAGCTGCGCTGTAAGCTATGTTATGTTTATGGTGTGCGTGAAAGTTGAGAGATGGATAAGGATGGGAAACAATAGCAGGTCCTTTCTCCCCTAAGAGACACTTACATCCATTTGACTCTCAGAGCGAATGAAGAGACGTAATATTTCTGTTAACAATCAGTTCTAAAGTTAGCCCTAACTATGAAATGAACCAATTTACAACTCTGTCTACCTCGGTAATGACTATGTGCTTATTTAACCATAAAATCTATAAAACACACCCATGGAGACAAACAATTCAGCAGCAATAAAGCTATAGAAATTGCTAGAGGTAGTCGATGAAATAATGCTGAATTGGATCCCATTTTTGTTCAGGTAGAGACTGTACCCATTTATCTGTGAACACGTGCACTTGGAATTGCAGCTCGGTGAAATTGGACAAATTCCCTTGTTTTAGACCTTTGCTTTAATAGCAGCATTAATTTGATTTCTCAGCACATTGGCCACATCGTGTCCATTTAGTAGGCAATGCTGCACAAGTCATTTCATCAACTAGATGTTTATATTCTTCATGTATTTAATTAGATTTAAGAAACAAAGAAAAAAAAGCAGCTAAAATGTTAGATTTACTCCAAAAATAAATCCAAATGTGGCCTAAATTCAGTATGGATAGGGACTCAATCAATGGTTCAGTGTAAATGTGGAGAGGTTGAATCATTTAAAGTGTTAAAAGGGTATATGAGTGAAAGCCATGTTTCCCAATTTTCAAGATCTTATTGTTCCACAGTAAATGAGCCCCTCATTTTACTCTCACTCCAGCTAATCATCAGGAGGAACAAGAACATACATAACACAAACCCCATCTTAGACCAGGTAAAAATACAGCTCACAAGCCTGAGCTGGACACAGCAGATGGACAATAGAGAGAACCAGTTCATGCAAGATAGGAGAAACAACTATGGAAACATGAATTCATGAAGTGCATCTATGTGCTCACTAGGTCTGGAAGACCCAAGACCGCATTTCGGAAATGTCTTCTGGGAGAACAAGGTGCCCCTCCCCACACTACGGGAGAGGAGGGGGGGGGGCAAAGACTGGGGACATCGGCCCCACAGCAAAGCTACAAACTAAGGCAGGGAGATGATCTACAGTGGCCACTCACGGATGCTGTATCCACAGAGAAACTTCCTCACTGACACAGTCCGGATGAGACCCCCCTAAATCTGACGCCAGAACCATAAGGCAAAGCAGCAAAACAACATAGATGGGGTTGGAGAAGACAGCCTCCAACGAGAAAGCCTGGACAGACCACAAATAAATATAGACTGGCCACCCAAGCAATCCTAAGACTGAGAACCTACCAGCAAGGCTCGCCTGGTTCCAACAACACTCAGCTAGTGAAAGGACCCTGCAAAAAGAGAGAGACTAATAGACTCAGCACAGACTAGTAAACAAAGAATGGGGGTGTGAGAGAATGGAGGGGGCGCCAGAGGGAGGAAGGAGGGGGAGGGACCCCAAAAACTATTTACCGAGGTTGTGATCTAAAGAATAAAAATGAACAAAAATTTAAAAAAAAAAAAAGGAAATAAAAGAAATTGAAGATGACTGCAGCTTTCCTCCTATGGGCTCTTAGCTAAACAACCCATGGAGGCAATCGGAAGATATTCTCATAGATTTCTTGAATACAAATTAAACAAATCACCAAAAATAAAAATAAATAAGACACGCGGTGGAAGACACCCTCGCAGGATGAATCAGACTTGAGAAACCAAAGAGTTAAACCATTGGTTCCAAAGGCGAATGTCTTATGCAAAAGCTTCCTTTTGTTATCAGAAATGCTGGAAACAATGGTTTTTAATCAACTGTAGCCAAGTCAAAGTTTGTAGGTGTTGCTTACCAGGTCCCCAGCTACTATAGACATGGCTCACGTTGAAGAGTAAAATTAATCAATTCAATGCGATTAGATCTGATATAAAATATCACCAACTTCTCATTAAGTGTCGTCAAAGCTAAAAATAAAACTTCCTTCCCTCTGTTTTGCCTCTAAGGTATCACTCTGCTAACATAGATGTTACAGACTCAGCTCCGCAGAGAGGAACGCTATTATTTCCCGATCACAGGTTTTCCATAGGATGGGTCTCTTGTGTTGTGCGTTTCAGTTGAAGGTTTTCTTTCCTTACAGATGAAACCTCACTGCGGAATTTGGCCACCATGCTGGCTTTTGTTCTCGTTGACAGTTCATTGTCGTAAAATTAATACCTTACGGGGTAAATCCTTTATTATCTTCATACCTTATTTTCTAGAAATAAAGGTCATTTTTTTTTCAAGGAGCTCATTTATAACATATTAGGTATGTGGGAGCCTTTGTTTTAATTCCTTTTACTGTGAATCCCCTTTATTAGCCGAATACTGACAATTTTCCAAAGGAAAACCACTACTACTCTCGATATTAACACAGACATTATGTTCTATTTTTTTTCAACAAATAATGAAAAATTGATTTCTTAAATGAGAGACTAATCCAAGATCATCACCTTTCACCATGTTTGTATACACTAGGACATTTAATCCTCTCAACAATATTTGAGGTAAATACTATCATTACCTCTATTGTATAATAGAGATACTAATACATGGAAACCAAAGTCAAGTATCCTGTACACAGCTAGCAATTTGCAAAGTTAGTGCTCAAACGAGGCACTTTTACATTGCTCTGGTTCCTTTCATCAATCAAATAATCAGTAAAAGAAAGAACACTCTTCTAGGTAGTTGTATCTTCCCCATGTTTTAGTATTATTTATTTATTTCTGAAAATTTAACTCATCTCCACTGAGTTTTGATTTGTATAGCAAGCAGCCATTACATCCCCTTGTGCCCCCACCCCCTCTTGATAACCCCAACACCTGATATTAATGGCCCTAAGTAATCTCTTCCTTGTAAGAATGAGTGACCCTTAGTCACTTCTAATGAATAGAATAGAGGATGTCACTTCTGAGATTAGGTTACAGAAAGGTTGTAGCATCCATTGTGTCTTTTTTCTCTGTCTCACTGCCTCTCTCTTTTTCTCAATCAGAATTCTTTCTCTGGAGGATGTTGTCTGCATTGCTGTAATAGATGGAGAAACTCATGAAATGAGATAAGTCTTGCCTCTTGGGAGTGAGAAACTGAGAATTGCCCAGGCAAGAACAAGTTTGGAAGAGTTGCCCCAACCCAAGTGATGAAGACCTATTGACTAAAGCTGAACATACACCTGGAACTTGGCTCACAAAAGTTACACCCAGAGTCCAACTCCAACAGAAACGAAGTTTGCAGTTATTGCTTTATGCAATCACAGAATTATTATATTCTCATTCTCTAGAGAGAAAAGGCATATATACATAAACCTAGTGAAAATATACTTAAGATAGCATACCTTCAAGGATAACACTGTTAAGTCACTGAAATTGTTTATCTCAAATTATTATAACTGATGTCACATCTGAGCAAACAATTAAAATTTGCTTTAATATAGAGTATGATTAAGGATTAATGGACAAAGGCTATTCTTTAAGACATGGAACAGTGTATGGCCAGGCACGGAGGCTCGTGCCTGTAAGCTTCAGCCTATGAAGCGGCCAGGGCTAGGGATCGTGGTTTGAGTCCCGCCTGGGGCCTGAAGCAAGACCTAGTTCCAAAAAAAAAATACCTGGGTGTGGTGGCATGTGCCTGTAATCCCAGCTACGTGGGAAGCTGAGGCTGGGGATTGCTTGAGTCTGTGGTACCCTGGGCAACAAGAGCCTGCGGTTCCACGGGCAAAAATAGCAAGACCTAGTCTCAAAAAGAAAAAGACATGGAACAGTGGTAAAGGAAAAGACTATTTTAAGCTTCTCAAAAGCCAAATTTCTTGACAAATTTAAATACATTTCCCTACAACTATAAGTTGATTCAGAAAATGGCTAAATTCAATTTCTGAAAATATTTACAATTTAGAAAATGTGTTTTTCAATATTAAAGACAAGTTGCAATATTTTCCTATAACAGATGTGATATAACTGTGCTATAATAAACAGCCATATCTATTTGACAAATACCCTTTGAAAGTGATTCACTACTCCCATCCCAATAAAATTAATCTCCAATAATTTGCAATGTATACATGTCTTCATTAGTTTCATCAATAGTTAGCCTCTCTAATGTATTTAATGCTCAAAAATATCAATGGATTTTCACTAATTGAATGAGTCTGGTTGTGGATATGTCCAATCTTCAGTCGCTTTTTATGACATCTGTGGACTTCCAACCAGAATTCATAACTAAGACTTGTCTTTCAAAGGGACTACAAGTTGTAAAACAACAACAAAAAGCAAAACAAACAACAATAGCAACAACAACACACAAAACACCTAAATCACAATGAAAGTTTGTGTGTGTGTGTGTGTGTGTGTGTGTTTAAACAAGATCTATCTAAATCAAGCTTCAGAAAAAATGTTAAGTATTTATCCTCAGAATTTAAATGTGACTTCTGGCAAACCTTTCTAGTCAAGTTCAATAGCTGTTCTATAGCTGAAGCCGTGAAAAACTCAGCTGCTATTGAACCTTGCCCACTGTGTGTATTCAAAGGGAAGGAAGGGATGATAGGGGGAAATCTGTGCATTGCTTTTCAAGTTTCAAAGTTAAAAGAAAACTGCAATGTACTCTTTGCATAGCATATATTTTCCCTAAATTCATCAATCTCTTTTTCATCGGTTCTTAAGAAACACATCTCATTTCCTTTCTGGAGGCCATCGCTCCTGCTGAGACAAGTACTACACAGGGAAACGCTAAGAATAAGATAAAGCAATTCAACTTGCAGGTTGAACCACAGAAACGTTTGACTAAAGACAGGTTTTACATACTTGAATTTTGTTCCATTTTACCTTATTATTCAGCAAAATGCTTATAATCTGACATTCCATGTATAAATTACATTAATGCCATCACACTTAGGTTATTTTTTTTTTCAAGTGTTTGGGAAAAAAAATCAGAAAATAGAAACAAGAACTTCACACTTCAATTTTTGATTTGAATGAAAATCAGATTTTAGGTGAGAGTTAATGTTACTAATGATATGTTAATATGTCTTAGTTTCTGCTCAGTATTATAGCAACTAAGAATCTTAAAATTCTAGAAAATAATAAGATATAGTAGCATAAAATGTAAGAAGTGATCACCACTCAACAATATTGTAAATAACAACTTAGAGAAAAGAGCATAGCTGATTAGCACTGCTTAAACAACACTGAAAGTGGGAGCGATTGCAGTATGATGAGGCTTGATAAAAATACAGTCAGTCCTGTTTTCTGGTACGAAAGATCAGAATTTCAGTCAAGTATTTGGTCAAATACTTCTTGATCAATGATGATCTTTAGATAAAAATTTTTTTAAGAAAACATAGTTTTGTTTTCCTATTTTAATCACACTAGTCCTATCTGTGTAGTTTAGGATGTGATATGACAATTTTGATACATTTACACTTTGTAGTTAATCTACTTGTATGTCCTGGTCTTGCATGTGCAAGATGGTAGCTAGGGTCTGAGCAAAGTATACAGGAAAGGAACTTAACTTAGCAAACTAGCCTCATCTGACTCATCGGTATCTCAGGCACCAAGATTTTATCTTATTGTATATCTGGCTCTTTAATTTCAGTTTGCAGATGGATAATTAGTAAATATTAGGAAATGAAATGACTATTCAGGTAACAGCAATGTGGTCACCAGAATATGGAAAAGCATGCATCTTGGACTTAGGATGAAAACAAGAAGATGCATAAAAAATAAATATAACTACATTTTTATAAACCATGCATAAATTTGAGGCACGTTACATGCAAATACCCAAGAGTTTTTAGACATGGAATAAATTTTAAAAAAAAATGCAATGCAAGTTAAGCCAAGGTTAAATTTTCTATTGCATCTTGAATTGTTTAAAAAATAACCCTGCAAGCATCTTTTAGACTTACACAATTTAAAGGAGGAACAAATTCAAAATTCAGCAATTTTTTGTAAACAACTAAATTATAACAATGGCAACTAATTTTGGTATGGTACAACAAGGGATTTATTTATTTTGTACTTTAATATTTAATTCTAAAATCTTGTCTACTGGGTAGTGGTGCCTTGTTTTTCATAGCCTTTGTTTTATAATCGCATGTTTTAACTGTGTGGCCATGATGTCACTATTTTCAAAATATGCATGGTTTAAAAATTAAATTTGTATTTTAGGGCTTCCCCTAGATTTTTCTTTACCTTAGAAAGCAAATTCTGTTTACAGGTAAAATTCTGAGCAACATTCACAAAAGGATTTTTGCAGTTAAAATTTGTGGATCCATTACCTCTATAGGGTCTTTCTCTGCATAACACCTTTGAAGCTCTTTTAGAAATATAGTGTATACTTATTCTTCTAATAGACTGCTAATGATTTGCAATTGAATCACAGAGAGCCACAAATCTAAGACATTGGTAGTAACCGAGCAGATGGTCTTAATTATGTAAGTAACATGAGCAACATTCCAAAGGAATTCAGACTATTTGTGTGTGTATGCAGAATATAACATGAAAAACATGCACACAAATATACATATATATCACTCAGATAGATTCAATAAGTATACACACATGCATTTATAGGCTTGGTAGTATTTTCTGTTGATAAATCTTCAGGCTTGAAATACACTGAATGGAGCAGTTTGCTCTGCAATGCCAGAATGGATTGCAAAAAATAATTTCTTCCCCTTAGCACTCTCCTGTTTGAATGCTGTTCTGATCTCTGGGCAAGTCACATCAAAAGAGAGGGAAAGTGAGAGGAGGTGTGATCTGCATGCATTCTATAGCTAACTATTTGCCATTTTTAGGAGTTACCAAAATGTCATGCATTTAATATACATTTTCATTTGCCAATTTGTAGAAGTGACAACAGTACAACCTTTCAAAATTAACTTTGACCCCAACATCCTTTCCTTGCAAAAGTGATTGTCAATTCTGATTGCAATGAATGTATTGAATGTTATACAATCTCTCAAGTTGAAACTAAAAATCAGTTGAAATTGTACCCACAACTGCTTATTCCAGCAGCCCCAAAATATTTCACATTTTAATTAAAGCAAAAGAACAGGCATAAAATCACAGAGCAGCATAAGCTAAAATAATCATTCACTTACCAGGTTGATTTCAGCTTCTTTTACTAAAACCCTATTCCTGCAAAGAGTACCTTATAACGCTCAGTACAATGAAGCTGTTATTCAAATGTGCAACACATGAATGAAGCAATGGAGAAACTGTATAAAATGATATTCAAATTATAATTTATACATATTTAAAACAGCTTAAAGTGTACTAAGGTGTAAGGTATAAACTACAATAAACATTAATACATTATTAATGGTGCATTCTGACAAGAATTAAAGATGAATTTGATTCAAACAGAATTCCTACAGGGGAAAACATGCACATTTTATTTTATGATTTAAATTCTGTGGAGAGCACAGTTTGATATGCAACACTTCAGAGAATTACAAGCTCTAGAAACAATCAACTTTCATTCTAAATGATAAAAATTAATACAGATGTTATTTTAAATTAAATTTGAAGCATTTTTACAGTCAGAAAAAATGATTATGGAAATTATCAACCTTAAAATACTTGTAATTCACCAAAGATGATGTTTTAAATTGCAATCAACCTGTCATAGTAATTTTCCTCTTTAAAAATATATGTTAAGAGAGTAATTTTGGTTCAGAAAGTCAGTTTTCAGAGCTTTGTCATTTTTTTCTCCCAAATTAAAGCTTGTAAGATTGATGATTTACAGGTTAAAATGTGAAGTTTCATAAAACATGAAAAGTCTTTAGGGAAGAATTAAAGCAACACAACTGAATAAAAGTTAAGGAAAAATAGTCCTACCTCAGAAAGCAAATAGTGGGCAAGACAGAGACATTAGAAACCTACTGATATTATTTATGAACCATGACAGATCTTACTTCTATAGAATACGAGACCTGATGCTAAAAGCTATTTATTTTCCTAATGTAATAGACATTAGCTGCACATGAGACAATTTTGTTTCATTACCTAAAATCCTAAAATGGTAGTTACCAGGCAAAAGGACATTAAAATACCCATCCATTTGACTTTGGCTTTATTACACCTCGAGGAAAAAAAAAAAAAGAAAGTCATTCACTTCAGAAAGTACCTTTTGGCCACAGGTGAGAGCTTGTCCACCTTTAGTGAGATGAGGGCTCCATGGGTCACGTTGTGAAATCCTATGGCCGCCTTTCTCCATTACAAGACAATAAAAAATCTCATATTCCTTTCAAACTCCCAGCAGTTGAACTTCAATGAGGAGCCTGAAACTTAGCATGGGGAAAATTAAACTCTGATGTTCAGCTAGAGTTTCATTAAATGTTTTTGAATTCGTGGGTGCAATGTATGTGAGCCAAAGCTATTTACAGTTAATAGGCCATCTTCATAGTAAACAATGTTATGATTTCCACAGCAAACCTTACTGTTTTATACTTTAAATGGATCACAAGTTATCTTCCGATAGTAAGACATGCGCTATGTAGGTATTTAATGTCTAAAACTTCTGTCCCTTAAATCCTAGAGAAAAATAAGCAATAAAACTGTGATTGCCTTGATTACTTGTTCATGTATTATACATTGAAATGAAGTAGATAAATTTGGAGACTCAATAAAATTTTCTTGCCAGATCATTGATTCGTATTGAAGGTTTGCTAGTTTGCATTGCATTAAACAGTCAATTTCACTTGAAGTTACTAGATACACCTTTATTTATAGAAATGCCTTTAAATTGACTTTTTTGAAAAGTGTGCAAGGAAATATTATTTCTTCAGTGTTCTTAATTTTTTGGTTGTGTATACACTTGTCAATGAGAATTTGGGAGTCCATAAAGAGACAATGCATTGTGTACAAATTGCTTCATGTGTCATTCCATCCTTAATGTTTGAAAACCTGAGTAAACAGTGCTAGTAATAACAGAAATATTAGGTCATCAAGGCTTTCTGTGATTGCTATTGGTTCATTTCCTAGCAGTACGATATTAAGATAGAAATTAGAATATACAAATACATCCCTCCCTTGGCTCTAAGTATTTTGACTTTGACTTTGTCTTGTAGGTTAGAGTTAGCCTAAATCTGGGAGACTGGTGTGAACTTGTATTTATTCTATATATGAGTTACTGTGATGTTTATTATCAGGTTCACCCTAAATACTTTGTCTGACTAATATGTTCCTTAATGTACACTGCAAACAAAAAAAAAAAAAAATCTATTCATTCCCTTAGGCTTTGTATGATAGATGATTTCTACAAGGTTTTGTTGAATTCAAAGTGTTTAAGAAATAGAACTTTTAAACAAAGATTCTGATGAAACTTGCAAAAGACCAATTTCCCATGTTAATAAACCTTTACTAACATTCTATTTTCAGTGATGTTTAGTTAATGACAAAACTGTAACACCACTTTTCATTGGAAGATAAAAAATAATTCAGTGTGGTACATTTTACATCACTAGGCTTAAAAGTGGTGATTTTATATACATTTCTGACAGTTACCTTAATTAGAAAAGACTACTTGAAAATAGTAACAGATGACTGGCATATTAATTGCTATTTTTCCTGTATTCATATATACTGCAGTGATCTGTGAAACAGGCATATAAACATATAATGCTGACAGTTATTTTCCCTTAAACTATGTCAGTCTATTTGAATAACCACCAAGATAAGTGAAAGGCACTAACTTGCTGATCAAGACCTCAACACTAACAAACCTTATTAACTCTTAAGATTTAAAAATAATATCTGTTAAAACGGTAAAGACACAATAGTAAATGAGAAATTTCTGAATCAAACTCAATTTCATTTTTCCTTATGATGATTTAAATAACAGAGAATCAAATATCAATTGCAGGAACATGGTAACTGGAGATGTTAGTTTGATAACATAAACTATTTCAGTCTCTCTGTACATTGTATAATTGACATATCAATAAACCTGCATTATTAAATCTGTTCTTGATATTAAAAATATCATCAAGATAAAAATGAACCATGATTACCTCCAGCAATCTAAATAGGCAATACTGAAGATTTTCATTCACACTTTGCCATCTTTCTACAGCAAAGGATGAATAGGTTTTGATTCTGCCTTCTAATCACAACCCCACTGTTTGACAGGATGAGAGCAGCGTCCTATTTGTTACACTGTTTTCCACATCCCATTCCTCAGAAGAGCACTTGGCCCATGCCATTGTTGAATAATTATTCACAGAATGGATACATGAATGGAATCCAGAGAGACTATGAAACACATTTTTTTAAAGTTTATCTCCAATAAATCCAAGACTAGAAACTATCACTTCTAGCTAACTTTTTAACAATAATCATCAAGACTGAAATAATTTCAAACTTTTTTAGAAAAGACAAATTGATATGCTGGAAAGAAAGTACTTTGGACTGTGAGTCAAGAGTCCTGATTTTTAGTTTAATCTTTGTCTGCCCCTGGGCCCATGAACAGATCGTTTTACTTGTCTGACCCTTGATGCCCTAAGACATTGAAAAAAAGAAAACAGAACAAAATCATGATTAATGTACTTCTTTACCTAAAAATGCCAGTAAATTAATAAAAAATGATACTTGAGCTGACTTACTCATTCGCTTAGTGAGAAATAAGGGCATTCATGAGTTCATTGCTTTATTTGTTCAGCAGGAATTTAAGACGCCTACTCTAACATGGAGCTTGGTTTTGTGACTACTGGAAGGTGAAGCTTGGTTTTGTATCTCCTCTGAACCAAAAGTGAGTCAAGGATTAGGTATCTTCTCTGGAAATGTCTGTTACACGTTACAGGTTCCTATCCACCCACTGTTACTATTATTGCTGTTACCTTATTGTTGTTCCTGGCTTATAAGCAGAAGACAGGTTAGAGCCCTTTACAAAGCAAGGCCGGGTTAGATCAAAGTCAAAGTCTTGTGCACATGAACACTGTGGTGGTCTAAATACGTTTCATTCCCTTGACATGAACACCCCAAGAGAAAAAAAATGGATTAGGGGGATTCAGGGACAAAGAACAAACTTTGCTACATCTGACCTTAAGATGGAAATACACACCTTTGCCCTGCAAGTCAGCATGTACTGCCTCACGGATTTGCCCTATAATGGGAATGTTTAAATCCTAGAAAATGATGGTGAGATGATGAAGTTGCTTCACTTGGTGAGCTCACCCTAGTTCACTACCAAACAGGATACCCTGTTTCCTTTCCTTTACCACAAGGCAAACTTCACTGAATGCTGTAGTTTGCAAATGAGGTAGTGACCTAATACCTGTAGTGGAATTCTCAGGGCAGAAGCCTTTGACTTTAGAACAATCATGAAATCCCTCTGAGCAAAACTCCTAGCTCTCAGCAGAGACTGGGGGGGGGGGGGAGGTGAAGGGTGGGCTGGTATCTTTGGAGGATGGCAACACACACACCCCCACCCCCACCACCCACCCCCCAAACACACAGAATGTTTCATGGGCCATCAACTTATCTGTGATTGCCAAACACTTCGGTCTCTCCAGTAGCACTTAAAAACAGATTGATAATGAAATTCACAGAAGGTAATTCTTCAAATTGCTGTGAGTTGGAAGTCTTTTTTTTTTAAGTGTTTTAATGTGAAAAAAAAAGTTCAAAAATCAAAAATGAGGTACATTTTAAAAGACACGTAGAACTGGGTGATGGGGATTCAAAGTTCTTGTTAAAGAACTCACCAAGCTCTTTGATAAAACAATGCTTGGAGTGTAGGCTGTTACTGCCTAAGCAAGAGAGACTTGGGGCGGGATGAGAAACGGATCTCCCTGAGTTCAGGATGGGGTGCACACTGCGTCACAGGCTTTCTAAAAGGATTTGGTTTCTTTCTTAGGTTGCATGATTTATTTAACAAATGTTCAAATGTCGACTACACATCCCTTGGCCACAATTTTCCATAGATTAGCTTTTAATTTTCAGCCAGTGGTCTTACCTACTGCAGGTCTTAATATTGAAAATAAACAGTGATTCTGATTGCAATGAAATGTTATAGCAATATTTCACACTGGGACCCCGTTCTGCAGATGTTTTCATTTTATTTTCTGTTTACTCAACCTTGCAGGGAAGCCAATATTAGTAACATACATGACATAATTCAAGACTTTTTTTTTTTCCTGACTGCAGAAGCCATTTGAAAGGTATCAAATTATACTCTGAAGGTTATGTTTATATATCAAAATTGCTTCACCAATTCATGCAGAATGAAGGAAATCATTAGCTTATATGCTTCATGAGTTACCTGCTAACTGTCTTTTTTTGTGTGAGTATGTGTGTGTGAAATAAGAACAGGGGTATTGATATGTATACCTGAATGAAAATTTAAGGCTAAGGAGATGAATTCTCAACTTCTATATTCTAAGAGAACTAAAATTCCACCATTTGGGGGAGAATGCCATTTAATATGATGCATGGTACTGACAGATTAACATTCATTGCTGTTTTGTAATACTTGTTTAAGTCACAATAGTTCTTTAAATTTCAGAATAAAACTTCCAAAAATTATAAAGTACAGGCCTCTCCTGAAAAACCACAAAGTACAAAATACAATATTCCACATGAATATACTATGTACTTGTTCAGTAAGCACAGGAAATTTCATTTGAAAAAAATAACAATTGTTTTGCAAGTACAATGAATTACTTTTCATTATATTATGGACATTTTACATTATTTTATGCAAACTAAATATAAATAGATGTATGTCACTATGAGTCTTTATAATTTAATTTTTATTAGTCATTTGTGTGAAATATCTTTAAATCAATAAAATTTACAAAAGATCATTATAATTTCTCATTAATTATGAGAGAATAAAGAAAAACTACACACACATATGCATATATGTAGGTAAGTGTGGGGTGGGAAGAGAGAGAATAGATTCATTTAAAAATTAAAAGGAAAACTTTTATCTGAAAAAAGAAGGTAACACTTAAACAAGGTTATATTCCTTCTAAGTATTTGTGCTTCTAAGTTAGAAAAAAATCAATATGATTTTTTTCATAGTGTGGATTAATTTTGGTACACAAATTTTAATCATCTGATAAAATGGTATTTTTCCCAGAAATGATATCAAATATTTCTTCTTTATTCCCACAAAGAATAACTAATTATGGATTCTTACAGATGGAACTCCTAATCTATTTGAAGTGATAACAATGACTGGAGACACCTTTCAAATTTAACATTTGAAACAAAATAAGAAAAACAAACAAAGAAAAAAAATATACTGGAATCCTCTGTATTTGTCTAAATATTTGTCTCAAGATGCAATACAAAAAAAATGCACAATTCACACTGTCTTTTTTACAGATAGCTCATTATCATTATCAAAATCAGATAGCCATCATTAATGACTAAGAATCATTTATTTTCAAGACTATGTTAAAAATAAATTAAAAGCAATATCATTTCAGCTGACTGGTGAGAATTAAGTGAACATTTCTTAACTCTCATCAACAGTGTGATTTTTTCTCTTCTTTTCTTCCTCCTTTCCATCCATTTTTCCTTTTTCCTCTCTTTCAAACAAGTTTGATGAATCTTACCTTTGTGTTCAAATACTTACTTGATAAATAGGTAAAATATTCAAAACCATTAAAATACAAGCACATGAAATGTATACCTCCTACATACTTTTGTAAGACTATTGTGTGTGATTTTAAATTACCTTTGTAACATTTCAAACCTCACTTAGTAGCTTTCACTTTCAACACCATCATTGTTTTCAAAGAACAGTTAATAGCATTATGAATAAATTTCTGATTTTAAGTGTGATTTTCATACTTTTTTTTTTGTAAAGGAAGTACTGAAAGACAAATTGGAAACTGAACAATTCATCAAAAGCTTATACCCATAATGATATAGTGATTATTACAACTTCCTCTTTTTTTTTTTTTTTTTTTTTTTTTTGGTTCCAGGTCGATAGCATTCTGATGCTCTAGTTCAACTATATATGCAGAGGGAAAAATGCACCTTTCTCCATTAGCAAACACTGCACAAAAAGGGTTACAGTTTATCTTTGCGAAGATTTCTCTCAGGAGCTTTTAAAAAAGTGTGAGCATAGGCAGAAATGCATATAGCTATGATGTCTGCCTTCATATTTGTAGCAAGATTCTTTTTAATGTACCTATTAGTGGGAGCTAAACAGTTTGAATGTTGAAAGGAAGGGGCATGCAATTGATGTATAGTTCAACAGTCAATGGAACGCTGAGCTCATTAAATAGAACACATTTGATAGAGCATCGTGAATTGCAAATAGTTCGGAAATCTTGGTGCTTACAATTTTTCCCAATGTTTAACTCTGCTAGTTCAAAATAAAGAATGAAATCTAAATGCACAACATCTTTCCTTCACATAACTCATTCAGAAGTAGGCAAACTGAAACTTTTAATTCAGCCCCAAGACAAGATGATGATTCTAGTTTAGGGAGAGATTTGATGGACTTACAATAGTTACACTGTTTTTCCAGTAAGTGTTTCTTGCCTCCTAATAGATACAACATTATTGCAGATTGCATGATGTCAACCACTGTCCTCTTCAAGCAGGGAGAAAGGACTAGCTTGTTCAAAAGTGACCCTAGGGGGAGGAAATGGGGTTCTCCCCTCAGGCACACACATTTCGGAGGGGGGCTGGGATTGGAGCATTTATGCCAGGCACCCCAGTCTGTTTCATCTCTCATCACCTGCGGCTATCTTCGCGGGGCTTCCACAAAGCTGCAAGACTTCATGCTTAGAGGCTGCATCAAGACAGCCTGACATAAGGCGGATAGAGGGCGCCTGGGGCAGCCTTGAAACCAGGGAAGGTTATTGTGGCTAAATGAATGAAACTAGACAGAAAAAACTGTCTGCAGCTTGGAAAGAGCAGGTGGTTGTTGTGACTGCAGGTGTTACATTTTTAGGGGACGTGGTCACATAGGCTCGGGTGTATGTGGCTGTCAAATCTGAGGCGATGTTGTCTTCCACCGCGACATTTATTTCTGCGCATACGTTGCGATGATGTTAATCTATAAACCAGTCTATTATTTAATTATTCACGGATGTTACGCCTGTGAATGTTGTGTCATCTAGTTCAGCATCCATCCATCAGAACACTTACAGAAATTATAATCCTGCTATGTAATTTTAGTCTGAAAATCCTAAACTTCAAATTTCAAAATTGAGGTTTTAGTTTGAAAGTAATGGACACCATTTTTGAAAGATAATTGGGAATTCTTATATACTTTTTATCTTATTTTTAGTATTCTAAAATAAACATACAAGAAATTCAACAGATAGACTATAAGAAAAGTCTCTGGTATATGCCACTATAGATAGGGAAATAACTAATAATCAAATAAAGAAAATCTAAAGAAAAATTTCAGATCATCCACCCACCCACCTACCCACCCGTCTGTCCATCCATCCATCCATCCATCCATCCATCCATCCATCCATCCATCCATCGATCATCCATCCATCCATAAATCTGAATTTTAGTTCTTAGTATCAACATCCATCCTATGCTTTACATCTGAGTTTTAGTTCTTAGATCAAGGCCAGACACACACATACACATGCAAACACAGAGGATAATATAGCTGATCCCCCCTCTCAAAGCTGAAGGACAAGGAGTTTTGTAAATTGGGAGAAGGAAATCCACTGTGGCTTATACAGAGTTGAAGGGTTTGCAAGGCTGCCTTGAAAGGAATTTCACAACTACCCATTCACTTATCCAAGAAATGCACAGGATTCTTTCTCTAAAATAGGTGTAGAAATGTATTGGAGCCGACAGCTGCGCTGCCTGCCAGTTTGAGGAAAGTCGTTCTCCCCTGGAGCTAAGCATACATTTTTGTGCTTCCGAAAGAAAATGAGAGAAGGGGATAAAAGAGGTACTATTGTACCAGATCTGTAAGGAATGAACTCTTTCAGAGCTCAAGGGAGAGTTAAATTTACTGTGCTGTTTAGTTTCTTGTTCCCGTTCTTTTATTTCTGTTTCCTAGGTAAATTAGGAAAATGGAGCCATATCTTTTATTTTTGTTCCCTCTGCCACCTAATTTCCCTTCCTAATAATTTTGATGGCTAAATAGAAAGAAAAGATTATAATTCTAAAGGAGACTAGGTAAAGTAGTGACTTTTGAAGGATGGTAATTTTTGTGATGTGGGGGAAAATTGGTAGGGTGTGGAGAGTATAAATAATTAGCACCAGAAATTTTTTTGAAGTAGAAATCCATATATCTGACATCACCTATGAAAATTCTAGGGGGAAAAAAAAAGCAAACTACTCACTATTCTAGTTAATGAGAACAATTTGAATTTTAATAAAAACTTATGGCCCATAGTACTAATCTATGATTTTGAGTGATAATTATACTTGCTTTTGGAAAAAAAATATAGTTATCAACAAACAGAAGAATAGTAATATGAGTTATAGATCAGGTACTATATTGATTATTTTCCACAATTATTCCATTAAATTCTAGTAACAACCTTTAATATATGTCATGTTTGTTATCTTCTTTTTGCAAATGAAAACAAATGGGTCTCAAAGAGGTAAAATAAATACTAAGTGGCCTTGGGGGCAATATATGTGATGTTAAATACTGAGCTATTCCAAATGGAAGGGCATCATCACTACTTATACACTAGATTAAAATAAAACAGCAGTCAGGACAAAACGATTCCCTGGGATTCCAATATTCTTACACATTGGAGGAAAGAACCTCTTTCAGGGAAATGTAAGCAGAAATTAGCAGGAAACGAAATAATGAAAAGATTTAGGCAACAATCAGGTTCAATCTATGAGTGTCATAAATAACCTCTTTATTAAAATCATTACATTTATTGCAGAGTTAACTAAAATTATATTAAATAAAATCAAGTATGTATTTTAAAACAGATCTATAAATGGAGGCAGAGGCTTGTTTACCTCCACGACAAAGTTCAGGCTTTAAATGTTTAACAGTTACAGTATCCACCCACAAGTACTAACAATATACATTAGCAAACTATCCCAAGAGGGAATACAGTATACCATCAATATCTGATAATGAGCAAGATAGAAAGAGAAGGGGATAGAAATAAAGAATAGCACACACAGGAAGCTTATGTGTATGTGTGTGTGTGTACACATATGTGCTCAAGCGACTTGGGTAGGTTCTATGAAAAGGAAGTGCTAAACTCTCCATAAAGGCAGAGAAACCCTAGCAGAATTAATGGAAGATAATAAAACAATAATCTGTAGAGAGGCAGCTGCATAATATAAACTAATGGAATAAATTATTCTTTAGTGGCCATATGAAAGTGCATGTGAGACATTACACATAGCACAGATGAAAATATATCTTTTCTTTTATTTGAACAATAAGAAAGTATACTTAAAGCCTTTTAATTGTATGCACTCACTACATAGCATTACCCCTTCTGCTTCCTTTTAGCAAAATTGCAGTTCCACAAATAAATATGAATGTGATGCAAAGAACAAAGTAAAGTTTGAGTTTATTTATATAAACTGCTATTATATTGATATTTTTAAATATAGGGGGAAATATAAGTTGATAAGGACAGTTTAGATGTGGAGGAAAAGGAACATTAGGCTATTAGGAATGAAAACTGGTCCAGTCACTATGGGAAGTTGTGTGGAGGACCCTCAAAGTACTAAAAAATACAAAGTACTAAAAATATGTGGGGGGTGTACACACACACATACTGATCTTTAATTTGAGTGATGTACTTTTTGGAAGTTCTGTAAAGTGAAATAGAGTTTAGAAGCATGCAAACATTAGTGATTCAATATCTATAAATAAATTGAGGTATAATTTTTAAGAAACCACATCTGGGGGTAAGATAAAATATCAGTTATGTGACATGAGCACTGTGTCATGTAGTAAAATGAAGTCTACATATAGCAGTAGTAAATATGTCAATATTTTTAAATATTTGATGGGGTCAATTCTGTTTGTGATGAAGCAAGTCAAACTTGAATATTCAGTTGAGGTATTTTTTTTTAAGTTACCAGTAAAGATTTTAAATGACTGTTATCATAAATAATAAAGGTAGACTTAACTCACAAGTAATAAATTACCCCCTCAAGATGATGAGGTGTTGCTAATTATTTCTAAGAGAAATACTCTCCCCCCATTTTCTTTTTCTATGAAACTATAGAAAAGATGGGAATGTCTTCATTTGTATGTTTGATTCTTACTCAGTTCCTTCAAAGCTTTTAGCTAATTCTAGGAATTGTGATGCAAGATGGTAGAACATAAATTTAAACCTAAAAAAAAAAAAGTTGGTTGCAAGAATTCTGACTTCTACATATATACATGATATTAAATTTTACATCAACTAAAAATAATATAAATTTGTTCTCAAAAACCATCTTCAATGTCTTACATGTGTCCTTCTGTTGATTAGAACAAAATTGCTCTCCAGCTAAACAAGCATTTCTTTCTTTCCAGAGTCGTTGAATCAATCTCTCTCTGTGTCTCTTTCTCTCTCTGTCTATCTCTCTCTTACTCTGTCTCTCTCTCTTTCCATCTTTATTCCCTCCCACCCTCTACCTCTCTCCTTGGAACTTACAGTCTCTAACTGCAATTTTGTTTGAAATTTTATTAAGTATTACTTTTCTTTCTTTATTGTTATTTAGGACAGTGTGACATTTTCACACACCTTCCTCTTTTAAGAGCAGAAAACTGACAAATAATATTAATCTTTTGAATAATACCTACATGCTATTGATTTTTTTCATGGTAAAACTGATTTGTGTGTGAAATATATAGTATGCTGATAGCCTATGTGTTCATGCATTTCGATATAATTCTTCACTTCAAAGCAAGATAAGCTCTATAATGAGCTTAATGGGTAACTGATTACTAGGTGGCCTTTCTAGGGAAGAACAGCATTTTATAAACAATCACTTTTGGACCCAGAAGTAAAAGCTCGAATTGGAATCTGAAAACTGATGAAAGTCCACCTCAGACAATCTTTTGAACATAAAGAAGAAACATTCCTTTGTTCCTGCTTGACACTTTGTCTTCGAAAAAGGCATGGGGGATTCAGAAACAGGCTGAAAGAATAAATAAATATATTTGATATACTATTCTATGTAAGAGACTCTCAAAAGATGGCTATTTTTTGTTATCTTCACAAATTGTATACCATGTTTTCTAAAATACTTTAGCAGAACATTGTAGTCCAGGGGAAAAGGAATTTCCCCTGAGATAAGAGCAAACACACTCTTTGAAAGTAATCCCAGGTATGAGGATTAGAAAGATAACTTGAAGCTTCATTTCTTTTATCTTATCATATCTTTGCTCCCTCACAGGAGTGTAAGTGATAAGTTCTGTTTTAAAGAACACCACACTGGCACTACACAAACTGAAGCAAAATTTCTTCCAACTTGTTATGTCAGCAGGGAGACCATCCCTTAACAACTCTAGGAAAGTTTCGATAACATCGATGACTAAGTCCCATCTTTAGATGATGCACTTAAACTTGGCAAGAGCATACCACCAAAAGTTCCACATGGGGACTGCCAATGCTTTCTACCAGAGCAATGATGTCCTTAGCCATAAACTGCATCAAGAGAGGGATTGTAATTCAACAGCAACAAGAATTTTCAATATATAAATTTCAGAATCTAAATATCAGAGATTGGATAAAAAATACATCACTTTCATGCTTTGTGTTCTCTGTTTTAGAAAGTGCAGAAAGAAGTGTTAGACATTATGAGATTTGCATATGAAGATGGACAGAAAGAGAGTTCTAGCACTTATTGGGGATCTGAGGGAAAGTCTGAGTATCACATTTCATTCATGAAAGGGAGTGCTGGCTCTAAATCACTCATATTTTGTTTTCAATTTAGTGCTCAATTAAGTAATTCACCTAAAGTCATTTATGAATGCTATTTACAAAATAGAGTTAATAGATAAAAAGTGCTGCAGAGTGATGCAAACATGGCATTATGAATATTCTAAAAACACAAAGAGGAATTTTGAAAATGTACTCTTGAAGGTGGAATAAAAGATTTCAGAAGCACAAGCATTCTAGTGAACTTAGGTTGGCATTAAAACAAATACTTTGCTTTTAAAGACAAATGTTTGTTTTTAATTAAAAAAAGGTCAACTGCTTTGCCAAGGTTAATACATTAAAATGGAGTGTGGTAGAACATTAACAATTTAGAGGACACCAATGTTAATATTTGTGACTATTTGGGAAGTTCTAAATTGAAATAAATGTTAGTTATCTAGGAGAGAAATGTTTTTTTAAAAAAACTGTACACAATTTTAGCCTAGGTAAAAGGAAGAGTGATTTAGATGTTAAGTAGTGGGGGAACTTGATATGAGTCTATTAACTAGAGATAGAAATGAGGGTTATATGTCTTGAACACTATTTGGAGCAATTTCATTAGTAAGTCACCAAAAGAACCTTATTCTATAATGACCTCACTTATAAGGTAGTTTCATGACACGAACTTAAGGAGATTTTTCCAGCAAGGTTCCTGCATATCCTTTATACCTATTTCCTTTAGTAAGCTATCTATGAGGGGCTAGACTATAGAGAAACCAGCAGCATTTCTTTTAAACTCTCTTATAATTCAGATTTCTTTCAATGTGGAATAACCCTGTGGTCAATTAAATCTGCAGTGCAGATTTGATGTTTCTTGAATATACTGGACTTGAAAGCAAATATTATTTTATGATATGTTAATAACACAAAGAGTTTGGCAAGTCATATTTAGTGGTGTCTAAAGGTACCAAAGACTCTATTTGCACAGTAGCAGGATGGATCTAAGAAGGATTCCAACCCTAACTCTTAGTCAAACACATTAGCAGTACATTTACATAGCAGAATGCGCAGCAGAGACAGGACGGATTCTTTTAAGTTACAATGACAACTTTACTTCAAAATGTCCTTCTGTGAATTACCAGTGAGTCTCGACTTTGAATTAAAAAAGGACAGTAAGTGAATCTGATGTGTTGTATTCTTACAATAAAGCCATTTAAGAGTCAAAGATTTTGTGCTCTCCCCTACTTCCACCAATCCTGAGAGCTACTTCAAAAGAAATGAAACTTCATCTCCCCTGACCCTGAAATGATTGAACCATACACTTTAAAACATCAGTCTTCTCACAGAAAGTCGAAAGTGGCCTCAACAATTTACTTAGTTTATAACCATGATAAACACACCCAAGTGGCAAAAGGCATCACGTAGCCAAACTGACTGCTAGGGATCAAGGATCTGCTCCTAATGGTGCAAAGTACAAATAATGCCTTTAGAGAAAAAAGAAGTATATTCTTCCCACATATAGTTTGTGAATTTCTAGCATTTTATGTTGCTTTCTCGGTAGTGTGTGTGTGTGTGTGTGTGTGTGTGTGTTTTCCCCCTCTATCACCTCATACAATTAAGGTTTAAGTTCATCTTCCAATAGCTTAGTGATCCTTTCATTAAGATCAAGATAGTTTTTCTTTTTGGTACATTTCCATGGTGTTATGCAAAGTTAAGCACATGATAAATGTGATTCTTCTGTGATGAGATGATGGAATCAAGCATATGAATCAATTGTAACCTACTATATTGATATCTCACTTAGTGGCTAATAATTATTTGCTATCATGTGTATAGGTGCTGTGAAGATTTTCCTAAGTTTTGACCAATATGTAGAATTGAAGTAACTTTACTGTTAGTATTATGGTTTCATGTTACTATTATATCATGTCAGGGACAGGTGCTGATACAATTTTCATGATAAGTTCAGACTGCAAGAACTTTGAAAAAACAGTTCAAAGAGAATTTCACGCTTGATGAATTTAAAGATCAAATTGTATGACATCAAATAAAGTCAAAGACATGTAGTAGAATAATGTGGAAATTATGCTACATTATCCATTATTAAAATTTTAGGAAAATTTTAGCAAAATTATTCCATATAGAACATGAATATAATATAAATCAACCTTTTCTTGGATATTGTAATTTGGGGGGGTGGTAAATTTGAAAGATCAGTATGACATTGAATTTCAGAAATAAAAACAGAAAAACATTTTGTGGATTCAAATATTAAATTAGAAACTATGATTTTAAAAGGTCAGGGAAAAAATGAGAACTCTGAGTAGCAAGAATTTTCCTGCCTGTTTACCAGGTTAGTATATCCTCACTCTTACGATGGATGATCGAAACATGTCACCAAATTTTCTTTAAAAGCACATGGAGGAGAAATATGGATACTAATGTTCCTGACTCATTTTGTAGTCAGATTCCCCATGAATTACAACTTTATTTTATCAATCAATTTCACTTTTTAAGCAATGCTAATTATTAATAGATTGTGGTTGGTTGAATATTTTGGGGCTTGTTAAATACAAAATTTTCACCAGGTTACACAAAGTAATCCTTTTAGTATGTTTGGAAACCGGAAACATGATATTTTACATTAGTCTCTGCCTCATCAAATACCTTTAATTGTAGGATTTATCAAGGCATGCAGAAATGTTTGCATACAGTTCATACTCCAGTCTACTTCTACCAAGACTGCCCTCAAGAGCTTATCTTATTTTATAATTACTGTCATGATTTCCTAATTTTACTACTCATACCTCTTCTCAGTGCCTTGTTACCAGCGTTGATTTTGCATTTTTAAAATAGTTTGCTAAAGATACGGACAATGTGTCAGGAAACTTCAAGAGGATGAGGAGAGGGTGATGGAGGGAGAGGGAAAGAGGGGCATATGGAGACAGACACAGAGAGAAGAGAGGAAAGGAGAGAGAGAGGAAACCCTAGGTTAGGTGCTTTCTCAGGGGAGGTAATCAGTTCTGAAGAAGAATTTACATGATTGATAACTAATTTTGTTTCAAGTTGAGGTTTTATTAAAAGAATAATTAGGTGAGGGTTGCAAAAACAGGAAGTGTTAATGATATTCTCTCTCCTTAACAATATATAGCCATGGAAGCATAGGCTTCTCTAGGCATGGAAAGAGTCAGATGTGAGAGTTAAGTGTAGTGGTTTTTAAATCATTTGGCAGGGTTAGAGCAAAGTGAGGGCAAGAACGGATGAGGACTGGAAGGATTGAGAGAAAACAAGATGGCTTGATGTTGTCCCCAAATCTGCTATTCAGATAATGACACCTGGTACTGACACCTGGTAATGACATGGTGGGGGGACTGGAGGGAAGAATATAACATATGGGACATAAATGACTGGTCTTATCTTATTGAATATGAAGTATGGAGAAGCTGAGAATTACCCTCATGGGCTTGCCAGTAGGACACCTAATCGTGGCAACTCTCACCGCGGTGGGAAAAGTAGTGATGGTGGTGTGTGGGGTCTCTCACTAATGGCAGCTTTTATTGCTTTTGAGCTTTTCAATATTTTTGTTAAACTTGTCAATGCAGCAAGACTCCATCACCTTCTCCAAATGGCCACCTTCTGCATTCTATGGTGTCTGCTTCTGCTATAATGAGATATATATTCTGAAAGGCTCATTTATATGAAGAAATAGCCATTGAAGATGCGGCACTTTGGAGAAAGCAATTTTCACCTTATCATTTTACTTTGATTCATCTCCAAGCATCATTATTGGAGCTGAGTAATGTGGGAAGATGTGTTTAAGTCCCATTCTTGGCAAATTCACCTCCCAATGATTTTCACATGTGCCTGAAAGTTGGAAATGACCAGCTGGAGCTATGATTAGAGAATATATGGTAGGTGGTAGGCAGGTCTTTGCTGAATCAACAAAGTAACGACAATCTATTCTGAACCATGTGTAAAGTAAAATTCACAGTACTGAAGAAAGTGAACACAGATATTTATCCAATAATACTAAATTGCTATTCTTGGAAATTGAATGTATATGATTCATATTTTAGTTTTAAAAAACATTTTATCTTGCACCTAGTAGTTACTGAAAAATTGAAGTAGAACAAATATAAAGATTATCCCTATACAATGAAAGCTCCCCCTGCAAACTCTTTGATAATCTCTTGCTTTTTTGTCCAAAGATTTTTGTGAACCTTTGTCCACATCAGTTAAAACAAAGCACTGTCCCAGCGGTTGATGGTCCTTTAATGCTTGGTAGTGGTATTTTTTGTAGAAAGAACATAGAAGTCTTTGTCCGAATCATGTATTAATAATATACATGCTATTCTTTAAAGTTTTGCTGTAATTTGGATTTTATGTTTTTCACATTAAAACATGAAAGGAAGCCATTCCCTTCATCAAAATGTAGTAATATAAGGCATCATTTATTTAAATCTTCTAATGTGGTTAGCTCAAATTACAAACGCTATCATGAGAGGTATGTAATATTTTTGTGAACTTTTTGGTGAAGAAATGACCATTTGTCACTTTTATCAAGTGTTTGATATAGGACAAACCTAACTAGACATAAAGTCCTAAAATGTTTTTAATTCTTGACCTCATCATGCTTTTAACTTCAGACCAATTGTTTCAGTGGGTGACAAAATCAAGTGAATTAAATTCAATGAATGAAAAAAAAATCACTGGGAGTAGAAATTGTGGAGAAAATGTCCTATAGTCAATACAACGATAACTTATCAGGATTATGCAATGCAATTTCTGCTTTGAAAAGCAAATATGGCATTAGGGAAAAAATAAATTTTTGAGAATTTGGTAAAGGAGTTCTAAAATTTTCTGACACAAATATACATCTATCTAAAGTGTTCTTTTAAAATATTTATTTCTGCTAATTCTCTTCATTATATCAGCAGGAAAGTATCAATCTTTCAAATTAAAGCCAATTAAAATCTTTTTAAAGAAGATGATGGGGTCATATTACTTACTCTCAGCATAGTTGCTTAAGCAATTTAAAAAGTACAAGTTAATGATTCTATTGACAAGATTTAACAGTATTTTCCATTTTGTATACAATTACTATTCAAGACTCCTACTGTCATATACTGTTTCTCATATAGTACTCTTATATATAGATGCCTATTCTCCGAGAATACATCAACAATTATGTGCATCTACCATTTGAAGAGATAAACCATACTTTTGTCATGAAGCCCTTTCAGACAGGTACACTCCCTTAAGAATTAAGCTTAAAAATTACAAATCTGGTTTGTTCTTGTGAGTATATTTATACATCAACCTATCTATCATTTCCACTCAAATGTATCACCTTTTGGATATGAATCTAAAGTTGAACTTTTATCACATGCGTATACGTCAGTTTCTCAACTGCCTCTTTCCTCCAACTACACAATCTGAACAGGTGAGGGGAATTTCTAGGATTACCTGGTAGGCCCTCCACAACGCACAGGGTACCACAAAGTCCAATCCTTTTTCCCCTTGGAAAAAAAAGAACCTATATGGCTAAAGTCTACAAAGAATGCACACAATTTAATAAAAGCAAAGCAAAAAATCCTGTTAAAAAATAAATGGAGAGAATAGCTTAAAACATACTTTTCCAGACTGGGCATGGTGGTGCATGCCTGTAAGCAGTAGCCTAGGAAGCTGTGGCGGGGACCAGGGAGCACGGTTCAAGTCCCACCTGGGGCAACGTAGCGAGACCTAATTCCCCAAAAAAATAGATGGGTCTGGTGACAGGGGCCTGTAATCCCAGATATGTGGAAAGCTGAGGCTGGGGATGCTTGAATTCAGGGTACCCTGGGCAATGTGAGCCTGTGGTTCAACCCACAGGCAAAAATAGCAAGACCAGTCTCAAAAAAAAACCAAAAAAAACAAAACTTTTCCAAAGAGGAAAAACAAATGAAAAAATGTTTCAGCATTACTTATCAATTACTTATCATCAGGGAAATGCAAGTCCAAATCACAATGAGATACCATCTTACACAATTAAGAATAGTTTATATCAAAAAGAAAGGCAACAAATGTTCATGTAGATGTGGAGGAAAAGGAACATTAGGCTATTAGGAATGCAAACTGGTCCAGCTACTATGGGAAGTTGTGTGCAGGACCTTCAAAGTACTAAAAATGGAACTACCATTTGATCCAGCAATTCCAATCCTGGGAAGCTATCCAAAGGATACCAAAACACTCATTTAAAAGGACACCGGTACTCGGATGTTTACTGCAGCAGTATTTACAATAGCCAGAATATGGACATAACCCAAATTCCACCAAACTGATAAATGGATCAGAAAGTTGTCGTATATGTACACAGTGGAATATTATTCATTGATCAAGATAAATTTGATCCATTTGTGTTAGCATGAGTGGACCTAGAAAGAATCATGCTAGCAGAAATAAAGAGAAAGATTAAGAGAAAGAGAAATACTGGATGATGTCACCTATATGTGGGATATAGGGACAACAAAGGGTCAAGTAAAATTTAAAGCTGTCAGCAGAACTGTAGCATAGCACATGAGAGAGGAAGGAGGGGATTAAAATTGGGGAAGGGGTGGGCACAAGAGATCAGGATGATAGTTCATGGATGACAAGGTGAAGGAAGAACCTTCAGGTGCCAAAGATGTAAAAAATATATGTATCTATGTGCATCTATACATACATGCATAGGTGCAGTCAATTAAAAAGCAAAAATAGAAATATATATATATATATATGACTATAGAAAACAAAGAGGCTATCTATCTCTATGCATTTTATCTTTCTTTGGCACATCCCTACATTTTTATCTTGATGGATGGACCTGTTTAAGCTAGAGATAAAGGGACATAGGATCTCTGGAAGAAAAACAAAATCAGTGGGTCATTTGAGTTTAATGATAGGAAAGTAGTATAAAGGCAAACAGAAATGGAGTCACAGCAAAGGGTCGTGTGAAATGCATGCTTAGAAGTCACAGGAATGCAGCTTTCTAAATGTCTTGACTGGCAGTAAATATTGTGAAATGGAAGGATTCTCTCCATCCAATTGCAAAAAGAACCCAGAGCTTTTGCAATCTTTTTGTTTGTTTGTTTGTTTGCTATTTTACATACAATAAATAAAGTGCCTTGAGCATATTGTTTAAGATTGGTAAAATTGCCTTAAGTATTGCAAACAAAATCTATTAACAAGCTTTATGTGAGCACCAAGATTTAAGCGTGCATTCTCCATTCGTGCAATCTGCTCAAATTTATTTTTGAAAAGATATAAGTTCATATATTTTCAAAATATATGGTCTATCTCGGTAGAAGTACAATATATGTATATATATATTACACATACAAATGAAAATCTTTTCCTATTTAAATCTCTTGATTTTACTACTTCATATCTTTAACATGATACATTCAACAAGTGATTTCGTGGTTTAATCATTTGAGAATTTAAAGTGGGTACTATACCATGTATCAGCATCATAATGGAATAGAGTTGCTAGTCTGTTTGACTATAAAGAAAACTGAGAAAAACAAAATTCATAGAAAAATGTACATATTGCACTGTCTGACTTTATCAAGCTGAACCAAATTCAATCTTCCTTTACTATTCATCAATTAAAATAAGCAAGTTGTATTTTTTAAAACCCTCTTAAAGACTAAAAAGTTGCTATGTTGGAAAAAAGGTAAAGGGTCCAATTGTTCAACGCAATGCTTTTTATTTGAAAAAAACAAAGATGTAAAAGTGCATTTTTGATAGAAGAACATAATAATTCTTCCAAGGAATTTGCAGTCTTTATATCAGATCCTTTTAAACAAAACATATGCAGACACTAATATCTAAATATTAATTTCAAATATTATAACCAAATAATTCAGGATAAATTAAAGTCAGTTATCCTAGAAATATAAAAATATAAATGCTATATCTCACATTTTATTATATACATATGTCAATATTGAGTATTCAATCTGGATATAATCCAATTTAAAAAATAGTACATACTTTAACATCAAAAATGATGATAAATACATGGAAATCAATCACCACAATAGAAAGAATGTTTTATTTACTTTCTTTATTAAAGAATCCCCTCCATAGCATACTATAACACTAAGCGGTTGACTCATTTTTTACACCTAACTGAAGTCTATGATATTTTAACAACTATGTTGTATTTATTATTAGTGGATCTTCTTGTCCAAAAGGACAAGAACTTTCCCACTTCTGATCAAAGTAGGAATAGAGGAAAAATGAGAGAAAAGGATGGTTATCTGTGCCCTGACTGACTTCAAACTCACCCCTGAAAAATTTTTGATATCAGAAATTCAGCAAAAAAGAGACACATACATTTTATCCATATGCTGATCAAGTTCAGTCTTGCATATGGCTCACATCAAGACTGAATTCTCATCAAATAAGTAGATAAATTTCTGGTGGATCTTTTAGCTGAGATATTCATCCTCTTGTTTGTTGCTATAAAAGCCCTCCTACTATCTTCTGATGTGATTCACAGGCATCTTTCTTCCCCATCTACTCTCCCCTAGAATATTTCCAATAAGTTGTCTTTTTGTCTTGTAAATATAGGCTGTTCAGCAAATCTTTATCAGGCAACTTGCTATTAAGCTCCAAAATATGTGTATTCTTTGGCAATTAAAACATAACTTTTCATTTCCTATAAAAATAGGTATCTAATATTAGTAACAAAAATATAACCACTTAATTAACATTTACTTAATGCCCAAAATTCTTTTCTTGTTTTTGAAAATCAGAAACATGGATGCATACAAAAATTTCAGACATGTTTTGTAAAATTTGAATGCTCTGAGGACAGATGATTTCCAGACTAAATATGTTGAGGATCATCACTGTGTAAAGAGAGGACTTACTGTGGGGTTAGTTTAAATTCTTGAATGTGTATACTCTGTGTATAGAAAATCTTGGATAAATATTGTTAAGAAAACTAGCTGATAACAAAAATATATTACTGTTATCTAGTATTACTAGATCCTTTAAGTCTTTTATTTCATTTTCAGGATGACCCACCATTATCACCATTTTTATCATGTTACATCCTTATCTTTGTTGATAAGGAAAGGAAGAAAAGGTGAAGTATTGGAATACACACAGAAAATAAATGGCAAAGTCCTATGTTGTTCTGCACTGCTACTTGTTCTATGTCTTTCTGTACAATTTTGCCCCTAGTCATTTTGGGAATAAAGGTGATTTCCATCCTATAACAATGAAAGAGCCAATATGAAATGTACTTAGCAATTTTAACTCATGCAGGATCATGTGATACTTAACAAGTCATCTTATAGGATTTGTTTCAGTCATTTAATTATCTTCTTTGATATTTTCCTCTTTTCTTTGAGCACAAGTGTTCTCTTAGAGTTTTGTTGGGACATTTATTGATCTATGTATTTTACTTCCTGAGAGTTTAGGAAGAATAAGATAATACCTGTTTCATTAAATTTGAGTGGAGGAGTCAGAAGGCTTCGCTTTTAAGTAAAGGCATTGGTGGGTCATTGACCAAGCTGTGGGTGGTAAGATAATACAGAAGATCAAATGATTCTGTGTCTAGTGATTTTTCACAATATTATATTACTTTTAGCATTGTGGCCTGAACTCCACATGATGTTCCCAGAGAATGTATTGAAGTGCCTTAAATGTGCAGACATAAAAAGCACAATGAGAAAAGTAGATTACATCTTATTGTAATCAACAGAGTCTAGAAAGTTGAAAAATACATGCATTTTAATTCTATATGTGTCTGTGAAAGAATAATAAAGAGCAATGCTGGTTCTTGTTTCACTGGGGTTAGAGCGGGGCCCCCTTTTTGTCCCGTAATTTCCCTAATTAGTCTCAATTGTGTTCTCCCTCTAAGTTAGCAGGCCAAGATAGTATCTGCTTTATTGCCATGGGAGGAAAACTTGCTCTTATTGAGCTTTATTAGATACTCCATTCTCTCATTTAGAATCCTATTAAGTTTCCCCCTGGCATTTTCTAAATCAATTAGTTTTAGCCTTACCCTTCTTAATATGCTCCTTTTGGAGGATCCTAATTTTAGTCCCTAACTCTGGTATTTGTCGTTGCCTTTCCCTTTTCTTTTGGGCAAAGATTTCAATCAATTTTCCCTGCAATACTGCTTTAGTAGCATCCCATAGAGTCATATCTGTGACCTCACCATTATGACTGTCTGCTAAATATTCAGCCCATATGTCTTTGAGCTTTTCCCTAAACTATTGCTGCTGAAGGAAGTAATTATTACTTTACCATCTTAGCACTCCCTTGTTGCTTTTCAAGGGAAATAATTCCACACCCAAGTGAATCATTGCAGGGTCCAAAACTAGAATCTTGTCAATAGAGTAGCAACCTTGCCCTCCACCTCTCGTGGGAATAGAAACCATGGGCTGCAGAAGGAAGAACAATTTGCAGAATAAAAAGTGAGTGTGGTCATAAGCATGCCTCCTTGTTTAAGAATCAATAGAGATGGCGAGTAGATTGTAACTTTGCCAAAATCGGAGAATGATTAGATTTAAATGCCATGAAGCACAGGAACATTCTCTGTAATGATTAGGGAATTGCTGTGGTCATTGATTTGCGTATATATATTTAGATCACGTCTGTGTTTCTGCAAACACACATATAAATGAAGTGCATAGTAGGTTCTTAATTCACTTAAATTACAAAAAGACTGGAAGGAAATAGATTAAAAAATACGTTCTACTTTTACTTTTTTTTTTTTTTTTTTTGGGGGGGGGGGGGGGACTAGCTCTCGCTATGTTGTCCAGGGTACCAGGGACTCAAAAGATCCCAGTCTCAGCTTCGCAGTAGTTGGGATTACAGGTACACGCCACAACACCCAACTATTTTTTGAGATTAGGTCTCGCTACGTTGCCCTGGGTTGGTCTCGAATCCGCGGACTCAAGCGATTCCTAGTCTCGGCCTCCTTTCCTAGACTGGGTTTAAAGGCGTGTGCCACCGTGGCCGGCCCTTACTTTTAATTTTTAAAGACCTGTGTAAAATAATGGGCAATTATAATTTTCAAATGGAACCTCTTCCCTATACTCAACATAAACAAATATTTATCAGCAAAAGGGAATTCTGAAAATTAATACCTATGTGCCAGAGGTACGTGTAGGGTAAAAGAATGATCAGGGTTTTCCATGCCCTTCCACCAGAAGCCTCAGTGACCAGCACCTGCGGTACTGAGCCCTCCTCATTATTCTGCATACCTGGTCCCAGTGGGTGTGTGCATATGAAAGTGGGCACAACGATGTCAGGGAGATAATGGTGGGAAGAGAACACCAGAGAGAGAACCCCGAGAAAGAGCATGAAGATTTCTGAGGGCTGGAAGGATTTGTTGCCTACTTGACAGGAAATTTCAACACTGTACAAACATGAAACTATCAATAAACTGTGTCAATTTGATCAAATGTTTTAATTTTACCTCCCCAAATTACTTTTCATTTAAGAACATGTGTCTATTAGATCCATGAATACATAATCTATTTCTTTCATCATAAGCTAATTAAAATTTATTCATAAATGTTGAAGAAAAAAATGTTGGAATTGGTTGAAAATGCTATGTTAAAAATAAAGCTTTGCTTTTATTTGTTATTTTGTTCTGCTTATGTGATTTTTCAAGTGAATAGCTAAATGTGGGTTTATATTTTCTATGCCACTTAAATTTTATTTGTCCAGTAAATAATTTAGTTATATATATATATATATACACACACACACATACATATACCAATATATTGCATTTTTACAAGGATATTGTCCAAAAAATCTCCTTCAACAGCACTGGCTGAGAAATACTAACCCAAACTGCTACAGCACATAATTCAAAGTTTATGTTTCATATAGGTGACTGAATGATTGCAACTCACTAAAAAAGGTGATCACTAATTAAGAGATAAAAAGAAACAAACAATTGAGAGTATACTAATGAACCTAAAGGGACTTATTGAGAAATCACAACTGATCAATAGCACATCAATATATGGAGGATACAGTATGGAGAGAATCTTGCATTGTTAAGTGGATGGGGAAGAAAACCAATTTATTCAGCAAAATGAAGCAGACAAATGTTCCATTTTCAAACATAGCTCCGGAGAGGAGGGTCTGAGACTCCGGAAGAGGAAGTGATAACAGAGTTGAGGAAGATTCAGGGTCAAGTTGCAGGAAGGGACTAACATGTTGGATCACTGGGGTGAAGTGACTGATCCGAAGCACCGCCAATGAAAGCCCCTGAAAAACAAACCCTCATTTAAACAGACCTGTGTATTTTGTCCAGTGCAGCATCTTTCCACAATGAAATATATATATATATATATATATATATCTGTAAGTATCTTGTTTTAAGGATCTGAACCAGGATATAAAGCCAGTATCAGGATGGGATAAAAGTATAAAGAATGGGGAAAAGGAAGGTGATGGGTGGTCCATTCTAAGGAAGACAGGTTGCTGAGATATTTTTATTTGAATGTCAAAATAAGGATATCTCAGAAGATGGGCAAAGTCTGAACATCCTAAAAGCCTAGATTTGAGCTGCAGGATCTTTCAGTATGAAGGAGCATTCCCAAGACAACAGAGTTACCACAAGTGTTTTTAGATGGCAAATTGACAAAGAAATATTCTGTGATGGAAGAGGAAAATCACTGTTATATACATTAAACACTATGTTATTCATCTCTCAGACTTACCATTGGAGAAGATGTCTTTTTGATAAGGAGTAACTGATAGAGGAAACACAATGTCATCAATAATTGACCCCCTAGGGAGCCCCAAACTGAGCAGAACATTGTTTCAATTTGCCTAGCACTCTCCTTGTGATACTTGTGTCTCACCCTCCTGGTAATCCATCCAGTGCAGTGGCTGAAATCTCAAAGATCTCCTATTAAGACCTGTCCATTCATTTTAATTATTGGGCAGATGGGTCCAGAGAAATGGAGGCAAGGAATTATCAACAAGCTGAATGTCTATCTTTGCCCAAATCACAGGGGTCTCATATTGTATTCATTGCACTTAACAGACATTTAGATTTCTGTTTCTGACAGCTAATATTTTTGAACATTTTGAACTTTAGGTAGAGTCACCTCCCTCCCATAGAACTAACAGAACATGCATAAAATTATAGTTATAAGTCAGATGACAATATATCGCCAGTACTGTCTGTGATAAGAACCCTTCCATAAGGGGTTCATCTGGGATGGTTTAACAGATATTTTGCATTTATATCATCAAAATACTGCCTTAAAAGTAACAATACTCAAAAGCCATCTTGCATCTGCTCTTACACATAAACAACCATAACCAGTATTCATCATCAATAAACTGATGTGTTCTGATTATGTAGTAATAACTTAATTATGATTCATTATATAAAATTTTAATGTTTATTAATAATTAACCATACCTTTTGTTTCCTGAAAATGTTACCGACTCCCCTTTGGAGTCTTATACATAGCAAGTTCATAGTATAGTTTTTGTGATTAATCCAAGACCTGTCTCTGAATTTAAAAATGGGAAGTGGGATAATCCAGGTATGCCTATCACTTCAAATGGAAGAAACCATGTTTACCTCTCACAGTTTATTCTTGATCTTCTGCTACCCATGTTGGACAGGATTAGGGAATGTATTGTTTCAATCATGATTTCCTTTCTTTTCCTTCCAAGCAAGAAATAGAGAAATGGACAAAGTAGCAAAATAATTCACAATTACACATAAAAGTCAGGTTAAACACAAGTCTTTCCTTTTCCCCTTTCTATTTTTTTAACATATTAACATTAATTGAAATATAAAAGGGTCACTATAGCATCCTTGCCTACCTCTCCCTTTCATTCTGTTCTATCAGTTACTCGTTTAGCAAGTGCTGCAAAAGCTATGAGATTTATTGTCTAGAAAAAGGTTCACACAGACATCTATATTATCAGGTGAAATATAAGCAGCCTTTAACCACCACACACCATCTTTATATATTTAAAAATATATTCAAAAGCATGAAAAATGAAATGATCTGGAGAACAGGCAGAAGAAAGAAACTTCACTTTTAAAATATTTATCACTATATAAAACATTAAAACTTAGTGCTTTTTTGACAAGTGTGTCTGGGGTGGTGTAATATGCACATCTACTCTTGTATCTGAAAAAGGTTAAAGAACCAATCAGAAGGTCAGGCTGAAATATGCTCCCGCATCCTATGATGGACAGCATCTCTCCCCAGTGCATGAGATACCAAGGTACAATCACTGCAACCTGTTTTATCGTGGTCATCTATCAGCTGTTCAAATATCCAGGCCTCATCCAATCCCTTGTCAACCTGATGGACTTCCCTAGTTAAACATCACATCACTCTGGTGCATTAGAAAATGTCACTCTCATCTCTGCTTACCTGGCCAACAATGAGGTTTTGAGGCAGCATATTTCATCTGACTGGGAATAACAAAAATATGTATCTGCCCCCTTCTGACCAAGGAAACAGGCAGCCTCATAAAATCAGGATGATCAGATTTTTTTCTGATCAGCTAAGAATAAATGAGAAATTTTGAAGACAATTTTTAGATCGAAAGTATGATCAACTCAAAGGGGGGGTCTTTCAATAAGCTTGGACTCTGGTTCATAGATAACAAGTAATCAAAAAGTGTTCGTGCTGACGACATTCCTGCTGCAGAAAGCAAGGAGAACAGCACTGAATGAGTATGTCATTAACTGTGTGTGTGATACAAAAACTGTCAACCAGAATATGTGAAACTTAAACCACTAGGATGTTTCAGTGCCAATCACCAGCTGAACAGTTGTTTAGATGACATTTATCACTCTCTGCATTGACATTTAAGTTAGTATTCCTTGGGCCCCTTATGTCAGAGTAGATATTAGGTTCAAATTTTAGCCCTGAAAAAGCAAGCTCAAAGCAGAGATTTTGATTATTCCTATTTCACCGATAAGGAAGGTAAAACATAATCAATTTGTTTAAGGTTAGATAACTAGGAAATGAAAGAGCTATGATTTCAAATTTGCTATTCTGACACCAAAATTGCTTTTTCTGAAAAGTATTTTAAAATATATGCCTAACCCCAAAGTTGGTTTTAGTTCCATTCTTTTACTTAATGGAGTGAAGTCAAAGGTCTAATATTTTACTTAACAAAGACTTTTTTGTATCTTATATTCTTTGAGAGTACAATATATGCATATATATATGTGTGTGTGTGTGTATACACTTCTCTGACCTGTAGTCAATGATTCTTTTCAGCATACCCTAAAAATCATTATACAACTAAATAGCCACCATTATCCATGATTTTAAAACACCTGAAGTGAAAAGCATAAACATTTGATTTCAGGAACATCTATTTCCTTACCCATTTTCCACTTTAAATAAATCTTCACTAAGCTCATGATCTGAGGCAAAAATAGAAGAGAAAGACTGTATTGTGTCAGGATTAGTCCCTTTCTTGCTTTAATCATAATTATGATGTAATTTAATCTTAATTACCATTGATTAAAATGCTTTAGTACTTGGCATCCTGCTGGATACCACAGATTCAACAATTCATATTTAAAATCTAGGACATGTTAACATAACTCATATTTATATTATCTAGAAAAGCAGTGTGAAAAGCTCCCAATTTCTATGACACCTCTATTGGCCAAAGCCAAATGACTTTTTTCCCCTTCACTGAATCTCCTATAGCCCTGATGGAAAAAGAAGAGAGAATTCCATTTCTTGGGGAGTGCCTAAATATACAAAGATTCCGCAAAAAATACTGCAGAAATAAAATAACTTTAAAACACTCAATTGCTCTTAAGAGTTATGGAATGGGTTGACCTATATCTGAAAGAAAAATGAAGCATAGCACAGAGCATGTAGGAAAGTTCAGTGGCCTCAGATATCAGTAGGGGCTCTGTGGGGTACAGAACAAGAGGAAAATTCGTTGCAACTGCACCGATAATGTGGATTCTCACATAGCCCACCAAGGAATGTTTTCTTAATGCTACCAATTTACCTGATCCTCACTATAGAGATTTCTTACAATATAATGGAACTGTATGTGATAAAAAGTGCTGATTTTATGAGTAAAAATTTGTGAAGAAAGGAAAAGAATAGGATTTATGTCTAGAGATAAAAGAAAACTGTGAAACTGATTTTAATTTAAATAGAATAGAGAGGTATAATGGGAGGTATTATTATAACAGATTTGTTTGTTTAGCCACCTTCAGTGGAAAAGAACACACGGTAAATATGTGAATGTTGATTATCTATTTAGTGCTGACTCTGTGGTTTTCCAGCACAGGATTCTCAAAGTAAGTGGCGTCATGGTAAACTGAGATGCAATAACATGAAGAATTCAAAATTATACTCAGATGTAATTCTTGAAACAAATCCTAATTATTCAATGACTGTATTTTAATAATTGTATATATTATAGCTTTATTTTTATGAATAATTGCTACATAAGTATTGGTGAGCATTTATATTATAACCTGAGAACATAAGAACAAAGAACATAAGGGGGGCATTTCCAATGGCAAGAAGATTTTGAATGGACATAGTACCAGCAACTCAATATCACTTTTTTTCTTATAGAGAAAATATATCATCTTGCCTGGAAATATCATCACACTCACATGAAAAACTGCTAATACCTTTACACTACAGATCACAGTTAAAATCAACTGGTGGCTGTGGTGAAACTGATGTTTGCTGTTACAACACAGGACTTTGATTGAAATTTGCAATTGTGGATTGAATCTGGAATAAGTGAGATATGTGAAAACTGGACTGGTTTGACTCACTTATTTATTTCCTTAATAAATTATTTGATTTTTAAAACTCAAGGATTCTGGTAGAATCAGGTTCACACCTGATTGCATTTACAAATTCAGCAACTTATGAAGGAGATTTTCACCTCATGAGACGTCAACAAAAATAAAACTTCTGTCCCCAAGTTCTGTGACTTCAAATAAAAGGAAAATATTTTGACTCATTAAACAATAATAGCAATGCCAACATGATAATAATAATGGCTGGTGTTTATTATGCTGCAATGGTTTGTGATCCCGACCCCACTTAACATCTGAGAATGGCACATTCATCAGTGCTGACATTTATTCAGCAATGACATACACTCCAACTCTCCATAAGTTAATACAATTGACTCTGCTTTCCTCAACTTTGTTCATTCTAAAGAGAATAACAATAAAGAGTTTGAACATGAATATCTATTATTTGAGATGAAACATACGGCATCTTCTGAGTTGAATTTGATTACACCCTAAGCTTCACAGAGCTAAGAGGTGTTTTCACAGTCAAAGCTCAAAGCCTTGATCCATAAAACAGTGTCTGAACTAAAGAATATGAATGGCTCAAGGAGAGAAATAAGTGCACTTTTTATCAGAATACAGTGCAAGAACATTAGCAGCAGTCTATACCAGCAAACAGAATAAAAACAGTCCAGGAGAGTGAATAGTATTTGAAGGCAGAGCATAAGAAGAGGAATATGAGTGGAAAAGATAAAGGCACCAGGAATTAAAGTGATGATTCAGCAATAAGTTCCTCTTGTAAAATCTGTTATATAATAAAATACTCTTGCTTTTGACTATTGGTTCCAAACATATGGTTCTTGTTTGAGGGCATTAATTTGAGTCATTACCTAGTGTGCTAAAAATTCAAATTAAAATTTTATCTATAACATATAAATATTTATCAAAAGAATCTACAAATACGATATATATGCCTCCAATGCAATGTATTCACTTGAATTAAAAATGGTGAATGTGATATTTATGTCTAACTGCCTAGCTTTGTGTATAAATCAATTTTAGGGTTACATAATAATGAATTTTAATATTTTAAAGTAAACATTTAATATTTTAAAATAAATATTTTACTCAGTCGTACCTGCTATTGGTTGAAATGGAAATGTCCTTACAGTACTCCTTCCCAGGGTTCTTTCCTTACTACCTTCCCAATCTACTCAAAATCTCCCTTCAGGCATCATCTTCGATCACTTAAAAAGAATAAGATCAATTTAACTCTACAGGATAACTTATGCAACTGCTGATATCATCAAGCATTGATGGGAGAAAGCATTCTCTTTTCATGGAGATAATATGTGAAGGATGGAGTCTGTAAACAATAGTATCAGTGAAAATCTGCAGCCAGAAGACCCTTTCCCCCCATACCATGGACTACTGACCAACTTCCATCTAAGATAAAGTCTAACCCCAGCTGACATATTGTCTAATTGTTTTCATCAGACTGCAAATTTTTTTTTTTTTTAGAAAGACTATCTTGGCAGCTACACAGCATCGATGCTAGTGAATGCGATGCCATCTCAAACTCCTTAGTATTTAAATACTTGCTTTAAACTTACATGACTTACTTATGATACATATGCATATGCTAAATCTATTTAAAGCATGCTTAGTGTGGCTAATCATGTTCAATGTCTTAACTCTGTGTCAAGTTTACTTACAGAGTGTTTAATAAATAAAAACATCTATCAAGGAAGGACTTACATGAATAGATTACTTTGTATTGATACCTGTACAGCTAAAACTATTCATTGTAAGATAACTTGTTTTTCTGCAGGGGGCAGGATTCAGCAGAGAGTACCGCTACCCTTCAAGGCAGCCCAGAAGGACTGCCTCAAAGGATGAGGATGAAGTCTGGGCTTCCAGCCTCCCAGCCCGAGATACTGGAGGATGCAAACAGCTGACAATATAGACAATGTTTTTATAAGCATCACAGCAAACAAAAGTATTCCCAGTAATACCTGCAGTCATTGAAAACTTTTACACTCTGGACTATATTGATGAACCCATTTGGGAGACATGAAATGATTAAGTGGAACTTTCTAGGTCAGTGATGGCTAAACAAAGCATCATATCCTTATGCATGGTGTCAGTGATGCCTGCAGTTACCAATCACCTCCTCCCACCCTTACATTGGTCAAGGCATTCAAGCCACACCAAACTACATTAGAGTGTATTTCTGGATCAATGACTACACAAAACACTTTGCAGCCCAGCACATCCTTATTTTCAGTAATGTCTGAATATATATTGTATTGTAGTGAGTGTGTTGGAAAGTAATAGCATGGGCTCTTTTGAGCTATGCCTTTATTCTTCATGCTGGTGCACAATGGGATAGATTTTTTTTTTCTTTTTCTAATGAACAAGTTTTCAAAATACACAAAGCATTTGAAAACAGCATTACAGATTGGGTTAGACTTTATTTAAACTATTTGGTTTAATTATAATGATTAAGCTGCCTACTGGGGATTCAATTTTTAATGACTTAATTTAATGTGTTGTCCGTTAAAATGTCACCTTATGGAGTGTTTCTTTATCCTATTATCAACTTAGTGGGCACCCAAGCAAAGATAAGCATCATCTGAAAAACAGCTACTAAAGTGAGCGTGGATGTTGCCCTATAAACTTAGGGGAAAATAAAACATTTTCACCTAACACAGTTCAGTTCAATTTCTAATTGGAGGCTCCATTTTGGGATGAACATAGAGGGAAAAAGACAAACACACTTTACCTTGTGCTTTTTACTTTTTCTCTTCCTTTCTTTTATTTGGATCATCAGTCCCTGACACCCTGGTGTAACTCGCTGGAGCCCATCCTTACTGGGGTCACCTCTCAGATCCCCATCCTTACTGGATCGCTGGGGTTGATGGCTGACATTTAACTAGCTGATTGTCATGAGCCTGAATTCTATCAGGGAATATAGTTAGAACAGGAAAACTAGAAACTCCTACCAATCAGAGTTATTTCCAGAGCTGGCTCTTAGGCCTGTACAGTAGAACCCACAATGGGTCTTTAAGTACCAAAGAGGGTTAATCAGTTCCTCATAACAGGGCACTGGATAACTAGTGTCCTTGTAAGGAAAGAGAGAGACACCAGGTAGTGTGTGTGCAGAGGAAAGGCCACGTGAGCACGTGGCAGGAAGGCACTGGCTTCCAACTCAAGAGAGACTCTTAGGAGTCTCAGATGTTCCTGAAACCTTGATCCTGGCTTCCAGTCTCCTGATGGATTAACAAACAAGTGCATGTTTTGAAGCCATCTGGTCTGCGTTAGTTCGCTATGGCCAGTAGTGCAAACTTATATGGTTAAGATGATGAACAATATATGCATATAACATCGTTTCTAACCAAAAGCCATTGTAACCTGGTTTTGATGTAAACCGGTTATGAAAATTGTAATGTGAGTGTGTCTTTGATAAAATGAACTAAATTCATTACTACAGGGGAGGTGGCATCTGGTTGGAAAACTGAGTTTGTGAAGAGGATGAAAAAGAGCAGGGAGTTTTAACCGATTTCCATAGGTGAGAATAAAAGCAACAGGCAGAGAGATGATGAAAAAATATTTAAAAATTTACTGACAATTTAGTTTTGCTACAATGTTGGCTTAGCAGAGGAAAATAAAGCAAATAAACATTTTAAGAAGAATAATTGGAGAGCCAGAAAAGGCTGCAGAACATAGGTAAAATTCTAAAGAGGAAAGAAACTCAGGTCATCAATCCAAATAGTCCAGCGTTGAGGATACATTATTGAAAAAGGTTACATGTGTTTACCTCAGAGCTTAGTAATGAGAGTTCCTTCGATTTAGGAGGAAATTAAATAAGACAGTGCATGGGTGATAAAGTGATAAGAAAACCTCAGGGTAGACAATGATGTATTATATGTGTGTGTACATATATGCATATATCTATATGCAATCAACAAAAAAAACAATAAAAAATAAATAAGCGGCAGAAGAAATGTGCTTAGATTTGTGGGTGACATGTGGTATGAGGCATTGAATAAAGAAGAGACCAACAAAACATTCTAATGAAAGTGATAAGGATGGGAATTTGAGAGATGATCCTGTATATCAAATGGGATTGCCAAATCAACCCACAGCATTGGTAAATGGAAAATTAAAGCAAAAGTCCCCATGTATGTGTTGTAGCAACTCTGAGAAGAAAGGAGATAGTAAAAGATGGTTCCAACAATTAGACCCATGGAAAAGATTGGGTCCACCACCCGATATAAAATATTGTGTGAAAATATAAAAGAGCATGAATACTTTTTTACCTTTCATGAGGAATGAAAGCACAGAATTTAGAGTAAAAAAGATTCAGATTGAAATCCCAACCCAGATAAGATCTAGATCAACATCTCTTTAAGTCTCTGCGTATATATCTACAGATAACAAAGTTTAAATAGTTATTTGACAGTACTGCTAGGTGGATTAGATAAAGGCAACCTTTATGAACTCTTCAAAACAGAGTTGAACACAGATTCCAGGTTTGGCAAAATTATTTTCAGTCATCATTACACTGCATGTTGTTAAAATATTGTAGGGGGAGTTAGGGAGAGGTTTACCCCTAAAGTAAACACCAACATTCATAATCTTCTATAAGTTCTCTTGAGTTTGCATGCTATTGCACCCTCTAGAAAGTATATTTACATTTAAATGTATCCATCACTATTAGTAGGATGATGCAAAGGTAATTTCATAAAAAAATAATATAAAAGGTATGTTAAGTAATGACATTTATCATGAAAATGACAAAATTTGTGCTAAACCATTTTGTCTTAACACTAACCACATTTAGAAAGACAACTATTTCTTTCAAATGAAATTGAAATTCAATATTTACATTTTCATCTTATTTGCTTTTTTCAGTCATACATTATGTTATAAATGTGACTTCAAGACCTCATTCTCATTTCAAAAATGAAGATGAGAAAGTGATCATGATTGGTGTCAAGAAAATAAAATAGCAAAAAAAGACTATTTCCAACTTAGAATTTGGTATTTTGCTTAGCAGTCCATGAAATACAAAATAGTTAACTTGGAGATTATGTTTTATGAAGAGAGTTGGATTAAAACTGAAGATCATAGTTCATACTTAAACGTTACAGACCATTTTTTCCCTACATAGTCCCTACTTATTACTATGTGATGGGAGTGCTCAATGAAGTCATATGATTTCTGTCTATCAAGAATTGTTATAATTTTGTCTTTAATCCATGAAGATAAAGTGAATAGTCTTGTACAAAACTGTTCCTTCTTTCTCTTCACACAGCAACTTTCTTTCTCATAACTTTTATAAAATATCTAATGTTTCTTTTATGGAATTGCACTTGTAATATTTATGTTTTAAATTTAGGGAAAAGTGACTTAATCAGCAAGTTTTAATAGCAAATTATTTTGATTCTGAATCATCTACTAAAATATTCCGAATGTCAGGACTTATGCATTTGTTTTCTTCAATGGAGCATATTGAACTACAAAGTCATTTCTTTGATAATCTAGACTTTTCATCAGTTAAGAGCAAAATGTCCATAATCATTTAGTATGTAGACAATTTCCCATCCTGAGGGGACATTGAATGTAGGTACCTGTCACCTCTCCCCTCTCAGTGCCTTAGAGATCCTTGCCTTCTTGAATCCATGCACCTGAGTTTTTTTGTTTCAGTTTTCCTCCTCTGTGAGCTGTTGGGTTGCCAGATGCCCTTCTTTCCTTCTTGTGCCCACTTACTGTGTTCTTTCTAATCATGCTGAGAGGAGAGTCCCAGCTTTCCTATGTCACAGAACTACACTTATACAGAAGAGAGTCTGTTCAAAGGAATGGACTTAATGTAGTTGTGTCTTGGTTTATTCCATGAAGCGAAACATGGGATGAAAGATGTTTTCATGAGCTAGTGAAATTACAAAATCCTTGCATTCAAGATGGCAGACTGAGTTACTAAACCAAATTTCACATCTAGTCATAGCATAGCTCAGAAGAAACCTCTAATTTTTATGGAGAATACTATTTTAGCAGCTTTCTGATCCATTTATTGTTTTTTTTCTGGGGTGGGGGGAGGCATTTGGGTTGCTTCCATATCCTGGATATTGCAAATAGTACTGCAGTAAACATTTGGGTACAGATGTCCTTTTGAATTAGGGTGGTCCTAAAGAGCTAGGTGACCTATGAGGAAAATGAAACCCTGGTGTACAATTGTTAGGGTCACAAGGATGAGGTCAACGGGGGCAATGCGATGTAAGATACCTAGATATTTAAAAAATGAAATAACTTATAGAGTATCTGGAAAGAACTAAAAATTGTATTCAATAAAATATGCTTCTAGCAACCCCCAAAGTGACATTCATAAATTATGAAATGATGCTGATATCTCAGAAATTTCAGTTAAAGAATCTCCCTGGAATTGTCCATAGCAAAAGCACCTAATTCTAGTTATATCCAGCATAATTCACTGCCCATCAGGGACTGGTAAGCTAGTGGTGGCTTGATAGATACAATGCTGAAGGGAGAATACTTTCGAGATAGTGTTTATACAAGTAAATAATCTCAGAAAATGAAAATTAATTCCAGTCAGAAAGACAAGACAATGCAAATTTTATAGTTAAAAAAATCCAATTAATTGACTGTAAAAAACAAAGTTATATGAAATTAGGCATTACTTGTTTGGATGGAATAGGGGGCAAAAGGAATTTGTTATCCTTCTTTCTTTTTATTGAATCTTGGTAAGAGTGATAATTGCTCTGAGTGTGTGTATCTAGCATGGTAAGAAATCAATTAACTTCCCTGAAAACCCTTTTTTCTGTTATAAATACAGAATCCTGATTTTTCCTCACAACTACTAGATCAATCTGAGAATTCTGCATATTAACTAATTTACCTGTGTTTCTTATATGCATGCAATTCAAAAGATTGACTTTATTGTTTCTGGATTTTATTTGCGGTAAGTTGCTAACTTATCAAGGAAGGTATCCATCCTGCATGACCCAGGTCCTACCTAGCTTCTCCATTACAGTCAATGGTAGAAGAGCTGATATTCCCTTCTATCATGGTGTTGAACAAATTATGCCTTTCTCTACTACTAACTCATTAAACCAATATTTACTGACCAACATCTCTGGGTTAGGAAACAAATGTGTGCTATTACATGTTGAAGAAATAACAGTGAACAAAAGCAGACCCTCTTTTGATCTATCAAGACACCCCCCCCTCAGTCTATGATTCTTATGATCCCCCTCCCCCCAAAAAATGAGCACACACATTTTCCATCAGATTTGTATTTTAGGTAGAAAAATTAAGTGTCAGTTGAAAGACCTCAGAACGAAGGGAGACAAATTTCATGACAACAATGTACAAGTTTCTCTCAGACTTTAATTTTTTAAGTGGAATGTTTAGTCCTGTCACTAAAATTATTTAGTAAGCTTGGAAGCTGAAGTTTGATTTGGTGTTTCAATCTGTTAGTGATTTTTTTTTATACCTAGACAAGAATTAGTTCATTTTTCATACACTTTCTAGTATTGAATTCACAGCTTTTTAAAGTTATAGTGAAGTGATTTATCTCTTGATGACACTTCCAATTTTTATCTGAATATAATGATTACCATTTCCTGGAAAAAAGTTTTTTTTTTGTTTGTTTTTGTTTTCCTTGGGAAAGGGTTCAAACAGAAATCTACTCAATGCAATTTCCAATCTGAATTTAGTAGCAATGAGCATTCATTGCTCCTGTTTGTGAATCCCTTCTCCACAGCCTTCCTCCCCAAACACAAACACACATAGGACAGATTCAGAACATGGTAACACTCAACACATTTGTAAACACTCATAGTGAACATACAATTTTGAGTGTGGTGATTTATATACCTACAGCTTATAGAACACTACTCATGCCACAGGAATTCATGCTGCATGCATGATTTCTTGAGTTGTGTTTTCATACTCACTTTCCAAAGATGGAATACCTGTTCCAAGTTCAGACATACTGAGTTGCGACATTTCTGACTGCATTATCAAAAGTTTGAACATTTTTGTTGTAACACCCACAAAAGAGTAGTGCCCTGAACACAGAAAAGCTCTAACTCAGTGTTTTAGGATACTGTCTTTTCCTCCTCTGATGTTCATCGGTGCTAGCCTTTGTCGAAACACAATTGAAGAGGTCTGAAGCGAAAGGCAGTTAGCCACTGGTGCATCATCATTTCGCATAGGTTTGTTGCCTTTAGTGAGGAAGGAACAATGTTTCTCCACACATGTCTCAGCTGACACACTGCCTTTCCACATCATCCTAAAACATGATTCCTGTTCCATATAGGAAAACCATCCTTGCCAGCTCCCTCCTTTTGCAAGTTCTATGATGTCTCCTCTGTGATAAAATCACTTAGGTCTGTCTGTGTGGCACCCTAGCAGCCTTTGAAGGAAGGTAGCTGAAAAAAAAACTCTTATCATCTCTGTTCAGTGGCCTCCACCATTGAGCATTCTCCAGTTCTTTAAAAATATCATTAGCAACCCTTTCTTTTCCATTGTGCCCACAGAACAACATTCAACAGCATGTCTTCCTTTGAAACAACAACCCTCAAGCAGATCTTAAATGTCTTTTGAGAATGATCAGCGGTCAGATCTTTTTCTTCAGGAAGGTCATTCCTGCAGGGTACTTCTTAGGGTTCGCTTGAGGCTGTTTAATCATCAGCTTCTTCATCCTTTGACTGGAGTTCTTGCTTTTGCCCACATACCCTCCTTTTATGCCACTGGCATTATGTTGCTAACCTCTCATTCTGCCTTCTAGTATTTATCCTTCTGAGGGTTTTCAAAACCCAGCTTCTTCACTCTTTTGATGCCAACTTCTAACTCTTCCCCTCACCTCAAGTTGTGTAACTTCTCTCTCATATTCCTTTTTCTCTCAGACAGTGGTTCAGCCACACTGGTACTGGAGCTTTCATTGACTTTAATCATGCCCTCCATTAATTCCTCATCATTCACCCTCCACCTTACTGTGATCATCCCTGGATGTCACATAAAACTGACATCCTTCTGAAGTATTTTCTGATTTTTTTTTTCTCTTTCAAGGGTGGTTCTTCCCCTGCTCTTTCCTTATTGAAACACCGTGCATCCCAAGCTTCATCATGCTTTCCTTTTTCCTCTGCCATAACTTGTCTCCATGGTCTTTATGCTCCTCTCTCTGAAGCCCCCTCCTCATCTCTCTCCTCTCCAGTCGCAGGAGACATCCCTGCCAGCATTGCTACAAATGTTCCTTCTTTCTTATTTCTCTTCCCCCTTTTAATTTGCAGACTTGAATCTCCATTAGCCCCTCACTCTGTTACATGTGTAACTTGTCTGCATTAACATGGCTTCCCCCTACACACACATTAGAGATATTCCCTTTTTTCAAGAGGTACTGGCGTGTTTCTACTTTCCATAACTAAAGTCATGTTCTTTACCACTTTTTCATTGCATTTCAATGGCTAATGGATGAAATATTGTAGCACAACCATCTTGTTCTGACACCAATAGAAGTGACAGCATCTTAAATGTAATAAAGAACTAAATCAGATTCTTTATTGGTTCTAGCAGAGGTACAAAGAGCTCTTGGTGGATTTCTCAGTCTTCAATGCTTGCAGGGAACCAGGTACACAGGCACACCAAGTACACAGTTTCCATGACTGGCAGGCATGGAAAGCAGGAGCTAAGCAAGCCCTCCATCCCTCCCAGGAATCTTCATGCTTTCCCCTGGGCTCTCTTTTCTGTCCTGCTCTCGCTATTCCTCTCCTCTCCTCTGTGTCTGCTCCCTCCTTCCAGGTCCATGGGAGCCCAGTCACTCATGGGCATATGCACACCCACTGGGCCAGAAATGTTCAATGGTGGGTAAGGATGCAATGCCACATGTGTAGGCAGAAAAAAACCCTGACCAACTCATTTAGTCTACACATATAGAGCAAGGAAGGTTCCTATGGCAGCTAATTCCCTTCTCTAAGTGGCTGGCCACATCCTGACTTTGCTAGTTTTATTTAAATCTCATATTATATCATGTGAAATCCAACACTCACTTTCTGCTTTTAACTGAAAGTGTTTAAATAGAAAAAAAAATTACACGTGCGATAGCTCAATCTTCCACATTTACTGCTATGATTAAAAAAGAAATAAATATCCTTACTTGTGATGTGCTAAATGGAATGGCAAATTCTCTTTTTTACTTTGAGTTCCTTTATCTTGGTGTTGCCTCTAAAACCAACTCTATCTTTCTGCTAAGTCTAATATTCAGGGATCATTTCTATAGTTCATTATCTTTCTATTACATTGAAGCTACTTGTTTTATGGGATTTGGATTAAAGACAACATATGCTCATAGGTCATTCTAATTGAATTAATACAAGGGTCTTTTCCACAGATTAACTTTTACAAAGCCATTTCATCCTTTCTGAAGGAGGAACACACACAGACACATACACTAAGCTTAAACATCTCGATAAATTTTTAGGGCGATAGCGTATTAGAGCGGTTTGCCTATCTGCAGATCAAATAGTTGAATTTCCACAAGCCCCCATCAATTTCAAATATACAGAAAGACTCTCCCATCAAAGTAAGGATATTACCAAAAAAAAAAAAAAAAGAGAGAGAGAGAGAAACAAACTTTCCTTCCTTTTTCAGTTCTTCATTATTTGCCTTTCTTTCTAGTATCTGAACTTCATTTTTCACTTTCTTTTACATAAATTCCTCCAAAATGATTAGTGACATATCAGAGCTACAGAAAAGAAAAATGAATGGGTCTATTATGTCAAAATTCCATGTTTCTATTCCTTTTGCTGCTCTTTTGACATTTTTCTCCCACGTCTTCTTTACACTTTCACAAAGTTTGGTCCACCAGTTTGACTACCTTCATTATTTCCTATTTCAAGTGAAGCTTTCAGCCCATGAAATCTATGCTGGGTTCTTCTCCTCAGTCCATCACTTTAAGTGAAGGGAATGATATTTACCTGGAAGCTATTTTGTGTATCTAAAGATTAGATTTCTGCATTTGTTCATTTTGTTGTATCTTTGAAGTTTGGTCTATAGAATTCCATTATCAATAAAAATTATTTTAATACACATAATACTCTTACAAGTTTAGTAAAGACTATGCTTTATATATACATAAGGTCTAAGATACTTGACATGATTTGGGAAACTACAATTATTTCCCACAACACATATATTAAAACATATATAAGAACTCAGTTGCATATAATTAATAAATGCAATAGAGCTGATACTAATCAAATGTTAGCGATAAGCCTGGTAACATGCTGAGCATTTTATATGTCCTATTTTATTTAATCCACATAATGTTTCTATAAAGTAGGTAATTTTATTTTCCTCACTTTACAAAGGAAGACATTGAAAAAAGCAATTGGTATTGTTTTTTAACTTGACTGATATCATACATAGATAACTGATAAGGCTGGGATTCAAATCCAGGGAATCTTATTATTCTTTACCAGCAAATGGATGTTGCATTGTTGCATTGCCATTGCTATATTGCTATCGCATATAGACTATGCTACTGCAAAATTTTCTCAGATATTAGAAATATTTCCTATGATAAGACTCAGAGATTTTCTATATGGATGCTTTTTCATGTTTTTTTCTTGGAACTGTATTTGTGTTCTTATTCATTATTATGCTTTTCCAGAGAAAATACTTCAGTATTTTTTCAAAAGATGACTTTATTTCGAGGACAGTTTTGATGCAACAGACATATAAAAGGAAAGCAATTTTATATTTGACTTTCTCCTTTTGAAATTAATATGGATATTTTCTATTGATCTGAATCAGTGTATCTCTATAACTACAATCTCTGTTAAGATGCAATCAACCCACAGAAAAACAACAGGGTAGTAGTTTTCCAAATCATCAGATAACTCCTTGTTCTGATTTCCTAGGGAACCAATGTCTGTCATGTTTTTTTTTTTTTTTTTTTTCTTTACTGGTGGGAGTGTGACAAATATTTGCTATAAGAAAATGGCATGCAGAGAAGCAAATAGAGAAAAATAAACAAGGTAAACATAGAAATTGACAAATACCTAAAAGAATTATGTTTGAAATGGGGTATAAAAACAGATTTAAATATTATAACAAGAATTCATTACACAGCATAAAACTTTCTTTAAAAAAGATAAAGGGTTGCAAATCATATTGGATTCCATATTTAAAAATAGACAGTACATTTGGGAAGGTGTCACTGCATATATTAATAAAATCATTAATAGTGGTTGAACTATTTTTTTAAAATTTGCAATATAACAGAACCATATTCAACAATCAAAGCAATAATTCATCTATTTACATGTGTGGAACAGCTATTTTGTGTGAAGTCATATGAAAATAAATATAATAGCAGTATTATTGCTTAAAATATGTAGTTTTCCAAGTAGAAATTACAAAGAAAAAATAGTGTTAAGCATTTAGAATACAAATCCTGACAACCAGCATTCACCACACTTCCCTGAAAACAATCTTGAGTTAGTACAGTTGAGTAGTTTAATGCTATTTATTTTGGCCATTTACTTCATCCCGCATGCTTTTTGAGAACTGCTAATGTTGGACTTTCTTTCCTTGAAGCATTAATGAACAATGAAATGACTCATTTTATTAAATGTATCATCTAACGTACAACACAAATCAGGAACAGACATGACCATTTTGATTATAAATCAGGATATGTGCGAAAAACTGTGGGCATGCCTTCATTGTTATTACCTTTGGACTAACAGTTCATATCTAAGATCAGTCTATCAGAACAACACTTCTAGACTAAATATTATCTAAATGGCCATAGATATGCTGATCTCACAGACAGGATACTGCTAGTCTAGACTTAATGAACAAATTATCCCTAGCCATGTGGAACCAAACTCTATATGGCTGAATAAATTCAAATACCTTGATAAGAAATGAGTTTTTCCAAATGGTGGTATACTGAACCTTTTGTGGGAAGACTGGCACACTTCTACAGTCATGATTGTACTGTTAATATCCGATTAAAGACTGTTGATAACTGGGTGACTGGGAGACATTGTCAATGTCTCTGCCTATTTGTTGTGTTGTCCCTGTCAGGGTAGATAATGACTTCTCAGAGGTGGAGCACTCTTATGACAACATGAAGCATTGAATTTGTGGCTGTGAAACTTTAGTAGCCTCAATGAGATTCTAGTTTATGAGTGTATAATTAGTTGCTCAGTCATTTGATTTCAGGAGAAAGGACAGAAGGGTCTATTACTGGAATATAAAATGAAAGTAGGAAAAACTAAATGGCCAGTCATCAAGTAGCATTAACATGCTTAGTTCCAACCCATAGTCACACACATTAGCTCAACATGGTAAGCAAACTGAGGGTCATATATGTATAGCATGCTAAGAAATTTAATGCTTAGGTAGAAACAATTACATCACCTTTTTTTTCTTTGAGTCTAGGTCCCACTATGTTGCCAGGGGTAGTCCCAATCCCGTCAACTAAAACAATTCCCAGCCTCAGCCTCCCAGATAGCTGAGATTATAGGTGCCTGCCACCATGCCCAGCTGCTTTTTCAAGAAACAGGTCTCACTATTTTGCCCGGGGTAGTTTCAAACATGCGACTCAAGCAATCCCTGTCTTCTTGCCTCCCAGCACTTGTAATATAGGCTCATACCAGAGTGCCCGGCTAGCACCTAAATTTCTAAGCAAAATAATCTTCTGGATAGGAAATCAGTTCAAATCAAGGACTCTGAAGAAAAGGAAATCAATTTCAGTATTTATTTATTTATATTTATTTAATTTTAGAAGCTACAAATCATTTTGGTAGTGGTGGTGGTGGTGTGTATTTGTGTGTGTGTGTGTGTGTGTGTGTGTGTGTGTGTGTAAGGCATTTGGGTATTTACATGCACCTTGAAGTAAATCCAAAAACAGTAGCTGAACCTTTAACTAACTAAGGAATTTTACTTAGTTCTTCTGGAATGTTCTTTTTTGAAATCGTGCTTAATTCCTTCCAATTTCCTGATATGTTTATTGAAATCAAATATAATTTCATAAAATTTTCTTTCTCTGCCCACCAACAATTTCTCAGTGGTGTTTGCTATTAGTATTTGCATCTGAATGATGTCTTTACAAAGGGCATTAACGGTTATATAAATGAATATCTGCTTTTTATATTTTTTAATATGGCAAACACTATTTTTTAAAAGCTGCCAAAACGGCTACTCTCAGGTTTTGATTACCACAATTTAATTAATTTAAAGAAAATTAAAGTTCTATAAAATAAATATGTTTTTCTTCTGCTTGTATTTAATAGCATTTTTCCTGGAAATAACAGTTCTGCCTATCATGTGTATTTTTGAAATAGCAAAGTAAGTAGAACTGGATTTCAGGTTGTAAAGAGTATTCATGTTAAAAATCTAAGCATCAATTAACGAAGGATGCAATATTTGACTTAACTATTTGTATTTAATGAATTTTATTTTAATGAACATATAGCTTTGATTATAGATTGTCTTAATAAATAGAGAGGGGTAGCCATTCTCTAAATATGAAAATAATGCTCTTAATTGTTGGCTTTCTTTTTAACAATAGTCTCCAGCACAAGGGCAAGTGCAAGACAGAGCAGGCACAAAAGAATCTCAGCACCACTATTTTAATTTCTGGCATTCACAGCATTTAGCAATGGAATGTCTCAAAGGAAAACAACTCCTTTCATTTTTGCCTCCTGCAGCCACCCTGTCAGGGGAGAGGTCTGCGCTCAGAAAATGCAGCTCATTAAAATGAAGAATTTTCCCCGACTTTGATATTCACAGTTCACTGGGGACTAACTACCTGTTCGCCAAGCTATTTTGTCTGGAAGGCGGTTGCAACATAGCAGACCATACCTTAATTAAACTGCTTTAATCAAATTCATTAGGTCTCTAACATTTATAAAACACATTGAATGATGATGCTGATATCTTAGTATATATTTTTTAAATTGTCAAGATTTCGCTTTCCCTGATTTAATTGGTGTATGGAGCAAAATACAGAACAGTACTTTCATCTGCTTTATAAATGTCTTACTGCCATGCAAGGTACCTTACTCTTTGTATTTTCTTGCAAACAACTGCTGCTGCTTTCAAATGAGTATATCTATTTCCTTAGCCCCTACCATCCACAATTCATTTCAGAGTCATTATGTGGGAATGAAGGGCTTGTCATTCTAAATTGCATTTTGTAAATAAAATGTCTTAATATTCTTTGACTTATCTTTAATACCATAATGCAATTGGAGTAAAAAGATTTAAAACATAACCATTCTTTAAAAAAAAAAAAAAGTCAACATTGTAACATAATCACATCAAAAACACTAATTGGGCAGAATTATAATAAGAGATATTGGCTTTAGACTTTTAAATATTATTTCTGATTAGTTGGCTTCTATGGGCAGTTAAAAATGAACCCCATCCTGTGTTTTCTGAGACAGTTGTGTTCTGTTCTTTAGTAGCTATGAATGATTTTGGCTCTGTTGACTTTAAGCACTAAAGAATTTGATAGTTTCTTGTACAGCAAAACAGCAAAAGAAATGGAATTTCTTAGGTAAAGCCTGGTAAACCCAAGATTCTCTGTATATCGATGTTAATTATTAAAATGGTAGTACAAATATTATGCACGAGTATATTGTTTCTTACTTTAGCAAACCTTACATAAATATAGGGTTCAATGTGAGAAATCAGCAGCATTAAAATTTTGGTTGAACAAACTGACAGTTTACAGAAAAAAATGTGAATATCATTAAATGTAAAAGAGGTGCTTAATTTGTGCCTCCTGACCTTACTGTCTGCAGGGTAATAATTTGTAATAATTTTTGTAAAAGATTATGAAATCAGAATCTAATCCATTTCTGACATTGACATAGTAGGCCTGCATCTGTGAGGCATTTCAAGTGTTTTGGACAACATATAAAAAATGATCAATATAGGCAAGTCCTTGCAGATAGAGAGGCAAAAGTAGCTGTGGGACAATTCTTGTTCCAATGTCTCATTTTTGCTTCTTTGCCATAGATTAGTTGACCATATATGTATGACTGTAGCTCTGGGCTTTCAATTCTGTTACATTGCTCTGTGTGTCTGTTTTTGTTCTAGTGCCATGTTGTATTATTTATTATGGCTTTATAGTAGGAAAAAATCGTGGCATACAACAATTAAATGTGTGTGTGTAAATATAATTTATATATATATACATATATATATTCAATTTAAAAAGTCAGACTATAAGAAACTTTAAATTCAAGATTATGAGTATTATAATTTTTAAATAATTGGAGACATTCCAAGTGTCTGAGAGCACACTGCCATGTTTTAAGTATCTCTAGCAGCAGTCATCAAGTTATAGTGCACAGAATGGATTAGAACATGACAGTTTTGCAGACAAAGAACATGCATCGGAGTGGCATAATAAATCTAACATGAGATGTAGAGAACCTGGAGGAGGGCCACCATAGGAAAAATGAATGTAGAAAGACATTTTTGCATAAAAAGAATCTGAATCTTTGAAAATGTGTGGTCAGAGATGTGAAGGGTAAGAGTGGGTGTTCAGGTGTCAAAGCTTAGAAATTCAACATATTATTGGAATTAGTGAGTCAGAGGAGTATATGAGACTTGTACAGAATAGAAAAAGAAAAGAAAGTTTATAAAGAATTAATCCTGGGACTACTCTGATGAGGTAGTTAGAAAGAGAAAGCATACAATTGCGGAAAGAAGAAGCTGTCAATGAAAGTAGTAGGAAAACTAGAAAATGTAGTGTATTGTTCAGGTTAACACAGGGCTTCCATCAAAAGCCTTATCTGTAGTGTCAAAGATAAACTAGCAAAGATAAGCCAAGTCATGGCTAGAAATAGCCAAAGGAATGGGCAGAAGGATGACATGGGTGACTTCTATGGGTAGAACTAAAAAGAGCAGTAGGAGGTAAATGTAATACTATAAATTACAGAAATGGTAGACAGTTAAGAATTACAGGTGGGGGTATAACTCTTTCTTGTGAGCATGGTAGACAGTGAGAGGATCAAATAAGAACTGAATATGAAATATTTATTTTGGGGGAGAATTCGTATGGAATCTGAGTTCATTAAAATGGGGGAAAAGCAATAAAATTTAAAGAGATCAAGGTCAGTGGAAAGGGAAACATTAGATGTTTGTGGACAAGGTAAAAACCATAAGGATGATCTATAGGATCTCAAGTTGATGACAGGTGCTCTAAGTACAGATGCTTTATCCTCAACAACCTCTTTTATTAGTGTTTGAGGAATTCCCTGCCCCTCCCCCTCCATCACTGGCCACCTTCATACTAAATGTACCCGTGAGTCACATGTATTTTAACAGATTGTAAACATGTGTAAATCTGAACAGATGTATCTTTATGAAACTTCTCTCCAAATTTCTGTGAGTGAAGCTATCAGCATGAAGAATATTTATTGGGATGCATAGGAAGACACTTTCACAACACTTGGGATAATTAATGATATCCTTTGCATAAGCCTTCTTTTCAGAGGATTACAAAGAAAAGAAATGAAATCATTTGCATAGGTATTCACAGTCACTTGGAAAGCTTGTGAAAAGCAATGGCTAATAATCACTTCAATATTAGTGATACAACTTTGACTTATTCTTAAAATATTCCCAGGGGAGAAGTTACTTAATATGTGTGGCCAAAAGAGAATGTAGGATTGGTATGAAGTATGATCACTGATAAAGACACTATGCTTATGCTCCAAAGCACTGGAATGAGAAAGATCCAATGCGCACTCAGATTTATTTGTTTTCCAAGGCATATTTTCTCCTTGGTACAGATACCTTTGCAATTTTATATAACGCCTCCTTGATCTCAGTGAACTCACACAACTGCTAACCATATATATATATATATTTTTTTTTTCTTTCTAAGCTCTGCCAGTAAAGCCATCCAAATCATTTAAGCTCACCCTGGGACTACATAAGCAGTATCTGTAAGCTATCATTTCCTTATCTACAGAATTTCCTGAACCTCTTACTCTTTGCCTTCTTCACCACCGGGTTTTCTAATTTACCAATCCAAACAGAATTCAACTTCAATCTGCTTCTTTGAGCTGATCTAATATTGCCAGTTGGTTTTGGGACATCTCATGGTCATGGTTTCAATGTCCACTTTTATGCTATACTGACATAACACTGTCTACTACGTAATAGAGAGAACATGAAAATGATGGGACAAGCAATGCTCACCTGATATTGAATCTGACTACAGGACCAAACATAAACTCCCAAAGAAAGATTCTATTCTTAGAACACCTGTCCATTTTCCTCTCCTGGCAACCTTTGAAATGACCTGTTTTTGAGAAGAAGGCTATGAACATTGGTGATTTGTTAACAATAATGCAAACCAAAATAGAGGATTAAATCTGGGAAGGAATGCACAAGCTCTTATGTGTCTTCAAATTATATATCAGCCATGCTTCCAGAAAGCATTTTGAAAACAGCTTACATACAATTAAAACTACATATAAGAAAAGCAATCAAACTCAGAAAATTGATATACTATTCCTAATTAATTCAGATTGTAGTATATTCAGACCTCATTTCAGATGTGGACTTCTTTATTACCACAACAAAAGGAACGACTATGGCATTCTTGAAATTAAGCTAATATAGTAAGTAAAGGAAGCTGCAGTAACAAGGAAGGAACATGTTTCTAAGTTACAGTGGATTAATTCCATAGCATTGTGTTACTTGTTTAGTAAATCAAATGATGTAGGTAAATTTCTAGAAGAATTATCTAGATGAATGGGTACATATGCTCTAGGATAATCAGGACCCAGTCTTGAACATATGTCTTCCAGGAGAGAGAATATGGGCATGAATGGAATTTTCATCATCTTGATCTGAAATTGACTTGGGTCACTTTCACCAATGTCCACGGTTAGATCTCCATATTTGGCACACTCAACCCCAAAGGAAGATGGGAGATATTTAGCTGTGTCCCAGAAATAAGAAGGACAGATCTGATGAGAAGCTAGTAGTTTCTGTCATCACATTACACTACTGTCTATGCTTCAATAACTAGTTTGGATTTTTTAAATTGGCATATCTAGATGTTGGAAGGTATCATCACTACTACCAAAATAGGTCATATAATATGTTTTATAAAGTGAATGTGAACTTCTTGTATTCTATTCCATTCCTTTGTTCCTTTATTGTGCCTATGCTGAATTTGTTGAAAGATGCATTTCCTAAATGAAGCCTAGTGAGACAAAGGGTTAGGAGCAAAATCAGAGGAAATACACACACTGACAGTGCAGAACATTCCTTGCAGCCTGCAATGTTCATGATGACCCATGAGAGCACAGCTCATGTGTACCCATCTTAGATAGGAGTCCAGCAAGGCTCAAAGCATGGTTCTGTGTGGAATGAGTAAGAAAGTGGTGACCACAGGCCTATGGCATAGCAGGAAGAAGGCAACAGTGTTCTGACTAATGCAAATGACCAAAACAATCCCACTATATCTTCACTTACTTTGGAGACTTCCCAGAGTCAGTCAACCATTAACCCTGGAAATGATGACAAGGAAAAGGTCATTCCTTGTCCTTTCCATCCTTTCGTAACCATCAGTGAGTCAAGGCAGAGTGTTGACTATGGACATGTCAAAAGTGAAATAAAAGCAAGAGTTGGTTTTCTGGAGCATTTGCATTGTAGTGGTGAGAACAAAACATACCTGTTGATAAGCTGTGAAATAAGAACTGTGATTTTGATGATTCCACAAAATAGCTTAATTGCTCTGACACTGACATTTGAAACTGCCATGGCAAAATAAGAATGGATGTTAAGATTATGCTTGTAATGTGAAATGTATTACTTTACTTGGAATCCTATTAAATAAGAAAGTTAAAAAAACTATTTCAAATATAGAGAGCGAGAGACTGGAATTAAGGAGGAGAAAGTTTTCTTTCTTTCTTTTCTTTTCTTTTTCTTTCTTTTTCTTTTTCTTTTTTTTTTTTTTTTTTTTTTTTTTTTTTTTGAGACTATGTTTCACTATGCTGCCTGGGGTAGTCCCAATCCTGTGGACTCAAGTGATTCCCAGTCTCATCCTTCCAGGTAGGTGGGTTTAGAGGCACCTGCCACCACAACCAGATCTTTTTTTTTTTTTTTTTCTTGCTATGTTGCCCAGGGTAGTCTTGAACCCATCAACTCAAGCGATCTCTGGCGTCTTGCCTCCCAGTGCTTGAATTACAGGTGCGTGCCACCACACCCAGAAGAAAGGTTTCTATTCTGCCATCTTGAATTATACTCACTTTGTCTCTTACAACAATTTCATTTCACAGTGTGTTTCAGAAATTTGTAGTTGTCTCTGCACTGAGACTGTGACATTGCAGGTGAGATCTGTGACAAAAATTGCCAACTTCAGGAAAATGAAGTCATTTCAGATGAATGGAAGCAACAACGCATATGATTAAAATGGAAAAATGCTAGTGATGTTCAAGAAACAGGAGAATGAACATGAGCTCTGTATTAGCAAACAGAGGGTACCTCACACTTAGGGAAGGGAGAGGATTGAGGCCAGAGCAAGTGAATTTTCAAAGATGATCTCTTCTCTGTGTTGAGCATCTATGAAAAAAGGGGAGCTGCATGATCGATACAGATGATAAAGAGACTACCTGATACCCAAAAAATGGAAAATTGAACTATTTTCAAGATCAGTTCTCCTATTTCAAACACTCAGCAATGCTATCTAAAAGAAAACACTAACTACAATGTAAAAGCATTGCCAGAAAATGAGAGATCAAGAAAATTATAATCAGAAACAATGGTCCTATCAGACATAAAGATTTTGTGGATGTTATTGTTGAATGAGGACATAAGCTGGGGAGATGTGATCAGGTGAGTGAGTTATGCATGCTGAATTCAGGATCTTGAGGCAGGTATAAAGACTGTCTTACCTTTATAGATTAGAACATTACTTAATGTAAGTTTAGTGTGTTGTATATAAACCGGTTGTAAGAAATATTTATTAGAACAAATGTCAAAAGTACACATTCATTTAAAGTGAAGATATATAAATATTTACAAAAAATAATCCTGACAGAAAGCAATGAAGAGATAGCAATAAAATACATAATCTGGTCAATCAGAAGCAAGGAGGATGCTACTATGTGTTATAGAATTAAACTATAAAGTAAAATTGTAATAATTCAGGGATCATATAAAACACGGTATAAAACATCATCATATAAAATATCACATTTTTATATTCAAGTAACTTTGAGGAACTACCCTCCAACATTTGAAATATATCTACAATAGGATTAAGCAAAATTAAAAAAAAAAGTTTATGAAAACTTTTACAAAGCTAAATGTAAGAGCACAAAAAAAGATTGAACATATTAGGGCATCCAACATAGAAAAATAATGAGGAAAACAAATGAAAGTGCAATGAATAAAACAATTAGATATGAGCAAAGATGTAAAATAGAACATGATAACATTATTAAAGATCCATATAACTAAACAATAGATTTTTGAAAAGTTAATAAAACAGATGAACCAATAGCAAAACTGATTGAGAGGAGTATCAATGTGAATTTTGATAATGGAAAGGGGACATATATCCATAAATAAACATCATACAATATTCTGGTTTATGTCAATAAATTTTCAAACCTAAATTACAAAAAAATGCAAAAATGATTTCACAGATTTTTATCATACTATCAAGGGACAAAATACACAATTAATTGTGTAACTGTGTCCAGACAAAATTCTCATGTAAGTCTAGTTTACCATTATAGCAAATTTTATTTATGGACATTGTAAATGTGTTTTGCAAGAGCAGCATATATGCAGAGTGTCTGAATATTATACTGCCAATTAACTTCAACACAATATAAAAATTACAATAGGTTCCATTTTATAAATACAGTTATGTTTTAATGCTAGAGAATATTTGACTGTGAGGCTATTTCACCACATCAAGGTATTAAGTGGAGAAACTAATCTGACCTTATCAAAATATGTAAGAAAACATGTACTTTTGTTCAGCACCTTTTCACATATATTTTCTTAAACTATACAAATCAGACAAAAAGTTGCATGTAATTTTAATGACTTAATCAAAAAACAACAGACTTATAGGCATTAAGTCTAAGGAATGAAACAATGTTTATGTGAATAATACCATACCATAACACTTGCATTGTTACCTAAAGGAAATTTGAATGGGTGAGTATATATATATTACGTTTATGAATGAAAAGGGAGATGGTAGGAATTTGGTCCGGGGTGGTATGTGTGAAATGAATTCAAGAAATATTCAGTCTTTGGTCAGAAATAAACTTAATTGTCGGTGGTTATGGTGTGGTAACATATATCTGAAGGGTGTAATTTTATACCTCTAAATCATACTGTGTTGTAAATCAATGGCTAGAGCTGGTGCTGGCTTGAGGAAGAAGTTAAAGTTGGGAAGTTCCTTCTAAGTTATATTTGACATACCTACTATCCTTGTGGAGATAGTCAGGTACAGTGTTCAGAGTTTCAGGGATGAATCTAGATTGAAAATTTAAAATTTGCCATTACCTGGTTTGATATGTTATCTAATCAATATCAGGATCCGATCACCAAAGAAAGTCCACAAACATGGGGAGAAAATAAAGACTTTCAGCTCAAAATGTCCATCAATATTGAAAGGTTTGAGGCAGAAAATGGTGGAGCAAGAGGAATAGCAGGAAAGTAGGAGAGAAGAACGAGAAAATAAAAAGTCTGGGAACATGGTGGCTATAAAGGCTGATGTGTCAAATTTGGGGGAATAATGAATTCTGACCAAACACCAACATGTTAAGTAAGAGATCAGTAACTAATTATCTTGAAATGTAGGAAATTGCCATGACTACAGCTATCGAGGTGAGGATGAAAGGCATCTTAAAATGTTTCTTTTTTTATACAGAGATAAAACAGCCATTTGAGAGGAGGAAATTAAATATTTTCGAAGGTGATAACTGAGAGGTGAATAGATTGAGAGAGGACGCATAGAAATGATCAGAAAAGAAAGGAGGTTGTTCAACTAGGCACACAAAAGGTGAAGTTTGCACAGGTATAAATGCTACTAGTTAGTAGATGTCTATAAATACGAGAGGAGTGCGCTGAACTCCTCTCGGTATTGTGCAAGTAATACCTCTTTGATCTTAATTTCTAAACACTTCACCATGGTTACACAACTGAGTTGGTAGATAAGATAATGCAGGATCAGAGGACAAAGATTTTTGGACTATCTTTTCACTACTAAAAACGGAAGAAATGGAGATCGTTCTGTTCCATATTTTTTAAAATTTATTCAGTTCCATTTTATTCTGGCCAATATTCTGTAGTGCCCACACCATCAAATAACATACAATAAATATTGCTAAAGCTTGTCAATTCCACGTACACCTTTTTTCAGTAACTGCTACTATCAACTGCCTCAGCTCCAATGTCAAATAGTATCACTAGAGTGCCTTCAACATCATTTTGGCTAAGTGCTCCCTGGGCTCACTGCCAATATAAAAAAATGTTTGAGCCCTAGGGAACATGTGAACTACTCCATTTCTTCACCCCCTTACTCAAATGCACTCAACTCTCCCTCAATGGGAAATAAACAAACACTGTGTTACATGTAATAGTCTATGTGAAAAGAATTCTATTTCTTAAAACAATGAATCATTTAAGTATAAAAGTGTTGCCATTAGGAAAGTGATGAGGATGTATATTCTAACTCTTCCAATCACCCTAACTGATTAGATTTATGTTTTTGAAAGGTTACTAATCTTTCCTCTAATTCACTTAAAGGGGTATTATCTTAGACCCAGAGAAAAGAATCATAGCTTTATTTTCTGACTTAGAATGGAATGTTAAAAGCTGGAGAGGATTTAGAGATCGAATACAACAATCTCTTTTATTAAGTGAGGAAATTAAGAAATTTTAGGAAGTAACTTGCCTGAGTTAGTAAAAGCTTTAGCTGAGATATAAATCCTAATTTGTTACTTAGGCAATCACTTATTTCAGCTTATTTTTTTTAGTTCATGATGACATGAACTCCAGATTATAAATCGCCTGCTTCTACTGAGTTTATAAATTGTTTGCACTGATACTAGCTGATTTATGTTGATGTTTCTCAACCGCTTTTAAAAGCAAACATACTTCTGAGCAGAAGACACTCCCATTCTCATCTCTTACTCTACAATAAATCTCTCTTTTCATTGACGAAAAGATCCTAAGGAACTTCATTTTCCAGTTTTCATTATGGAAATTGTTGGAAATTTAAACACATTAAACACTGTTTTACAAATTACACATCTTTAACCATCGTTGATTATCATATACAGACTCCATCTCACTGCAACATACACACATACACACACACACACGCACACATCCCTCAGTAAATATCATCTCAGATTTAGATTAAAACTCCTAAAGGGTAAAGTCTGAATATGTTGCCCTGCTTGCAAAAGGACACTGACAATATCTTTCTCAACTATAGACTTAGTCATAGTATTGAATGTTTAGCATTTCAAACTTAGTCTCTCCCTGGCATTTTTCACAATTTGCATTTGAACATGTTCATTAGAGTTAAACTTTGAATGTCCACTTTATGCATGCACTAATATATAAGGCATGCAATTAATCCAATCAGCCACAGTAAATAAAAGCATTGGAACAATACATTTTTTCTCTATCTTAAATTTTAGTTCAAATTATTTTTTATTATTAAGCATAGAAAACCTTTTGCATGGATGTTTACATAAGAAAATTGCATTAACTTAGAGCTTCTTATCTTCATTCAATAGTTCACTCTTCAGTTTACCAGTTTGACATACAATTTCTAATGTTCCACTTGCAAACTGAATGGAATTTTTTTTTTCTCTTAAGATTAGGTCTCACTATTTTTGTCCATGGAACCACAGGCTCATGTTGCCTAGGGTACCACGAACGCAAGCAATCCCCAGCCTCAGCTTCCCAGGTAGCTGGGATTACAGGCATAGGCCACCACACCCAGCTATATTTTTCTGGGACTCGGTCCTGCTATGTGCTCCTGGCGGGAAGAACAATGATCCCTGGCCCCAGGCACGGCTTCCAAGGCTTACAGACTGGCACCACCGTGCCTGGCCCAGAGAAAATTATTTTTTTAAAGAGAAATGAGAAATGAATGACTTTACAATGACTTGTAAAGTCTTTAGAAGTCACAATTAAATTGACTGGTTTATAATATTAGCAGAATATACATGAAATATAAATACATGTGATCAGAGAACAGTTTTTAATCATCTTAACAGTTTTTAATCATTTATCAGTTTCTAATTCTCAAATTTACCAGATGAGCTAATACTCAAGTCTCACGTAACATCTTCCTTGAGTTCCTTGAATTCCTACTGTTTTGGGCTGCTGTTTTTACTTCCTTTTGTCTTTAACAAAAACATGATTGCACTGATGTACATGCACAAAGCAGTCTGCTTTTCTAGGTGTGTCCTAAGGACAGAGGTAACCTATCCATCTTTACACTATTTACAAAGTTTTAATTGACATTTTATATACAAATGCATGCCCTCTAGAGCATTTTCAATTGCCTTATTTAAGTTTATGTCTAGATGATAACACTTTCTGTCTTAACTACATCTTCTAACCCAAAGTCATTTTTGACAAGTCCACATATGGATTTTAAGTATATTTTCTTTCTTAATAATAATTTATTATTATTTATTATCTAAGAAGCAGTGCCTAATAAAACTGCTACAGTGAAGGAAACATTCTTTATCTGTGTCATTTAATATCATACCAGCAAACTAACTCTGTGCATGGTCCTTGAGACCTAAGATTGCATCTAGAGTGACTGAGAAACTCAAATCAGCATTAATTTAATTGAAATTCTATTTTATTTTATTTTTAAACAGTTCATTATTATTATATTGGCAAGAACATGTCCAAAATATAAATTTCTCATTTTAGAGGGTTTTAATAGTTGCTCTGGGGGAATTCAAAGTCCTTTGGTATACGTACTTTTGAAATTTAGTGTAATAATTCCTTTCGTAAAGACTTACCATCCATTAAAGAGTTCTGAGGAGCCATGCAGTGAAATTACATGCACTTCACATCATTGCATAAGATGGTATGAATATGTGTATATATTATTTACTATGTCCCAAAGTAACTTGAGTTTGAACACATAGACACTGCAACTAGTCTTTTGATATCTTGTGAATTTTACTTCAGGATACCATTTTGCTTTATTATTTTGTTTCCACTTTTTGTATGGGAAGGGAGTGTTGTGATCTAAGGAATAATGCACAAACCCATTAGCCTGTGTATAGATACCTCTGAACAATAAAAAGATGAGTCAATAATCTCTGCTTTTGTAAGATTGTTTTTTTGGCCTTGTCTAAATACTTGTCATCATTTCTCATTTTAAATCTTTTTTATATTATTTTTCTTTGAAATAAATTCTGCTCACTCAATTCAGAAAGAGGGTCTCTTCTTGAAAAGATATAATTGTTGTGCTTATAGTTTGGGAACCTGTTGAGTGTTCCCTATTGTTTTCTCAGATCACACTGATGTTGAGGTATCTTCCACTCTTTGGCTATTCTCTCCCTTACTATTCCTTGTCAGTCTTGAGGGAAGAGCCCAGATCTGATGCTTTATTTTCTGTCTAATATGCATAGCCACTGAATGTGCACAATAAATATTTTTTATTGTATGGAACAGTACTAATTTTCAATAATCTTAAAGAACACACCTCAAGTAATATAACTACTCAAATGTTTTTTGAAGCCAAGTTATTCTATTATTTTTTCCTTGAGACAAAACTGTGTAGATTCAAATCATTTTAAATAACATTAAATCCTAATTCCTAAATATCCACTTGTATGCATTAGTATTTTCCCTCTTTTCCTTTGTTAAATAATCCTAGTTCCTAAGGAGCTCTTAATCATTACCTAGCTATGCATAACTTCAGTAATTTGTGAGGACGGCTTTGAACTCCATCTAAGGAAATCTTAACTCAGAAAATAACTTGTAATAAGAAATGAAAGGATTCATGGGAAAGACATACAACTATCCTCAACATTTTCACACTAACAATTTTAAGACTAATCTCATTGTAGTTCCTCTTAAAAGGAAAAAAAAAAGAGAAACAAATGAAACTCGATTTCTTCTTTTTTTTTCTTTTCTGCAAGAAAGTAGAAACAAAAAAAATTAAGTCAATCTGTCGGATTTTTAACTTATAGTTCTGAGGACTGAGTACTATGACTTAAGATTTGATACTTAGACCAATGATTCCTCTGAAGGAAATGGCAATAAATCTGTTCCTAAAAAGAAGTCAGTTGTCTACAAAACAGAAGATGCTTTTCTTTAGTTATTGAAAATTTTCCAATTGACAGTTCCAAACAGTTATAGTTTCTGACATTTCCAGGAGATTTAGCAAACATCCTGAAGAGGATAGGTTGATTACTTAGGGAGTTTGCAGACACAGAGACTGAGTCTAGCAATAAACAAAATAACAGACATATTGTTCAATGGATTGAAAGGATCAGTTTTACAGAAATACCATAAGCATTACTATATATTGTTATAATTATTTTTGCATATCTATTGCAAAGAGTAAATACATCCTAAGATTGATATTTTAAAAGAGCATATATAGCACAAACTTTATGAAAGTGTGTAAATATCATAGACTTGATCTCTTATTTTAATAATGCTTTCAATTCATTGGATAGAAATGAGTCACAGGAGCAGAATAAAATTATCTAGCACTTAAATGTTAATTAATTTATAGAGCATGTTAATTAATTTATAGAGCAAGCAGTGAACATTAATCCATAGAAAACAAAATTTGAAAACAAATCTCCAAGTTTGAAAAATTCATTGAAAAAGTCAATGAATATACAATATTAACATGTATTTTTAGCAGTAATACAGTTTTAGTAAGTAATCTAACTAAATTAATAGAAATAATAACTGCTAGCCATGTACTATGCTGAAAATTCAAAATATAATTCTTACTTAAAAATACTTAAAATGCAAAATAATGTTTCACCACATATTTTTACATATCTATTGATATAATGATTACAAATTGATATTTCATATAATATTTATTAATTTATATAGATCACTATAAAGGTAAATATTTAATATTTTTGATGAGGCAGGCTTTTTAGACATGACTATATCTACAATCATAATGAAATGTCAAGATAAAATGGTATTTGTGTGTTAAATAGTCCAAATATTAATTTATAGCTATATTTGTTAAGCCTTTAACTTTCTCTGATATAAAGCTAATATCCTTAGCCTCTAATAATTTTACTGGCTTTGGCAATCCAGTCTTTGATGTCAGTGTCCTTGAATTATACTTTGGAAGTCTAATGACTGAAAATTAATTCCTTGTGATAGGCCTTTGACTCTAATCTTCATTTATGATTGTCACTTGTCTATGTTGGCCTCTGGAAAAAAAATCCATGCATCACCTAGAAAAAGTGAATGCATTATTCTGCTGCTTGTACAGCTTAATTCAGTTTAGGTAGTCACATTTTGAGCAGTATATTCCTACTTTCTAATCAATATAGAAAACTAGATTAATCAACTGTGAACATTTCTCAATATCTTTGACCCCAAAGCTACAGAATCAACTTAGTGTGTTGAACCCCTTTACCTTTTTTGGAGAGACCCAGATTAAAGACTTGTTCTGATTATATAAGCCAATTCTTGACTTATGCCCCTGGTTTTATTTTGGTTTATTTGCCCATGTTATTAATCCTTCTAATCATTTTTTTTTCCACAGATGTGGCTTATGGTGATGTTTTAAGGATCTCCAAATAATGAATGATTGAGGAATCACATTATGTTAGAAATTTTATAAAGATGGAGTTCATATTTATTTTTCATTTACCCTCATGTTTAACATGGTGTCTGAAAAAATAGGCAATGCGATTGTCAAGTGAGTGGTGCATAAAAAAAATTCCCATTGCATCAGACACACTTTCTTCCCCTTCTTGTTTCAGTTGTTTATACATGTGTCTAAAGCACATGTTTATGTCAACGCTGTAAAAACAGTAAAGTCAGAATTTAAAACGCAAATTGAGGAGTCCCTCTACAAACATTTTCTGACTGGTCTGATGGCTCTCTCCATGAACAGCAATTCACCCTTGTAGTCACAAAGTCCGTAGCCTTGATACATTCTCAGCACATCACTCTTTAGTTCCACTTCAGATATTTCTGTGTTAAAATATTCCTTATATCTTATTTCTCTACTTTATTGTACACATGGTCATCTTCTCTTATCTCAGATCATCTTCCAAATTCCTTTCTGATTAACATTTGCATTATCATCTTCATCAATGATTTCTCCTCAATTGTATATTTAGGAGACTGTGAGAACTTAAAAGAGAACTAACTTCTTAGTATTATAAAGGCAATTTCATAGGTACCTCTCCCATAAGTCTCATATAAGTTCTGAGCTTATACTTATAGAGCAATAACTCTATCACACACACACACACACACACACACACACACACACACACACACACCAAAAGATTGTCTCTAAAATATAGTGCAGGATGAGGGACATGGCCTTTGTACTTTGTGTTTTGCTATCTCCTGTAAGAATCTTAAATTCATTTTCAATTCAGCTCCAGAGAGAACTAGAGGAGACTTCAATGTTTCACACCAATGTTTTTCAGAAATTAAGCTTATTGTTATGATAGTTCTAAAATTAGTGTTAGCTAAAGTGGCTGGATATAAAAAAAAATCTTAATTGCACTGTAGTTTCTACCTATAAATACATATCTATATATGCATTATTACTACTGATCATCATTTTATAAATGTCTCTAGCATAATTTTTCACTACTCAAAACTATAAATCAGGCTTGATATTTAAGTACAAATTAAAGCTGGAGTAAATTTTATATATGATTGAGTGAAGTGAACAGGAAGTGGTTTGACAGTGTAAAGCCATTTTTGTAAGGTCTTCTGTACTCTCAAGAGGCTTTGATAGAGAAGAAGGAAATTTAGGAATAAGACCTTTCCTTTTGAACTAAAGAGGTGGCCAAACAATTATAAGACTTGTATTTTATCACAGATGAGAGGAGCAAAAGGAAACTGGAGTTTCTTGGGTCAAAAACCATCAGAGAAGAAAGTGCCAAGATCCACACAAGAAGTCAGACTAATGATCTACAAATAGGGAAGTGCCTCGGAGATGTGCACGAAAGAAATTCATCATTTAAAGTGTTATTGCAGGGCAAAACTGCCTTGCTTATTGGCATTTCTAGGTAAAAACTCCTAGCTCAGATTCCACATCGAGATGGGATATATCAGTCCAGCATAGTAACATTTCCTTGGAAAACACGTACCCCATGACCAGTTCTATCCCAGTTGGTCCCAGCGGCCCCCCTCTATGCCATCATACTTAACCCACTTATTCTTGAGTAAGAGGAAGCTGCTTCAATGAGTTCTATTTAGAAGGGACTTCTGTGCTTTCTTATGTATCCACAGAAGTAAACAACAAATACTGAGAATGTATTTTACAAGACTTTAACTCTGTCTCTCTGCCTCTGTCTCTGTCTCTGTCTCTCACTCTCTCTCTCTCTCTCTCCAAATAATAGAAGAGGGTGATACACCATGAGAACTGCAGCCTCTTTCCAGAATACAGCTGGGCTTTTAAATTATGTGTATAGCAATAAGATTTGAGGTAACAATATCTTAGTAAAATATTACTACTATAATCATTTTTGTATATATGCTACATCTAATGAAAAATGTATTTTCATTGGAAGACTTACTCAAGATTTAATTTCTACCCTAATACATAAAAACAATTAATATCACTAACCTTAATAGATGCATATGTTAATAATAGGCTAGATCATTTTGAAATATTACACAAGATTTCCCATCCAATTCTGCAGCAACCCATTTTTTTTAATAGAAACCTACTTAGACACCGTTATTTTAAAACAATGGCCACTTAACAATCTAATCTGTTAGTCTGAATAAATTCAAATAACCATTCTGCTATTAAAAAGAACCAAGTGAAAATTCCATTTTCTCTTCATTTAATGTGTAATATGCTCCGATTTCCTTGTGCCCGAGGGTTAATCAAATTGGAAGTTACATAAATCCATGAAAAAAATATTTCTAAAACTTAGAATATATGTAACTAATTAATAGTAATAAAGGAACATGATTCAACATGTGAAATTATTTTCTTTGCTCAGATAATTCATATTCTCCTTTGCCTCTTCTGTCTCAAAAAGATGGAACTATTCAGTATCACAAGTCAGTTTGGGGTTTGATCCATAGATACATCAGTCACATAAAGAGGGCAACAGTTTTGAAGATCTCAGAACAGAGTTTCAAGGTCTGGTCCATAGTAACTGCCATAAAACTAGAAAAATCTGCTGACTGGTGATAAATTTTATGCTTTATCAAATTATGATATCTTGGCAAGTTTAAGATCCATTGTAGCATCTAAAATTCTACAGTAAAGAAAAGAAGAAAAAAAAAAGTAGACCAATCTCAGCCCAAAGAAAGTATATTTATTCTTTAAGCTTCCTTATAATACATATTCCCATATTTCCCATAATCCAAGGGATGCACTGAATCCCCATTTTCTTCCCTACTAAGCTAGTTTTCTGTGAAGATTACCCACAGATATCACACAGGTATTGCTGTTTCAAGGCCTATAAAGAAGTACTAGGAAACTACTTTTGGAAATCATCTAACTCTATGGTTTTTACAAAGGAATCTGAAAATCGTGCAACCTATGATGAATGAGAGTGATTCTGATAAATGAAATCTGGGGGAAAAAAAGCAGATTTATATTTTATTTAATCATCAGATGACATAAAAATGACAATGAGATAAAGCACCATGAAAAACAACATTGCAGGAGTAGATACTTAGAGTGGCAGAGAAAAGAGGAATTTTAGAGCTTGTTGCCATATAAATAATAGAAATGCCTGCATGCTTTATACAAAATGATTCTATGTTTTATCAAAGTGAAACTCTGAACATCAAGCCCCGGAATTAATCAAAGTGGCTACAAAGCACTTGAACGAGCAGAAGTCTGACAGAGATAAATGTTCAGAGGTGTTGTTTCCAATTTTAGAAGGAAAAATTACAGTTACCTTAATGAAGAAAGAGGGCTATGTTGCAAAAGTTGGTAAACCACTTACAACTTGCCTGAAATGTGCCTTACCAAAAACCTGTCCATTTTATTCCTTGATTCTGCATCACAATTGATGTTTTTTTAAATAGGACTCAAACCTCTATAATGTCCTACTATAGGATAAACACATCTGTCCCTCCTGCTCCCTCCCCTTCACACATTGGGGCCCTACCCCCAAAGTGTAGCAATATTCAGAATAAGGGGGTAATTTAGGTCATATGAGGTCATGGGGTGGGGCCCTGATCAAGAGCACTAGTGGTTTTTGTTCCATCAAAGAGGTCTTTCTTTCTTTGTGTGTATGTGTATGTGTGTGTAAATGTGTATGCTCAGAGAAGAGGATACATAAACACACAGAAATAATATTTCTTTTCCAGTCCAAAGTATGAAGAATTCACACTGGACACCTCCTAGCACATGGATCTTGGAATTCCAGTCTCCAGAACTTTGAGACAGGAAAGTTATATTGTTTAATATTATTATTGTCTGATATTTTGTTACAGTAGTTTGATTAGACTAAGACAGAATATACACACATCACAGCTGTCAGACCCGTACACACACTCACATACATATCTCTTCAAGTGGCTGAGACACGATTACTAAATGGTGATAGAGGTAATAACACCCCTATACATTAAAGTTTATATGGAAAAAGAATTATAAGACCAGCACCACCCTGCCTCAGCAACAAAGAGCCTAGGAGAAGGAAAAAAATCCCAGAAAGGATTGAGGGTGGTGGTGAAAAATCATGCTGGGCTTCACATCAAGATTGGCAGTACCACTGAGAAATTCTGCCTGTCATCCCTCCCTCTGCATCCCATCTTTGTCATCACTATTCATAATCTGTGCTTAATAGCTTGAAAATAATTATGTAAGTAATAAGGACAAATATTTGAAAATATTACAAACTGTATATCAATTATTTATCTTAACCAACAGTAATTGAATTAAGTACATGTATATTGAAAACATGCAGGACAGTGTTTTTTCATCCTAAAATAGGTATAATGCCAATAAATCAGCTATTCAAAGTTTTCATTCACTAATTAACTCAACTTGGAGTATTTGTAATAGCATATGCTTGCATTGACACTGAGAACATTAATATTTATAAGAAACACTCTGTTCTGAGAGAATTCACAGTATAGAAAGTCATTCAAAGAGAAACCACAGCACAAGATGAGGTTACTACAATACGTGCTGGTCAGCAATGTGATGGGGGTGAGAATTAAGGCTGTGAGAGGCCAAGAAGTCACAGACCTTGGCCCACTAGAGGAAGAAGACTTCACAGAGGAAGTGACAGTGATGTTTAGCATGAGGGGGGAATAGACTCTCTCCCAGGCTGAAGAAGGAACATTCTACAAAGAGAACTAGGGAACTAAGTTGAAGTGGCCAAAAAGTGGCATGTGTTGAATGCAGTAAGGTTACAAGGAATAGCCATAAAATGAAGCAAGAGCTGCATTGGGAATTGAGTGTGGGGTCCTGGGGAAGAACTTGTATAGCAAGATGGAGTCTGAACTTTTCTAGTGCAGACCATGGGTTCTGAGTTGGGAAGTAACATAAACAGATATAGTTTAGGGTATTAACCATAGCAGAAATGTAGAGGAAGAAACAGAATGAGGGACTCATAGAAAGTAAAAGAGGGTGGAGTGAAAACCCTGAATAGGAGCTATCATGAAAGTCTGGAATTTAAACCACTACAAAATAAGTGTTTTATGGAAACAGATTCTAGGGCTGAGCCTGGATTACAGGCAGTGAAATAGGAGACAGCAGTGTTTTTATTCCTTAAATCCATTGCGGGGAATGAAGAATATATGAAATAAAATTAAAGTTTATTTTTTAAGATTTCTCATTTTATAAGTTTCCTAATTTTATAGCTCCACAGCCAAGAAAAGTCTGCTTGGAAACAGCTGTTTCCAAATGAACGATCTGATCAAACTTTTGTTTTGGCTTTGATCCCTAAGGCATTCACACACCCCTGGTGGCACACGCCTTCACAGGTGAGCTTTAATAATTCAATTCATTTATCATAAATCAAACCCCTCGGACCACAGGACAAAGTAGGTCCCCTCTGCAAACATGTTAAACTCAAGTTATAAACAAAAAGAATAAAAAGTTACCTGCTCCCGGTGCCTAAATCTCCCAAATCCGTCTCAAGTCTCTGCATCTTTCTATTCCTCTACAACAACAAACACTTCAATTGAGACAGTCTCTTGGTGGGGAGAGGGGGAGGGAAGCAGATGGACTGACATGATGGTGGTAGAACATGAGTAAATATTGTGAGTCTAACTTATGGCTACAGCATTGAACATAGGGCCAGGTGTGAACTTTTTTTTTTTTTTCTCCAAATGATACAGTGGTTATATTAAGATGCTAAGCTCTTTTTTTCCATAAACTCATTTTAACAAATTATTAGTGCTATTTTCCTGGGAATCTCACTGTTTCTGCAGACCAGGTTTTTCATACTGTGCCATGCAGTAAATACAAATTAGACATGGGGACTGCAGTGGGCGCAGACAGCTCACCTTCCATTGAGCAGACAGGAGCATTTTTATTTTATTCAAGTAATTTCACATTTTGCTTATACTTTTACAGGATCATTGGGCACATTTACTGTACAATCATGACTATGACTTTGCAATGGGATTCATCCCAGGGATGGTAGCAATGCCAAGCTAACATTACCTTTGACTACACTGAACTTGAAAACTGGCTTATTATCAAAGAAGGGGAGCGAAAACTCACTCCTTGAGTGGTTGACAAGGTTACTCATGTCTTTCTCCCTTTCATCTTGTACCTTTAGTACCTTTAGTGGTAATTAAGAAAAGATTATTGCCTAAGCAGCAATAATTTAATTTAATTTATTTATATATAAATTTCACATCATTGTAATCCCAGGGATTTACTCCCCCCACACCCTCCTCTCCATTCTCCCCCTTTCCCTCCTGTCCAAAAGTTGTGTGCTTCAGTTTGGTGCTTAGCTTTTTTTTTTTTTTTACTTTTCCTCAAGGCTTTTGTTTATTTTTCACAGCATTAATTTTAGCTCCATCATAGAAATAACTGTGATTCATTAGGTGCTCGCTATTCCACAAGAACAGCGCATAGGGGATATAGAATTTAGACACTTTGAGCAAGAACTCAGAAGGTATATATTTAGTCCCATTTTACAGTTGACAAAACAGGAACTCTGAAAATGAAGGCTTAAGGTTGCCCAAAGTAAGAAATAGACGCAAGGATTGATGACGCAATCCTTCATCCATGGACTCATCATCACTGGCCCACTCTCCTCACTACTTCAATCCAAAGTGAAGACATTAGCAACTTGACACACACACAGACCAAACTGCTTTTTAAGGGCCCACAAATCTGAATCTGATCAGTAGGGTCTTCATGTCTTTCTTGCCATGATGCATACCTGCTCTACAGAAAACGAAAATCCCTTTCTCCAGCCAATGTCTCAATTTATAACATCTTTGCAATCATTAATACCAAGACTACTCATGGTCTTCTGTGCTTAGACAGGGTCTAGTCTCTGCCATCTCTCCACTCCAAAAATATTTCCAATGGCAAAATTAAAACCAAGATAATTTAAATTATAATAATTTAAATTATTCTGTGAATTTTAATGACAGTTAAGACTTGGGTATGCTACATTAGGACTATTGTCACCTCTTCCTGTGAATATTTTTAAAATATTACTGTTCAAATGCAAATTCCTGAACATTTAGCATGCATACTATGTGCTGTCAATATGATATTGATATAGATAACATACATATGTCATATATGTTATATATCATATTGACATACATATGTTATATATATGGTGGGTATATATTTAATTTACAGTATATGTAGCACATATACATGCATGTATGATGTACTTATAGATTATGTAGATGAGCAAAAATACGGAGATAGGGAGGAAAAGAAACTATTAAACTCCTATCCCTCAAGATTTTTACAAAACATTGGAGATACATTTATCAGACAATTAATTATGATGCAGTTGCTAGAACAGATTTCTGAAGAAGGGATTACAGAAAATGGCTTCTTAAGAAGGTTAAGAAAAGCCAGATATGGTGGTGCACATCTGTAATCCCAGCTACCTGGCAGGCTGAGTTTAGGGAATCACTTGAGTCCGCAGGGTCTGAACTACCCCAGGCAACATAGTGAGACCTAATCTCTAAACAAACAAACAAAAAAAAGTTAAGCTTGTGAAAAAGGATATAGTGGGTTAGAAAGATAGTATCTGGAAAAGGAAAAATTGTTAAGACTATTGCAATAATCTGAACATGACCATAAAACACATTTTAATTAGAAACTCTTCCACCAATATTTGACTTTTTTTGCCATATCTGGCATATGTTGGTCTTATTTCACCCCCAAACAGAGGGACTTTTGTTTCAAAATTCTGAACTTGTCATCTGTATGTACAGAATGCCAGTAAGTTGATATACAAGGTGATAATCTGTCCTGGTATCTTTATAAATACTCTAAACCATTCATTCACTCATTTACATACTGTTCCACATAAATGTCTATTTTATGCCCACAGTGTAGGAGATGGGCGATGGGAGACAATACTGGGAGATGGGAACAAAGAATAAAAGCATGGTCTTGGTGTTCAAGAGATACAGCAACACTCAGGTTAGTTGAGAACTGTTTACATGGTAAATAAGAACACTGAGTCAGTGAGGATAATGAATGGGAGAATAGGAAAGAGGTCACTCAACAATAAAAGAGAAAATATTAGCCTTAAAAATGTCCCTGTATTTTATCAAAACAAAGACTAATTTATAAAGGAATGACCTAGCATGACAGGAAGGAACAGCTTGAAATAAATCAATAAAAAGATCATCTCTCCTTCTTTCTCCTCTTCAGCATTTTTCCTGCATAACTCTCTCATCAAACAAAAATGATTGCACCAACCCAGGATGTAACATCTGGCTTTAAGGTTACCCTGAGGGGCAGAAAGTAATATGCAAAGAGGTAGAGTGACAAGTGTGTACCCTTGGCTTTTGAATCACTGCGTGATTTCCCCTGACACAGAGGCAGTCGAACAACAACAAAGATAAAGTCAACAATATTCAATCAATTCATTTAAGCACCTGCAGGGATGTAAATTAAATCTCTGAAAAGTAGAATGAATGGGAATATAGTTTATAATTTGAGACATTAAGCATCAGAACATTGGAATTAATCTCCTAGACATTGTTCACAATGAAGCTACAATCTTACCTCTTGATACAAGAGGTACAGCTACAGCTGTGGCAGATTCACAATGACAACATTTGACTTTACTAACTCATCTTTTCCTTCTGCTTCGATGTGTCTCTCTACATACACCATCTTAGTGTCCATCTTCCTTGCCCTCATCCTGGTACTGATGAGGTGTACTTAACGCCACTCTTGCCACTAGAGTTCTTCAGGTGGGTGTTATGCCTGCCAGCCAAGGTAATTTTTTGGCAAAATACCAGTCCTTTCTGGAACACCATAATAAAGTAGCATATCTAAATTTTCACTAAGATCAGGCACACAGAAATTTGAATTCTGTTCTCTTTTTCCAATATAGATTTGCAACTACTATACCACATGTACATACACACACACACACACACACACACACACACCATACACACACCCCAAAACAAGCAGTCTCTGAAAGTTTTATTCATTTCTACTTGTGCATTCATTTTGTCAAGAGATCAATTTTTTTTTTTTCAAAAAGGCAGTTATGAACAAGAGCTCAGGGTTTCAGAAAACTTTATAGAAAAACATTTGAGCTGGGGAAATTGAATACATTTTCTTAATTTTATATGAAAAGTTAACTCATTGCTTTTATTCTTGGGATAACTAATGAACCAATGGTACATAATTCAAATTGGATGGCCGTGGCATTAAGGCATTCATGAAAGTCCTATGATTTCTGAGACTGAATCCCTAAAGTCTACAGGATTCACATTTTTCAAGAAATTGTTCACATTTAATACACCTTGTTTAAAATCTCCATTCAAAAAAAAAAAAAAAGCCAACCTTGTGCATTTTGCCTTTAACAATAGCTTCAGTTGGTTGAGACTGACACTGTAGAACAATAACATGGCATAATTTTTAATTTTACATGAATGTAATTAGTGTTATGAGGCTACTTGCAGAAGCGATTATTTTCCTGAGACTAAACATCCCCTATTGAGGAGTATTTCAGCTCAGTGGAGAGGCCATCTTCTGGTTACTATTCGCAGATAGGTCATTAAAATGCTACCGGAGTCCTAGAAAGTTTCCACTGGAACTTGACTACTTTTTTCAGGAAAATAATTTTAAGGAAAATTATTACAGTGATAGTCATGAATCTGAGAAATCACTAAAGTCTTAGAGAAGGTACTTGTAGAATTCCAATAATTCTATAATTTCTATATTATGTTTGCTTTTATCCTGCACCCATGTGGCCTAAACTTCATTTGCAAAATATGGGGATTGACAGGTACCACACAGAGAAGGAACTTATTAAATGCTGAATCACTTAGGAATGCATTGTGTAGTTTTTAAGATCATGCAAAATTTTGCAAATTATTTCTATTCTATTCATAAGAATCAGGTGCCTGGGTAGTGTGATAGTTTATTTCCTCCTCCCCATTACCATCATAATTCTTAAATCACAATAATAACTTTCCCTGCTAGCCACGTAAAGAATAGGTGTGGCTGTATATCTACTACATCAGGTTTTCATGGTCTTTACATCTATCACTGATGCTTCAGCTAAACTTTAGTAACTGCTTGGAAGTGTCAAAAGAGATTTGCTAATAAAAGGCAATTTTCTGTAACTATACCATATGAGTCATATAAAATGCACTTTTCCACAATAGCAGCTAATGCAAATCATAAAATACAATGCATCAGTCAAAACAAGTGCAAATAATTAGCCAGGTCTTCCATTTGGTTTCAGTGAATACAATTACATTCATGCATGCATGCATTCATGCATACATGCATACATATATATACACATACACACCTATATATATTTTTCTACAAAGTTTTTCACTTAGAGATGATTTGTTAATCAGAGTGAAGTTCTTATCTTAAATGTAGACACACCTGTTTTCTCTGTTGATGAAGTAAAGAGTCACGATGGATATAAAAAAGATTTGCTGAAAATAATAGTCTGGACTATAACAGGAATAAGGAAGTGGGGAAAAGTAGTAACACATTCAACCATTTTAATAAGTCTTAGAACTCTAAAATAGAGATACTCTTACCCCCCATTTTGAGTTAAAGAGAAAGAAATTTAGATATTTAAATAAACAGTGGAAAGCTAAATGGTAGCAAAATCCGTAAATACCATAATTATTGCCTCCATAAAGACACAATTTTTCTAGAGCTTGTTCAAAAAGCTTATTATAATTGAAAATAAAACCTGACAAAGTAGTTCCTTCTGTGTTAAACCTAACTCCCCAAAGCACAAATTGCAACTAATTTGATTTTAGCATATTTTGATTAGATTTGTATACCAAATAGTCACATGTCTACAAGATATTTTTATATATTTAGGCTTATATATTGACATATACATTTCTTCTGCATTGTTTCCACATCTACAATATTTTTATCTTACTCTGAAATTTAAATCAAAATAATTATTCTACTAATATTCAGTAAGATTTATAAAAATTGAGCATTCCAATATGTAATATTCTATGCATGTGGTTATTATTATTTCCTACTAATAGCATTTTAACACCTTCAAGTACATTATAGCTAATGACTCCAGATTTCAGAGTCTTGGGATCATTTTATAGTGTTTTGGTCTGTTTGTTCTAATTTGTCTTGAGGTTATTTGTGAGATAACAATTTCCTATGATACACTAAGATCCTCCTGGATCTTATGGGGCTTAGATTCTGGAGTTTGGGGTTCTCTTATAGGGTCTGGGTTCTGGATTAGGTATAGATGCCAGCTCCCTTATTACAAGCTGTGAGGTCTTGAACAATCAGACAATTAGTTCTTAGTTTCTTCCTTTGTAAAATAAAGTTAATATCAGAATCTATTTCATATACTTATTATAAGGAGAAGCCGATATCTTCAAAAGCACATAGCACAGAATAGACATTTTGTATTTATTAACACTACTGTTGTTCCTGCCACTACCATTACTACTACTGCTTTTACTATTATTACTATTATTTTACTATTACCACTAGAACTGCTACTATTACTACACTCTAGTAGCAATTACTAAGAAATAATTACCATTCTTACTGCAGTGAACTTCCTGGTATATATAACGTACTTTGTAGGTATGTTTTATAATGCTTTCTTCTTATCCTACATGATGACTGGCTCTCCTATTTTCCAATTTCCATCTCTTTCCTTACATTTCTCTCCCCCACCTTTAAATATTTACATTTCACATATAAGATATTTCATCGTTTTGCTTTGTCTTCTTTTCATTTGATATATCCCCAAAGTTCTGATCCCTACGTTGAGTATTTTTCTATTTTCCACCCATATATTTAACTACCCATTGAATATCACCACTGAACTTAATAAACTTAGGTATTGGTTCTCCCAAATCCATTTTTGGGTCTCCACAGTTTCTACTCATAGTAGCATGAAGTAGAAATATATCATGGATGGAGTTCTCTCAGTAAAGTTCCAGATTGATCGTGATTCAAATTCTGACTCTATGCTACATTGTCCTTTCTAGGTTTGTGTTTCATTATTGTACCTGAGCATGTTATACTAAATGCATAATACTCTCAGGAGGAGTAAAGATGATTATGTTTGGAAGTGTACTTAGAAGGGTTCAAAACAGAATAAATACTCAGCAAATTCCACTGCCTCCCACTTAGAACAGACATTTTATGAATTATCACCTAGACTCAAACAATGGCTTCCCAAATGGGTCTATACTCTCTCTAGCTATATATATATATATATGTGTGTGTGTGTGTATGCATGCATATATACATATGTGTATGCATGTATATATACATATATGTGTGCATGTATATATGTATGCACACACACATGTGTGTGTGCACATATATTTTCTCTGCAAATCCATTGTCTGTAAACTCCATGTTCACAACACAGTGAATCATATTTCTAAGCACGATTTTATTCTATCCATTGCTTCCATACAACAGTCCATTAATTCTGCTGCACCAACTGAGTGACACTATACTTCGCATCATCCAACCTGCAGTCCTTCCCAAATCCTTCCTCAGTATCTTGTCCTGCATCCCATACCTACCCACGACATTGCTTGTGATTGCTGAAAGCTACACCTTTTTCAGCACCTCTTTTTTTTTTTTTTTGACTGGGCACCTATTCTTCTTTTACCTGGCCTCTTCTGTCCATCTGAAACACATTTAGTCACTTTTCCAAGAAACATCTCTCTTTTGACATTTTTCTTGAGATGAAAGAATTGCTTTTTCTCTACTGTGTTTCCATCCCACCACATACAATCTCAGTTTTAGTTCCTATTTCATTTAATTGTCTTATTGGATGCAATATTTCATTTATCAGTCGCAGGGTTTTATCTTATCAAACCTTGTATGTTCATCCTTACTAGAAAGTAGACACTTCCTAGTCACTTACTGGATGCATTCATAAAATAATCAATGAATCTATTCTGTTCTAAATAGACAGTAAATACATGTTAAACTTATCTTCACATCTCCTGCATGAATGAGCCAGTAAGTATCTCAAAATACTGGTCAACATGTACTGGTTTCTCAATATCTACCAGGTATACGTTTAAGAATTCTACTACATTCATTTTATTTCCCCAATAACTTTATGCAAGAAGGAATTGGCACAGGGAAGGAAATATATTTACTTAAGTGGGACTGCTGAGAGTGGAATGCAATTAGTTAACTCCAGACTCTGCACTTTTAACCATGGTACAATATTTTGACACATCTATAGAAAGCATATAGTTTCTCAGGAGGATGTTTTAAAATCTATGCATGTATGGGCTAGGATTTACCTTAGGAATGTTTATGAAAGAAAACCACATTTTGAGCCTCTAAGAAATTTCTTCCTTCCAAACTAAATAATTCAGGCTATCTCATGACTTTAAATCCTCCCTTTTATATGGAGCCTCTAAGGAATCAAATTGTTGGGAATATATTAACTGCAGGATTTAAATTACAGTGTAGTTTAACAAAAAGGAATTAATTGAAAAACTTTTTAGAAAATCATGGTCTCCTCCAAAAAACATGGTACATGGAGGAAAAGACTAGTCAAAAGCTTTAGAAAGATAATATTTTATCATACATATATATTCATATCAAACATATTTGAAATAAATAAATGTACTTATATATTCATATATTTGAATATTATATATTTATACAATTATATATTTATTCAATAACATGTTTATTATATTTATTATATGTTTATTGTATAAACGTATACTGTTAAATAAATATACATTCCTGTATATATGTAATATATTATTTATATATTTGTTACACATACTAATCTAAGATTTGCTGTAAATAGTATATCCAATAATAAAATACATAAATGAATAAAAACTTTCTTTTAAGTTTTATGCAAATATAATGAGATTTCTGATTAAATTTCTCTGTAATAATGCTCTTTGCATATGATTTTTAGAAGTCTTCTATTCATACTTAAAGGAAATTATATTCCTTTAAATCATATTTATACAATATAGCATGACTTTATTATTGTAAACTGAATTTTTGTCACCTTTGCAGAACATGTACGTTGAAATGAATTATATCGCAACACAGCTGTGAGTTCATTGTACAAATCTCCAAAGAGAGTCACATATTTTAGGCTTAATTCAAAAGCAACAGAAAACAAAAATTTGCCCTTACTTATGATTAAAAAAAAAATTACCAAATTACGCTAGGGTCTTCAATTACCAAGTGAACAATAATCAAAATACCATGCACAATGTTTCAGATCTTTACATAAGAAAAACAGTCCCACAAACATCTAACACTGTTGGAAATATATCTACTAATATGGAAGATGATGCGTGCAGAGATTTTAATGGTCCAGTTTTCTTCTAAATACACTCTCTGCAAAAGATGACAATACAATGCGAGAAATCTAAAATTTAATAAATAAGTAACCTAATACACTCAATAATTCTGTGAAAGACATGTTTCCTCCTAGACAACAAAAAATAGTTCCTTACTCTACATCCTAATTCCAAATATTCATCCAATGTTTGCATTCATTGGCTTACTAATTTTCTGTGAGAAAACATATTCCCTTTGAATCTACTGCTAAAAAGCCAACAAACTGTCTTTGAAGCTAAAGCCATCTGTTTATTATTTCAGACATGGCTGTTATGAGGGTAAAGTTGGTATCTCATGACTGTGGTAACCAATGAGATATTTAGCACATCATGTTCAATGGTTTTAAAGCACAATTTCAGAACTATATTTGTATCATCACACACAATCAAAATATGTTTTTTCTATTAAATTACTTTGATTTCACTCAAGGAAGCAAGCAATTCCATCCTGGACGACCTAGAAAAGAAGTAATGCAAAGGAGAAGATTGATTGACAAAGGGGGGCTATCACATGTACCCCAAGGTTATCTTCTAGTCACATTTGGCTAGGGGTTTATCAGTTGCTGTAGATGAAGACAGTCATTGAAGCGATCCTCCAGACATTGTGTTAGATACTCTGTTTAACCCTTTTACTATCCCACAAAATGTTATCAGACCCATATCAGAGAGAGGCTCAAAGAGATTTGTACCAGATCACTTAGCTAGATATTGCTGAATGTGGGATTCAATTTCTCATGTTTTTTTTTCCCCATTGTCCAGTTAGGTTTGTTTGTTTGTTTGTTTATTTATTTATTTATTTATGTTTGTTTGTTTGTTTGTTTATAATTTATGATTACACATATATCTATCTATATGTGTATAGACACACACACACACACACACACACACACACACGTATATAACATCATTGTCTTCCCTGAGGTTCTCCCATCACCTTATCACCCATGAATTATCTCAGTCTTTTGTGCCATTCCCCCATTTTTTCTGACCTTCCCCTCTCTCACTGATAGGTTTTAATTCTATATTTCTGGTAGTTTTATATTTTTCTTCTCCATTTATTTGTTTTTCTTAACTCATATAAGTTGCACCATCCCATATTTCTCTTTCTTTTTCCAGCTTTTTTCCACTAAGATGATTCCTTCTAGCTACATCCATGTTGCTGCAAATGACATGTTTGTCATTTATGATTGATGAAGAATATTCCATTGTATAGACACACCACATCTTTCTCAGTTATTCATCAGTTTTGGGGAATTGGGTTGTTTCCATAACTTGGCAATTGTAAACAGCACTGCAATAAATATGTGAGTGCAGGTGTCCTTATGGACTATTGTTTGTGTATCTTTTGAGTAGATTCCCAGGAGTGGGATTGCTGGATCAAATGGCAGTTCTACTTTCAATTGTTTGAGGGTCTTCCACACAGCCTTCTATAGTGAATGAACCAGTGTGCACTCATGCACACAATCAAAATATTACCAGATACTTTCTCTGAACCAGAAACTTCTAATAACCTGGGTGGTAAACACCCAGAACTTTCAGTTTCATGGAGGAGACAGTCCTTTTATAGACACAGTCTTTTGAATGTAAACAAATCTAATAAAGAAGGTAATTATAACTTAACAATCTCAATAAAGATAGGTTAATGAATTTGTTGACTATCAAAACAAAGTGTGACCTATGATCAGTCCAATACCCACCAGTTTAGATCCTTCTCTGGACTCAGGGATCATTTGTCTGCAGTGCCTATGAATGCTAAGAAAGTTTGCTTCTGCCTTGCTAGTGGCCAACAACTTGATGTAATACTCTTGAGGTTGCAAAACCCAATTAACACTCCTTTATGTGAAATGTATAGATGCAAACTTAGGGAGCACTAAATTTAATGTTCAGGTTCAGCCTAACAGGTTCCAGTGATTGTGAAATGATGAGGTACTTGATAGTGCAAGCATTATGATAATTGGCCTAGTCTTTGAGCTGAGAAGAAGACAGGTTCTGGTGCAGTGGAAAGGGAGAATATAAAGATGTTGGAATTAAGACTGTACTTCCCAGAGGACTGTAGTGTTATTGAAATTCAGGAAGTGATCACTGAGGAGTGAACTTCTCAGAGCTGAGATAATACAGCATCAGCCACTTGTAACATAGAGTACAGGTATGATTGTGTGCCTGAGAGGTTAAGGTACTGATCAATGGGAAAGATTGTTGATATCAACATTGAAATCACCAAGATTTATGGTTGGAGACAGGATCATAAATACAGCAGTGGTCAAGGTCTAAAAAATGAGGGATGAAGAGTGAGAAATACGAGGATGAAAAGGAATTCCTTGGGGGTTAAGAGTTATTCTGTATCTTGTTTGTGGGTGCTTACAGAAAGGGTTGCTTAGCTGGGCATGCTGCTGAATAAGTTGAGCTAAAGAAGTGGGGCTACTTGTATAGTCAACTCACAACATATTAAATATATATATAGCTATATATATATATATAGCTATAACATATATATGTTATATATATGTTATATATATAGCTATATATATAGCTATATATATAACACTATATATATAACTTAACATATGTTTATATCAGTATCACTCATAGCTGTTATGATTTGAATAATACAAATCAAAATAAAAATTCTGTAGATAAAAGTTACCCAACACTTTTACTGTTGAAGTCAAGAACACTCATTAAAACCCATTATATGCTAGCCTCCCCCAAACGTGGCTAGTAACAGGCTGCAGAAGATACCAGCCATTGTTCTCCAGAGCCTGGTTTACAATCATTAATAACAGGTGACCATGAAAATGAATAAGACAGTCACCCAAGTCTATATGGAGATACTTTCCCTCAGTATTATCTTCCAGGAATCTTAGGGTATTATTAGAATAATATTTTAAAGAATATTCTAGGGAAATTATAGTTCTGTCAAGAATATGACTACAAATAGGATCCGAGCAGCATGGAGTGAACACCTGAGAAAGTGCAGACACAGGAATGGATGACCCCTTAAATTAACTAATTAACTAACAAAGAATCCACACAGTGGATATGTGAAACGGGGGAACTCCTTGTGGAACCACAAACAGTTTTGCTTGGAAAAACCACAAGTGCATAAACAAATAAATAAAACACAGTGTAGGGTTTATGGATGCAAAGCTCACAGTCTGTATTTGACTTAAAACACTATACATCCTTGGTGAACCAAAAATGAACACAAAAGATACTATGTTCGAGTATGTTTTGTTGACTTGATGGTGTCATTTTGCATTCTCTCCTTTGTTTTTATCATTTACCCATTATTTTCAAAATGGTTATAGTAACCACACAGCATTTCAGATTTAATTGTAAATATCAGGTTAGATGTAAAGTTGATGTGTATGTGTGGGGACATTTTGTTGATATTTCTCCTGCCTGCAACATACAGATTTATTTCTTTAATCAGTATTAAAATTATTAAAATAATATAGGAAGGGAGTTAACTATCATTTGATTTGTCTCTAAAATCAAATGATAGTTAACTCCCTTCCTATATTATTTAAAATATGAGATCTGTTACCTGTCATTATCTTCAAATGTTTCCAGATGAGCTTTTAAAATAGTGTAAAGGAGCAATTGTAGTTGTATTTCTAGTATCAGTTGAATTTAGAAAACAGTTGCATTTAGGAAAACTTCCATTTAAAAAAAGGAAAAACTATTGAGCTATTTTCAGATTACTTTAGGTATTATAAATTTGTGTTTTTTATAACAAAGCATAACCATTTATTTGCCCTAAGAGTTACCACTGAACAAGATTGATTAGCTGCAGTACAGTAGTCAAACAGCCATTCACAAATACGTCCTCGTCTTATTTTAATAAGAAAATTAAATATTAGGATGGTTTGAACAAGAAAATGTGGTTTTCCAAGGTACAATCTGAATCATAATTTTATAATAAAAATAATTATGCAAATATTCATTCTGCTACAGTTTTAAATGATGTTCCTCATGACTCTTCAAATACATACCATACTCCCCACCAAAGAAAAATACATATTTTATGTCCTTTACATGAACTCACACCACAGATATATTCCGAAAAGACAGCACTAGCATTATTATGCATGTAGTCTTAACAGTTGAGAGAAATTTTCACTTTATGTGGAATGTACTGCTGAAAATGTGGGGTAACATTTGTTTCTAATTCTGAAATAACAATATTCTTACACATAACATCCCTAGACCCTGTTAGTATTAAAGAACCATGTATAACTTTGAGATCATCATATCCAAGAGGACATTTTGGAGTTGAAGTAACAGATGTACAAGTTAATTTGTTCTCTGTTCAAAATCACATGGCTTTTGTCACCAACACTTAGTCTAAGCTGAAGACTCAGGTCTTTTGCCTGATGGTATGACAACTTTTAATATTCTTTATTTTTGTGATAGTTGCCTGAACCTCAAATAGAATTAATCTTATTTGTTGTATAGAAACATCAAAACAACAGGCAACAACAAGTGGAGAGAAAGGAACACTCTTACACTGTTGGTGGGAATGTAAACTTGTCCAGCCACTATGGAAAGCAGTATAGAGGACCCTCAAACTAATGAAAGTGGAATTACCATTTGACCCATCAGTCACACTTCTGGGAATCTACCCAAAGGAGACCTCAATGTGGGTACAAAAGGACACCTGTGCTCGGATGTTTATTACAGCACTATTTATAATTGCAAGGACATGGAAACAACCCAAATGCCCCAGAACAAATGAGTAGATGAAAAAGATGTGGTATATATACACAATGGAGTATTACTCATCAATTAAAAATGACAAATTTGATGAATTTATGGAAACCTGGATGTACCTAGAAGAAATCATCTAGCAGAAACAAGCCAGATAGAAAGGGACAGAAACCAAATGGTTTCACTAGTATATGGTCAACCAAATGAAACTGCACAAGGGGAGATTGGGGACCAGCTAGAGCGGGTGAGGAGGGGAGGTGATGGGTGACCCCCCAGGGACTAAAATGATGTGAATAATAAATTTTAAAATAAATTTTAAAAATTAAAAAAAAAAAGAAATTATATAGGTACACATTTGAAATGTTAACAATATACCTGATTTTTGGCTTCATTCTATGTCTGTATCATCTTATAGCTATTGTTGTGAAATAGCAAGACATAGCATAAAAGTTCAATGAACTGACTTCTTGACCATCATTGAAAAATGCTATAAATATAACCCATGATATTTTAGCCCAGACATTTTTGGTGTGGTTTTTCAGATGCTCTCAAAACACTTGCACTCAAGACATGTAATTGAGTTTAGAGAGAATACATTTAAAGGTATCCCACTAGTCTACATTTGAACATGTACAAATATACAGATCATAGCCTCTTAACATGACCCACTCCATTTATATATATATATGATATATGTGTGTATGTGTATGTATATATGCATATATGTGTATGTGTATATATGTATGTATACATATATGCATGTATATGCATATGTATGTATATGTATATGTGTATATATACATACATATACACATATACATATATATAGGGGGGTAAGTGAAAGCATAGGCATTGCTTCAAGTTTTAACTCTTCTACTATCTTATAGCACTTATATGCACTTTCTAAAAGAAAGATCTAACCATGTCACCCTCTATTTAAAATGGCCCATAGTTGCCTTAGTACTTATGGGTAAAATCTAAGACATCTTCCTTAAATGCCAGGCTCTTCACAATCTTATCTTTACCAGAATTGCAAGAACACAGTCTTATCACTTGTCCTCCTTCCCTTCAATGCATCCCCCTGCCCCGATTCAGTAGAATTGTACTCTGGAAGACATTTCTGCTATTTTCCCAGAGTAGTTTGTGTGGATTATCACCATGCCACAAAATTATAATGTTCTGTTTACTCTCTGCCCCCACACTACACTCCAGGCTCCTTATTGGCAAGGACCAAGTGGCATTTTTCGAGGTATCACCAGGGCTTTGTGAAGTTAAGCACTTAGCACTCAGAGTCTGTATTGAAAAAGCATAAAGGGGGTAAAAAGGAATGACAAAAATTAGGAATCAGTCATTTGAAATCTGCTTATTTTAAAAGTAGATCTACATCAGGAAACTGGAAATTTCAAATCCCTGGGCAAGTAAGCCATGTCCAGATTTAAGACTACATTGAACCAAGTAACTAGGTAAATCACAAATCAGGAGTTAGTTCCCACTTGCAAATTTTATTATGGGGAGGAATTATCATCCAGGACTCTTGTTAAAAAGGAAAATGCTCCTATTCTCTGCTGAGATTATGATGTCATTATGGTGAGCCGTCATTGAAAAAACAGTTCACTGAGACTTTAGCACAATTTCTGCAATACCGTTTATTCCTGCAATTAAAACCCCTCCCTTACAAACATCTAGACATCAGTAACTGAAGATTTGCTACTGGTTTATGTACACACAAGTCATTTTATGTAGCAATACTCATCAAGCAAGTAAAATGCTGCTTGCCAACATCAAACAGAAAACTAACCATCCATTTTCTTCGTTTCCAGTATTGATTTATTGTTCCTATAATTATTAATCCTATGGCTTACCAATTCAGCTACTCAGATCCAACTGATCTAAGCAAATTCTGCATATAAAGAGACCCACAGTTACTGCTCCATGTGCCTATTCTGAGCTGCTGGGGTTTGTGTATCACCTTCCCATTTATTTCAGACACACAGAAAGGATAACCACATCAGAGCTGAAAAAAATAAACTACTTGACTTCGGTCTTTTTCCATCCTTCTTTCATTCTTTCTCTTCTTTCACTTTTGGTCTCTCTTTGATTTCAAATTAGTCAAGCTGTTCAGGTTATTAAATAGTGAATCCAGCTGACTTAAAAATATAGAAATATGCCACGCAGACTCTTACAGAAAGCTCTTTAAGAGCTTCTATTATCTACTGAAGAACTAATGCACTCCCTTAATTGTGCCTGCTGGGTGATCAGACACAACCAGAGTGGAATCCAGGCACACACAGAAATGCAAGCCTGCGAAAAGGACACGGGTTTTGCAAGAAAGGTTGCAGAAGCCCTTTGACAAATGAGACAAAGCAAGTCAAGTAATAATAGAAGGGCTTTTTGAACATTTTTAGTAATTTGGTTAGTACTAACTCGACAGTGCATTAGCGAAAGTTTCTTAATCAGACCCTACTTTTCCATTAGATAGACTAATTACAGTCAGCCTCTCATTGGTAGATTTATTTTTCTTCCATAAAAAAGCTTAGCAAATATAAACTAATTTGTTTGAATTTCCCTTTGTCCATAGTTCTGTTTTCTGAGAGGTTTGTGGCTGTCACTTGAGAGACACAAACAGAGGGCACTGTTCTCTCAATAATCCCTGTTGTGCCAGCAAATGATTCAACCAAATCCACATTTACATGAGATCACCTCCCATCCCTCAAACAGAGTGACTGTTGTAAAGTCTTGTTTTTACAAGTGTGGTTGAATTCCACTATCGCCATTCCATTTCTCTTAGAAAAAACTATTCCATTGGAATGATTTATGTTCCTCTTCTTAAAGTGTCTATTGTTAGAGCAGTGGTCTGCTTAAAAGGACCTAATTTATGAGTCTGACTGAGAAAAGGAGTGTTCATCTCATCACGCCTGGGTGGCAAGACCACAGTTAATCATGTGTGCTCAATCTTATGTGTGTGTGTGTGTGTGTGTGTGTGTGTGTGTGATGCATTCTCCCTAAGAGGGAGGTATGGCCATGAAGATATAATTTGAGAAAAAAAAAATTATGAAGATATCTGAATTCTTTAGTCATTCAATTTTATTTGCTTTTTATTCAACAAAGCCATCTCAGTGGGCATCCATTTGTATGTGCATTAACAAGAAAGTAAATAATTAAATCTAGAACCAGTGGGCTTGAAAACAAAGAGCTGTGGTTATAATACCATACGAAACAAACTTCAATAATAAAAACTTGGAGAAATAATACTTTGCCCATATCTACTGGGACATTCAAATAAGAGTTGTCAATGAATATTTTGCCAATATATCACCTTCAAGCTATAGTATAGCATACACATATGTCTAGTCTGATATAGTATAGCATACATATATGTCTAGTCTGATAATGATCTCTCTATCTATCTATCTATCTATCTATCTATCTATCTATCTATCTATCTATCTATCTACAGTGTGCTAAAGACAGTGGTAAAATAGGCAATATGGAGCCAACATTTTTTTCAGCCTATGTGACAAATGAATAAAGTGTGATGAAAGGTATGGATTTTCCAGGAGCTTTGAGTTTTTAGAGTTCTATAAAATTATCATTTATTATATTTTTGTTTTGTCAGTAAAGTCATCTCAGTAAGTCAGATAGTTCAACCTCATTGCAAAAGTAGCTAATCACCAGAAAGCATTTTGCAATTATTTCATTGGCTGCAAATGCTTAATGCAATTTAACTATTATTATTGTGATCTAAAATATTTTCTAAGCTTTTGTCTTGTGAACAACAATAATAAAATTCTATTATAACACATTCAATATTTTTAAAAGTCAAGAAAACACAGTCTTACTATTCTTTGCTTTTCATTAATTATAAATTTGAGAAAATTTAGAAAACTTTTATACACTCTTTATCCTATTACACCTGTGCTTGCCACTTTATGATTATGATTAATGTTTAATTTTATTATATTCCTGATAGAGATACTTTATTTTATAATTGAATAGAGAAATATTTCCCTTTCTGTACTATATTGCATTTCCAAGTAGTGGTATAGTATAGTGTTTTCTTTATTTTTTTTTCCTTTTCCACTGAAGTTAAAGTTAAAACATAATATATCCAGACTAAATTATTTTCAGAATATAATAATGATGCTGTATTGAAGCCTGGGGCATGTCACCCTTTACATGTGTAACGTAACACTGCAAGATAGCTCTTTTGTCTTGAGATCTTTATATGAAAATCATAGAATTAATTCTCTTGCAATTTCTTGTGCCTGCAAGTAAATGTGTATATTTAGTTTTGCATTTTGATCATCAGTCAATCATTCAGTAAATAATTTTACCTGGATTAAATATGAAATATACAATCGTTAACTACACAGACAAAAACTTTCTCCTTATTCAAATTTGCGTTCTAATGGAAGCTGAGTTTATGAAAGGATTTAAATAGTACAAAGTTATGAAAACCATAACCAGACAGTACAAATGACAAATGAAAAATGGCACAAAAGAAAAATCTGGATTCAAAAAGAATCTAGGAATAACTCTAATTATATTTATCATCACAAACTGAGTCTTTTGAATTGTCTTTATTTCTATAAGATACCATTTGATTGTACACAACTAGTGCCTCTAACTTCATAAATGCATAAATACCTGTTTTAATAAACAGACAGAATACAAGCCATAATAAACATCATGAATTCCTTATTACCTTACTGAGACTACTGTGATGGTTAATTTCATGGGTCAATTTAGCTAGATGATGGACAATTTATTAAGTCAAACATTACTCTAAATGTTTCCATGGAAGTTTTTTTTTAATGAGATTAACATGTAATCAGTAGATTTTTGAGTAAAGCAGATTCTCTTCTCTAATATGAGTAGGTTTCATCCTGCAAACCAAGATTGACCTACTTGAGCAAGAAGTAATTTTTAGCAAATTGCCTTTACATTTAAAAGACATGTATGTGTGCATGTATTCATGTATATATGTATGTATGTAGCATGTATCTTTCATATATGAAATGATGAAGAACATGACGAATAAAAATGTTTTCACAGAGAAGTTTTGGTCAAAAAAATCTTAAATGGGTGTTAGCCAACTTTCTATAGGAGTTTCTATAGCACATTGTCACCAGAATGCAAAGGCCCTTTCCAATGGCTAAATTTAACTCCATTTTTGAGTGTCTAGTGTGGCTGGTGATATACTAATGGGTACTTACTTTCCACAACAAGGATCACATTTTTATTTTATAAATTGAGCAATGAAATTTAAAAAGTCAAGCATTCTTGAATTTGGCATATTTAAGCAAAAATTGGCCCATTTTGCTAAAGTCTATATAAGAGAACTTTCCATTTTAAATTTGGAAATTTCTAGAATCATCCTGTTAAGGTGCTTTGGTGGGAAAGTATATATGTTACCAAATTTGGATGCATATCCTTAAGTGATTTTTTCAGTGAGTAGACAAGCACTATCTACTCTGCTTTTAAGAGACTTTTATAATAGAAAGGAAAGGAACAACTCATTTCTGAGCTCTCTTCCAGACAGACTATTCCTATAGTAGTTAGCTTCACTGATTGAACTAACCCCCAAGATATTGAAAAAAAATGAATCTAATTTTCTGAATAAATATGCTTAGGATATTTAAATTGGCAACCAAAAGTTATCAAAATCATGCTGCTGGGTTTCGAATAAAATAGCAATTTTATTTGAAAAGAATCTTTGTATCACACACAGTGTATGTTTTATTTCTAGCATGTATGTACCTTCTATAATCATGAAGCCATGCTTCAGATCTTAGTTCTCTAGGGGGTACATTGATTTTGAAAATAGAACAGACTTTGTCCTCCTCTTCATGAACTTAATTTCACCAACAACCCCATAATAATAAACAAATGTAGGTCTCATTTTTATACACTGAAATAATTGCTGCTGTCACAGAGAAAATTTTCAGGTAATTTATTCTACTTGTCTGTAAGTACCAACACAGACCCAAATATTTTTATAAAATCATATAGGACTACTCTACACATGAAAGATTTGTTTATTTTTGTAGGGAAACATGTATGTATAAGCAAACATAATTGATTATATCATATACGAGGGCATATTTTTTATTTTTAAAAAATCTGTGGAAACAGTATGTTTAAATATAATTTAGTCTGTAAACTAGCTCAATGTTTCATTTCATATTAAACCAATATGTTTATTTTCCCCAGAACTAAACAAGTTGTTCCTTAGGGAGTCAGAGCAATAGCAGATGTCAATAGCAATTTTCTGTATAATTCCTATTTTCCTTAAAAATACTCCTATCAAATGCCATGACATGGAAAAGTAAGGAGGGTGTTGAGGTCTCATTTCTAAAATTGCCTGCATGGTAAAAGTGTGGATATATTTCTCTGAGATGCAATATAAATTGGGGGGAAATGGTTTAGAAAAAAGTGATCTCAACTTTTCAACTTTTGTAACAGTAAATATGGGATTACCAGGTAGAGATGTTCAGTTGAAAATTTGGTGTCAGGTTATAAATGATGCTGACTCCTATGAAATTGTTATTTGTCCATTTGACCCACAAAAATGGTAATCTCTAGGTTTGAAACACTGCAGACTTGGGAGCAATTGGCAAACAATGGTGCTATTGCTTAGGAAGACTTAGATGAATAGTCACAGAGAACCTCAACATTGGGAAAACTTTCACTGGCGATGTGATTGGATGCACAGGGCACGCTTTGACCCTGCCTTTGATTTTCACCAGCAATGGATAATTGTAAATGAAAAAGCAATTAAAATGATTTCTTCTCTGATGATTGCTTACAATGAGTGAGGAAGAGTGGACAGAGAAGAAAGTCACAGAAACCCTCCTTTCCTCCTTCTCCTTCCTTACTGTTCTGGAAAGGGGGGAGAGAGGGGATACCAAAATAGCTTTTAAGGGAGGGCTTTGCTTCAGATTTGGTCAAGGAAGGGGGAAGATGAGATGTGGGGACCCCACTTTTCTAGCTCAAGTTCTTCCCACTCTCAAAGATCCTCAGGGCCACTTCTATAGTTTCAGAACAAGTTCTATGGGTGGATGAATGCTTTTTCCTTTTCCAGAAGAATTCCCTGACATAGGGCTGGGCTGCATGAACCCGGGAAAAGGTATATAACACAATGTAGGCCAAGACAATTTCGGTTCAAGACTTTGCCTCAAACTCTTGGGGATGAATTATTATTGTTCCTCTAAACTTGTACCTGGGAGAGTGTAAACTCCAAATGCTGTAAATTATACTGTGGGAAAGTCCCCCGGAGATTGGGACCCACACAGAAGAGAGAAGAAATAAGAAATGAAGAGAAGGCCGGCCACGGTGGCTCGTGCTTGTAAGCTTCAACCTATGAAGCGCCCGGCCGGCCGGAGCTAGGGATCGCGGTTCGAGTCCCACCTGGAGCCCGTAGCGAGACCTAGTTCCAAAAAAAATAGCTGGGCATGGTGGTGCGCACCTGTAATCCCAGCTACCTGGGGAGCTGAGGCTGGGGATTGCTTGAGTCTGGGGTACCCCGGGCAATGACAGGCAAAAATAGCGAGACCTAGTCTCAAAAACAAACAAACAAACAAGAAATGAAGAGAAAGTTGACCTTCCCAAAACTTTAAGTCTGGTTTCTGCAGTGCCAGGCATTTCTTTTCAGTTAGCAGGATGTTAAGTTCCTTGTGGCTTAAACATGGGCAAAGAAGAGTTTACGAACTTTCTTATTTACAAAAGTCTTAATAATACTTAAGAATGTGGAGGTTGATGAACAGAGGGAGGTGGGAAATTCCTAATTTAGCCCTGAACATTCTCTCAGAGGTCAAAAGTCTAAGCATTCAGAGATGACAGCAGCTGCCCTTAGCTATTTGCTTGCTTTTTGCATAAGCTTACAAAATAATAGCATTGTTACCATTTAGAATGAAGAAAAAAATAATTCTGAAATCCTAGGTTCCATTAGGCCATTTCTCAAGCTGCACCAATATAAGTAATGGAGATAAATGCAACTTCTATGGCATCCACACACCCCCATCATTCTTCAGCACTCTTGGTGGGGAAAAAAGAAACAAAAAAGCAATATCCTATTCCTATCTATGCATTTTACAAATGTATTCAAAACTCCCTTCAATTTGAAAATCTTTCTCTATAAGAAAATAAATCATTCTTATTGTGAGAGATTTTAATCATTCTGCTTTCTGAAATGTCCTTTTACTCAATTTTCCCATAAAAAATTTCTCCTTGCCGGGCACAGTGGCTCGTGCCTGTAAGCTTCAGCCTATGGGCAGCCAGGGCTAGAGATGGTGGTTTGAATCTCGCCTGGGGCCCATAGCGAGACCTAGATCCAAAAAAAAAAAAAAAAAATAGCTGGGCGTGGTGGCGCGAGCCTGTAATCCCAGCTACCTGGGAAGCTGAGGCCGGGGATTGCTTGAGTCTGTGCCCGCCCAGGCAACGAGAGCATGCGGTTCCATGGGCAAAAATAGTGAGATGTAGTCTCAAAAAAAAAAAAATTCTCATTTAATATTCTCTCAAATACCAACCTTCTCCAGGAAATATTTCTCTCAACCCATTCCATAAACACATATATTCACTTGTATTTTTCTGACCATAAACACTAATTAAATGCTTATAAATAGATCAGATGCAAAATTCATTGTTGAGCATTCAAAAAAAAAGTCTAGAATATATCTCTGTCCTAAAGGAAGTGATAATCTAGGGGGAATGGCTAATAAATACATTAGCAATTCACTGAGCTCTGAAAAGAACTTACAAATACAAGTGAGAAGAAAGTAGGCTATATGTTAGGTGAAGAACGAGAAGGTGAGAGGAGCTGAGAAATTCTGTCTAAGCAGGAAGGAACCATCATACCTAAGAGAGAAGCTAGAATTTTTCATGAAGGGAAACACAGACCCACTGAATATCTATAAGGAATCATAATCAGGGAAATGTTAAATGTTCACAGTAGCATCAGGGTACAGGATAAACAGAGTAATCACATACTGATTTGCCTGAGGTAGTCCTAATTGATACTTGCTATAGATGTAATTGTACTTACTAACATCTCAGCCCCAATCCCTATAAAAATAATATCTTGAACAGTAGCATCCCTACCTTCTAGACTTAACCTTTGTTTGATCAACCTCCTTATCTTCTCACATTGGCCTGAGAAGGAATATTGGAAACTGAGGAACACCAGTGGCTAATGAAACAAGCAGGTCCTAACTTGAATCTCCAGATGCTACTAACTCAAACACATGCCAACCATCACCCACTTTTTCTTTTCTTTTTTTTTTTCATTCCCTTGTGACTGTGGATAATAAATAACTCTGATCTCTGCCAAAGAGCAAGCTGGAATCTTTGATACAGGAATCTGCTACCCTCCTCACTGTGTAGACAAATTAAACCACTTTCCTTTTCCTTTTCCTGTTCCCCTTTATTGGCTAAAGGAAACTGACAGCAGAGTTCTGCATCAAAATCGTCATTCTAAGAGTGGTTCTACTGAGGGTAATTAAGCTCAAAGAGGCAAAGTGATGCCCATTGGAAGGAAAACCACTGCCTTAATGCAGACTTGAGGGGAAGGGATATCAACTAAGTCAGTCACCAGGGAGATGGAAGCAAAGCGGAAACATTTCATTCTCCCCTACTCAATTACTTGGGCCTTGATTTAGCATCAAAAGTATTCTGTTTTGTGTTAGGATTCATTATTTATATGCTATTTTCCACATTCAATCTCAAATTCCTGGAGGGCAAGATGTACAAGTTCAAGTTCTGTTTTTCTGCAGAGATTAGTACTACACTTTGAACAAATGGCTCACTAAATAAGTATATATTGATTTGAATAACGTTTGAACAGCATATTGTACAGAGAGGAAAAAGTCATTCCAGACCTTGGTGAGTGTCTTTATTACTCCTGGGGATTGGAGTTTTGTTCTCATGAGATAGTGACAAAACAAATTGAACCATCTGCCCCTAGTCCTTAGGATTTTTCAACTTGTGCCATCAAATGAGGCCTGAATATCAAAAATAACCCCAAGGTCGCTAGCAAGTGCAGGGTACCTACAATCAACTGAGAAGATGAGGATGTTGGGATGTAAGTCGGTGACTCTCAAGATAAACTTTTGAAGGAATGACACACTATTCCATTTATATCAGTACAAATAAACCTTTGTCTTTAGTCTGTTTCCATAGAGTCTTATTTATTCCTCCTTGCATAATGCTGTATTAACAGATCTTGGCCATATTCATTGAGGTCAAGCTGAGATACAGTTTTGTGCCCTTTATATTCTTGGTTAGGAGAATGTCTGTTACTCAGTCCATTCCTCTAAAAGCATCAGCATTTAAGTAAATCGTTTGGTAGAAAGAGTGTCTCAAACAAAACCATATAAATAACTATCCTTTATTTCAAACACTTTCAAATGTACAAGTGAAGATACTGAAAATGATGTTTTCTATTTACACACATATATTAACCATCAAATATAGTTTTGCCTATCTACTGTCCAAGGATCTATACCAAGTAGATCCCCCATGCACTGTTATAATTAGCAGGCAGAGTTTTCAACTTAAACATTTCTCTCAAGTTGAATTGGTTTATGATTTCCAGGGAAATTGTTGTCTCAAGTTTATCAGTAAGATGACTATGATTCCATGCATGGGATCTTGCATTTAAGAGCAGATTTGCTGCTAGAGTTCAACAGTCTTTGTTTTCTCTCTGTGCTGCAACACCTCTTACCCTGAAATATCTATAATTCAGCAATATGCAAGCTGGTCATTTTGAGTTTGTCATACAAAGGACATAATTGTTTAGTAGGTATCTTCAATGCACATGATGCTGACACCACTCTTTCAATTTCATGACCACATTTATTCTCTATCTGCTTTTTCCAGAACTCTATAAAAATTATTCATGTCAAAGACGTCATGATGGATCTATAATTCCCTCATAGTTTGACCTACTTTTCCCCAACAACCCAAAAAGGTCCTGACCTCTATTATCAAAATCTCAATGCAGATGGAAGCTCTGATGAGATTCTAATTAAGTGAAAACCTTCCTGTAATTATACATGTTCACTATTTAATGAGAATCTTTCTATAATTAGAAATTTATTTGGACACTTGAAGATTCCACAGACTGTTGCAGTGGGGTCTAATTCAAACATTTTTTATTCATGATGGGGCAAAGTTCTCTTCCCCATAAATGCATCATTGCCAAGGGAAATTTCGCCTTTAATTAAGTGTACTGCATTGCTCAATGAGAAGACACAAACTCCTTCTCGTGCTTCCTTTTCTCTTCTGAAATGGTCAAAATTACTGCAACAGGAAATGTGAGAATAACACTTTTATATAAAGTGTTTATTGGTGGTCCTAGAAACAGAAGCATCACTATGAAAGGACTATGGGCATAGTTTACCTGGGGAGATGCCACAGGCTTTGGCTCTTGTAGAGGTAATGTAACTGGATGACTGGACTTTGGGCCACCTGTCACCACTGAAGGCCAATAAAGTAGAGACAGGAATTGAATCTTGAAGATGTGTTTAATCAGACAGTCAGCAACCTGGAAAATGGGGGTTCACACCCAAAAGAAACCACCCTCACATCTTATTTCCAGGTGGGTTTTCCTTGGAGTTGAACAAGGACAGTTTAGCAGTGGGTCAGCCATCATTAATACCAGGAGCCTGTGATGTCAGCCCCCAAACTTCTCATTACCTTTCTGGAAGATGTCTGGTCTCTGACTCACTGAGTCTTCTAACAGCACTGGCTCCAGTGCTCCTTCAGAAGTGTCTTTGGGCTGACAATTAATTCAGAGCAGACAGACCAGAAACAATGTGTGTGTGTGTATGTGTGTGTGTGTGTGTGTGTGTGTGTGTGTTTATACAAGGTTACTGGTCTACCTGCATATTGTCTTTCCCAAACTCCTCTCCTTTCTGAGCCCCTATAAGTAACAGTCACAGTGGCAAAAGAAAAAAACAGCAGATAACAAGAATAAATGTCTTAATTGACTAATGACTGGACCTGATTTAGGAGACACAAGAATCTGTGCATACTTGTTTTACCATCAATTCTATTTCCATTTCCCCTCTGTATCTTGGATCATTTCATGTTGAATAAGTGGCTAAATGGCTTGTCCTGGTTTTCTCCTCAGTACCCTAGAGAAATCACACTCCTCCCAGACATGTAGCCACAGTAAACCCAGTTTCACTTCTCAGTAGAAAGTTCCACAACTGAACTGTTTGAAATGAAGCTGTCTGCATCATCTCCACCAGCTGACTGGCCAGTATCTAAGGAATAGACTTCTCTGTGCTAGCAAACATATTAAGGGCTTTTGTTTGTTGGTCTGTCATTATTTAAGATCAATTCTTCTCTCTCCTGCTGGGAGGACCTCAGAAATCTATCTGTGTAAAGGTTCCTACATTTTCCATCATCTAGAAGAAACTTTAGCAATTTTAGTGAAGCGTCTGAGGAAACGAAGACACTGAGAGTGAAGGTTCTGAAATCAATAAGTTGCTCCAAAAGTTCCAACTCAGTCAAAGCAGAAGGTCCTGCTAGTCAGCTCAGCAGTGTCAAGAGTCTGGGCAGCGTTCAGAGAAAAGCAGCATAAAGTAGCAATGGATCTGAACCTACTTTCCTTTTGGAAACTCACTCCCATGAAATCATGGAATAAAATATAAACTTTGTGGAAAAATCTTGATCATTTTAAGGAAACAGTGTTCATTTCTACCCTTCCCAATTAAGAAAAAAAAATCTCTCAACAATGAAATGACATTTAAATATCTTAGTATATTCAGCAATACCATTTCATTGAAATGGAAAATAAAATGAGGTTTATTCTTAATGCTACCCATAAAATATGTGGGAGTGAATAAGTAATTGAAATTTGCAAAGATATTTGTTATTGAAATATTTTGGTGTCAAATAAGAAAAATTAAAAACATTGGATCCTTGTTGGTAATGCAGATGGACCTAAGATCTACTTGTTTATCAAGTATGTCTTCATTATCTAGGCACTGCTGCTACATACAGTGCTTTGCCTTTGATGTGTTCTGAGTCTTGCAGCGACTTGTTTTAGTTGTATGTTTAGTCTTCTCAATTGCATTTGTAAATGTTTTGAATATGAGAATGTTTATTCTGCTCTATATCACACATGAGCTAAGGACAGACACAACATGGTAAAGGGAACAGAAGCTACCTCATGTTGAATATTAGTATAGGAATTTAAAAGTAACCTTTTTCCAGGCCTAGACTCAAACAAGAGAAACTGTAATTGGCTTTCTAGTTTAAAAAACAAAAACAAAAAATGTATCATTCAACCCATCACACATTTACTATGCTTAGAAGATGTGTGTATGTTTTTTACCAACAAGGACATATTGCCATACATGGAATTATTAAGACTTTTCAAACAAAAGTAGCACACCTATTATCTTTCCTGGTTTTCAAACAAGCTATGAAGATTCTTTACCTTTCAAATTATTTTCTTCAATGACTATTATTTACTCCAAGAAAAATTTCAAGTTTACAGATAACATCATTTATTTATGACAGGATAAATCTTTTAAATCTGATAAAAAATTACAAGGTTAGAAAGTATATTAAGTCCGCTAACAGATGACTTAACTTCTACACTTTCTGACATTTTCTGCAATAACATTTTATTTTAAATGTCAACCATACATAAATTCCATCTCGTCACAGACACTGAGATGTTCAAACGTTCTCAATTTTAGACAGAGGAAAAATCAAGCCAGAGAAAGAAAAATTTTATAAGTCTGTATCTGGAAATGCCTTAAAATGTTCATCCCTGCTGTAAGCAAAAAAAAAAAAGCAAAAAAAGAAAGTCAACCTGAAATGTAGCAATAAATTATGCAGTGCATCATAAATTTTGAATTGCCCATTGTAACTGTGGCACTATGTTTCAGAACAATGTCACAGAGAAGGAAACATCAGATACCACTTCTACCTGTGCTTGGAATATAATTTTTTCCAGAGTTAAAGAAAAAGGATAATATGAAATTAAATTAAAGTAGCATCAATATTTTAGAAGATATTATCCCTAATATTTTAAAACAAGCACATTTACCTCTGATTTTCATAAAGTTTAGAGGCACAAAAGTTAAAGAATTGTCTAATTATGATGTATAATGCAATTTTGTGTCAATTTTAATTGATACCAAACACTAATGATATTTTGAACATGTTAACTATCACCTATCTTCAGTTGATTTTAAGTTTCACTGTTGTCTGTAAGAAATGATTTTTCTTCAGGGGTCTGTTCTTAAAAAGTGTAAAGGACTTTTTAAAACTTACTCTAGCTCACTAGCTGGGCACAGTGCGTATTTATTTGGAAGAATATTTCTTGTCAATGTGTGTAGTTTCTCACACTCTTCTCTATTAGCTTTAAATGAATTTCTAAGATAGATTTCTGTTTCTATTCTCATGTTTCCCTGCTGGGGGCAATGTCCCTCCATTATTATTTAGTAAATGACTAGAAACTACTTATAGTTAGTGAAAACAGAATGTTCTTTTAAGCAATAATCTCAGTCACTAAAGTAAAATGGGGCAGTATGCCAAATATATGTCCTAATAAAACATTTTAACCATCGCGAATGAGTAAATTTTTATAGCTTATTTCTCCAACCTTCATAGTATTTTTAAATGAAGCAATGATGAATAGAAATGAAATATTTCCCCCATCAGAACAATAATTTTATACAGAATGAAATTTATAATAAAATCTTAGAGTGCCCCAAAACTATCCATGCATTTCTTAACACCGCCTATAGACTAACCCATAAGATGAAATGATACAAGACAAGACATGAGTGACAGATTGGAAAAAAACAATCTTATTTAGCTAACAAATAATGAAGGTAATCTACTTGTTGCATTCTTGTTTCCTATGCTAAAATAAATATTTTATGTCTAAATACAATTTTACCCTTAAAAGTCAATGTCAATGCTATATAGTAATAAAATAGTAATAAAATAGCAATGCTATATAGTAATAAAAGTACAATCTTTAAAAAAAATCTATGAACAAAATTATAATGTTTCATGATAAAATGTATATGTTATATACCTAAACTATTTTTTCAGTTAACTGTATGTAAAGGAATAGTCATCAAACATGTATCATAAACCTGATAAATGCACACATAGAAACACAATTAGAAACATAAGTGGTAGAGCAACAGACCCTGAAGTTTTGAAAATCTCAATTTACCAGGGTCCAAATAGAAGGCATATTATTTTTGCTTTATTCATTAGGTCTTCTCTGACCATTTTATTTTAGGATGTTCTCTTTCCTTTAAAAGTATAATCTGTTTTTGCTTTAAACATATGTACTATGCATGTTTAAACACATGTGCATAAGCAAAATAGAATGTCTCTTTTGTTTTACGCATATTGTTTTATTGAAATCACACTGCCCTGTAACATATGTAAGTTTCAGAGTTCATCTTTGCAAATCGACCATGTGTCTGCCACACTTAGTACCCCCTGAAATCTACTTCCCCAATGCCAATGTCACCCTTTTTCCTGATTTACCCACTCCACCCTCCCTCAGCCTTTTCTGTCAACCTCTAATTGGTTAGAGTCTGAAATATTATTTTCCTCTACTCCTGCTAGTAAGAACTAATTTCTTAATCACAATGCACAGTTGATTTCTTTTAGATCTATCCACATTTGTCCTCTATGCACAAGGATCCTGACAGGACAATGGATATATTTACACATTTTTCTTCTTTCTAGCCCATGATTTGACTAATGCTTACAGATATAATAGATGCATAGCATAATGTATTTAAAATATTTTCTACAAGCAAACTATGAAATAAAACAAACAAATTTGATCATTTTGCTCATAAAAATTTTAGTAAATATTCATTTCATTTAACAAGGATAAATGCACAAACACAAAAAAGCAGCATGTGTGTGCATTTAAGACTGAATATTATTACAGAATTTTTCTTAGTGCTTTGACTGTTTCTGGTGAGAAGGAAGAAACTGCAAGACTGCATTTCTCTCCATATGGACAGGGGATGAAGTAGGTTATCTCTCATGATAAAATGACACATGCACACAAAAACACACAGTAGCTAGAAGGGGTTACATATTCATTCTGAAAAATAGTTAAAGATGAATGAACAAAAGGAAAGAGAAAGAACTGAGATGTTGGAAGAAAATTCCTATTACACAGTAATGATAGAAATAACAGTCAGCAAGATGTCATCCTAGGAGTCTTTGCTCCTCATAACATCAGGGGAAATATTAAGAATCAAAGTGGATGCTGTAAATTTCTCTACTTTGTGTTGAAGACCAGAACTGCCTCATATGGCTAGTATATATTATTCCCCCAAGAAACTAAATACTTGGTTACTAAGAGGAGCTTCTCAAATAGAGCTCTAATCAATAAAGAGGATTTGAGAAAGATACCTTTAGCTATGGAACATAAAAAAATAAAAATTAAGCAAAGGTCAGAAATTGGAAAGCACACATGTGTAAGGAATATTTTCACAATGTAAACCAAGAATTCTCTAGGGAATGATCTGCCCTGGGAAATAAACTTGAATGTTAAGGACACTAACAAGTATAGTGTATGTTGGAACGAATGGAGATGGGATTTTTGAATATGTGAATCATATAATAAGCTCTTCTTTCTTTAAGGACATTTTGAAGAAGCAGCTAACTGATTAAACAAATTTTGTTTTCAGATCATATGGTGCAAAGGAAAAAATTGGATGGTATATTCGGAGAGGAGTTCTCTGGTATGTATGAGAGCAGTGAATTAAAATCAATAATTTATTGTGCTAGTTTGTATGTCAGTCTCTCATAAAGTACAGATAACAAAAACCCAGCTTTGAGCAGTGATCTCTCTCACTGGTGGACATTATTAACATACTTAGCATCTAAAACAGAGGAATCAAAACATTAGCTCAAAAAAAAGCTTTTATTGAATTTGGCAACCAACCAATAATTCTACTGAGGATAGTAACTAATTCATTGTCTTTTTTTGTGCATATTTATATGGTCCTATGTCTGTTTATGTGTGTAGATAGATGTACATATATGTATATATGTGTGCATATATATGAATAGTTATGAATAGTCAATAAAAATCTACCTATGAAAAATCCAGATTTATTTAAACTTGAAGATAAGAACAAATTGAAAACTGTATCTATATATTATTGGTTTTCTAGTTCTAATTTAATTTCACTTCAAATGTTCATTTTCAGCTTGTAAGAAGAGCTGTCTCTCTTGCCCTCTCTGCCTTAAAACAATACAAATGTGTTACCTTACATTCATGTAGATTTAGATTAAAACTTGACAAGTTTTATTAGGTTAAAATCAAGCTCATAGTACAGCTATGTATTTCATGGACATTTTTGGAAAGACTATCTTTTCTGCCTTTTCAGTTTCTAGAAGTCACTCACACTCCTTTGCTGTTGGTAATTTTATCTACATTGTTCTCTCTGAACAGAATGACAGAATGTTCTCTCATGTTTTTGTTGTTTTATACATTTAATATTGTTTTCATTGTTGTTGATTTATGTTGGTTTATAGCACTGTAATTTAATAGTATCAGTTTACATGGATATTACCACTGAGTTTTTTAAAAAATAATTCACTTATATATAAATTTCACATCCTTATAATCCCAGGGATTCCCCCCTCCCAACCTCCCTGAACATACCCCCCCCCAGTTGTGTACTTCAGTATGATTGTTACCTTTTTTCGACTTTTTCTCATGTCTTGTGTTCATTTAGTCCCTATATCTCATATATTAATGAAAAAATTTGGTTTCTATCTGTTTCTTTCTGACTTGTTTCTAATAGGATGTCTTCTGAGTACATCCATGTTGTCATAAAATCATCAAACTTATCATTTTTAATTGATGAGTAATATTCCATTATGTATATATACCAAGGGACACCTGTGCTCAAATGTTACTGCAGAATTATTTATAATTGCAAGAACTTGGAAGCAAACTAAATGTTTCAAAACAGATTACTGGATGGAAAATATATGATGTATATACACAGACGTGTATTACCATACCAGGTCTACCATAAAATCCCAATAACCTGCTCCCATAAAACTATGGGGTCTCCCATAAAACTGGGGTCCCCCTCCCCCATTTATTCCCCACCCCCCACAATCTCCTGTCTGATAGATCTGATTTGTGATTCAATAACTCCACCCCTAACTATGTACCTGAAATTTGCCAAAACACTAACTTGAAAGGATATAATCATTCTATGTTCATAGAAGCACTATTTACAATAGGGAGATTATGGATGCCATGTAACCTGTGACAGAGGAATAGATTAAGATGTTATACTCACACTCACTAACCCACCTATCACTCCAATATGACAGAATACTATTTAGATGTATAAAAGATGAAATCTTGCCATGTGTGACAACAAGTGGATGGAAATGTAAGAAGTTATACTAAACAAAATAAGTTGAAAGGAGAACAAATATCAGATGATTTCACTCACATGCTGGACACAGAAAAACAACAACCACAAAAAAAAAAAAAAAGAATTAACAAAACTAAAGCAAAGCACACCCTAGAAATGCCCTGTAACATAAAAGTTATCTAGAATAGTTCATCAACAACTCTATTTAAATATGTTACATAGAAAACAAAACATCTCATTAAAATATGTATGTTGTTTATTATACAGCTAAAACAATCAGTCCTTTAATTATTCTTTATATAAACATCATTCCAATTACTCTGGCTTGAATCAGTCACTTTTAGCCCTTCCCTCAGTAATTCATGAACTTTGCAGACAGACAGAACTAGGTTCTGTGACTAGGGGTGATTTTCCCTCTCATCTTCTATTTCTTGGGTATAAGGTAGGGATGAAAGGCATATGACGGAACATTGCTACAAGAGGGAAAATATGTTATCACCTTGCATAAAGCTGAACACAGTCCAGGCTCAAAAAAGAATATTTGTTAAACCCTTGGTCAAACAAACTGGGGGTATCTTATAATCTTGATGTAACTAGCAGTGTGTTCCATATTTACAAACAAAAATAGTTGTCTTCTGTAAAATCAAAACATAACATTTTGAAATTTGTGAAATGGTATCTTATGAGCCAAAGGCAGGATGCTGAAGAATGAATGGTATAATGTCAGGTGTCAATTTTGTAGACTCTGCAAACACTCTTTGAATATTTATTACTAAATATTATGAAATGAGATTCAAACTGCCAATAGTTTTTAAGAATAAATTTTACATACATAAATAATTTCAAATCTGGCATAGAGATTTCCAAGCTGGTTTAGGGATATCAAAACAGTTTTAAAATATGTTCATACCATTTTAGGGTCATTTGAATTTCTGCTTTCACAGTTGACACAACAAGAGATTTAGTGGAGTTAAACTCAGTTTGCAAGGTTGCCCTGTTGGTTAATGACAGTGAGTAAACTGGAACTTATCCTCTTATTCTCTTCACTCCACCAATACTCAAATTTTTAAACCAGATGAAGGCCAGTGACCATATTTTGTATATCTCCCCCTACTACATGTTCTTCTAAGGTCTACTGATATATTCATAATTCTAATACAATGTAAGTATATCTTTTATATCTTTTTATAATTATATCTTTTAGGTACAATATATCACACAGAATTTTGGTAAGAAACATTCAAATAAGAACTTATAACCATATGATTTGTTTTTGCAAGTAAAACAAAACAAAACCCATCTTGGGAAAATCAGGTTTACTTAGTAATGTGTTGACTACATATTTTAATATTAATTTGAATCATATGAAACACATTATATAGTGCTGTAGTAATTTTAAAATGATTAGTGCCTTTAGAAAACAGCAAATTTTGAGTGTTTAGGTGAATTTGAAACTAAAATAACAGGTTTTACATTATCTTTCCTTATGTTGCTAATATAATTGTAATGGAATCATTGGAAATGTATATATATATATGAGAATTCTCTTCAAAAAAATGCAAGTCTTGAAAAAATGAATGTTTCAGGAGCAATTTTAATAGGAAAGAATGACAAGTAAAATTAAGTTAGATTAATATAAACACAATTTATAAGAAATATAAATGCTTCTATACTGTTTCCTTTTATACTCTATAGCATTATTTAGTCTGTTCAAGATTTTATGATTAAGTAAAACTTTCTAATATGAAGCCAGGCATTCTGATTTTCCATATAAGGAAGCTGAGCTTGGGATGGTTACGCTAATTAGTGGCACAAGATTAGAATTTGAGTTCTTTGACAGTATAGGGCAATCTTCCCAACACAGGCAGTTTCACCATCAGTCGTAGCAAATAAAGAACATTGGAGCCCTTGAAATTATCTTTGTGGAAATTTTAATAATTAACAGCAAAGAAGCAGCCACTTGAATTTCTCGTTTAAGTTTTCCTCTCTCCTTCCTCACCCACCTCTCCTGAGTTCTTCCTTTTATCCTCACTGCTATGCCCAGGTGAACCCACTCGCACACCCAGTGGACCAGGTCTGTGCAATGATGGGGAAGGAACATTACCTCTGGTGCTGATCATAGAGACTAATGGGTAAAATTTCTGAAAGCACATTTACCTTGCAGACAGGTAAGGCGTTCTTGGAGTCCACCATGATGAATGCATGTATAATTTGATCTCTACATTTATTATTAATATTTCTTCCCCAGTTGTTTTCCAACTTCAAATCACTTTCAGGTAGAAATGCTAAGGAATAGAACTCTTCAAACAAATCAACCAAAGTCAAACCTGGACACAAGTCCATTATGACTTTGGAAGAAACTCAGAATAACAATGTTAGTTCAGCTCCTTCAGCACATCCCCATAATTTTGTTTATTTGATCATCTCTACTTGGAAAGATTTCTTTTCTCCATTGCATATTCCATCTGGACCTGTTCTCTGAGCTCAGGATCAAACACTATCTTCTCAATGAAGTTCATCGTGATTCAGCAGAAAGGAATTACTGTGTCGCTTCTCTATTTTTATAACACACTTTCCTTACTGGTATGTTTCTGCCACATTCAATATGACATTTTAAATGATAAATGCAGTTCTTATCTTCTTCTGTTGAATTCTAGCCTTGAGAACAGAAATTAAGTCATATATTCCCAATATCCAACACACAATATGACATTTTTTTTTTTTAGGAAAGAGATAGCCCTCATTTAACAAGGGGGAAAACTCAAATCTAATAAATGTGTGTAGCAGATATGTTTCTGCTAGCATATAGAATAATTATGGTAAAGCAGCACATCCTTCTGCAGTTCCTTCACAAGAAAATCAAATGATTCTTTCCCAAAACAACCCCACCTTTAAATTCCATGCCCATTAGACTTCCACTGGAGCTGATAAAGATTACTTGATACTGTCTGCCAAGTAAAGTAGAAAGGTCAAACCAGAACCCAGCTAGGGAGTTAAATGAGAAAGTTGGTGATAACATGTTCTCCTTGGACTGTGCGTTTGAAACAGGAGTGACAGGGAGACGAGCAGCGTAGTCAGCCAGATATTTCAAAGACTTCTATAGCCAGCAGCATCGAGGGCCTGTCTAGACCTCCAGAAACCACTGTCACATGATCAAGGCAACAATACCAACACCTGCAATTCAGTCACACATCTGAGCTCCTTTATGGCTGTTGAAGCACTGTCCGACCATCAGAAATGTACTGTTGCTCGAAGCTGCCCTGAGCTGGTGGTGGGTGTAGAATGTGGAGTGACTAAACTCTTCAGTGGTTGTAGCTTATTGCATACACCTGTGACTACTTTTACATCTTGAATCCCCCGTCCAGAGGGATGACAGTTGTCCACAATGATAACGCACCCTGCCAGCTTCCCTCTTCACCCTCCCTGCCTCCTTGTGCATGGCAAATCCTGAAATCACAGATCACCTCCAAATAAACCACTTATTCTGGAATTTTTACATCAGTAAATTGCGAGGGAAAATTTAAAAACATAAACAGAGATGATATATTTTTTGCTCATGATGCATTTCAGATAAATGATTTTATGGCTATTTCTACTTAAACTGATAACTTAAATTTTTCACTTTCGGTCTCAGGAATCTTTTATCTATTTATATTCTATATTATTATCATGTCCTAACATGTATCCTATATAAGCAGAACATAAAATCAGCTCTTACATTTATAGAAGTCATCACAGAAAGTTGTATTCATGTGGACTTCCAATTACAGATGATGTTGGATTCTGGAAACCTGTAAAGTTATGGTTCAAATCAGAAATTTAACAAGATGAAGCATGATATGTAAAACATACTAATACAGTGAAATCTGATTCATGAAAAAAAAAGTTATTGACCTTGCAGCTTTAGATATTGAAATTACATTTTTATGGATATCAGGAATCTGAGTTGAAAAATGTTTTTTAAATGCCATGTAAAATGCTATATTTTAGGTGTTTATTCCTAAAATACAGGAACAATTTTATACAACTGCCAATAGTAGTTAGTTTATCAGACATATATGAATGATGTTTGGTGTGTGTTTACATTTCATAATATGCTACCTGAAGTTTGACTTTCCAGTTAAAAAAAAAAAAAATGGTATGGCCCATAGTCACAGTGATAAATTCTTTCTAACCTGTAAACAATAGAATTACATTTTTTTCACTATTCATTCATTCATGAATTCATTCATTTAAATACTAGTTTAACTTTTAATATTTCTCATATTCCGTTTAGAAGTAAAGTTGCATTGACCTAGGTTACTCAATGCTTTACTATCTGGTGGGTCTTTAATTGATTTTTTTTTTATCACACTAAAAGTTTGAACTAATAAAAAGTCAAATTTTACTTTAGTTATCAAACAGGTTTATGGGAAAGTTGTAGGAATTTTGAAAATATATTGTTGTTAGGTACAAATATGATACATTATCTGATTGTTCACAGATTTAAAACAGATCTTCCACCAGGATCAGTTATAACAGAAGTATTTTATACTTTGGGTATTTATTAAAAGTGTAACAGATCTTTATTTTGCCCTGAAACATTAATTGCAATAGATTTATGAATGACCTAATTTGCTTTAAGTTTTAGCAATAAAACACTTCATTACAAACACTTGCCATGAGAAATGTGACATAAAATTTTAAAAAGCAATTCTCAAATATTGTGTTTATTGTCTCAGTCTTGAAGGTATTTTTTCCCATGATTAGTATGCCTATGTAATTTTAAGTATTTCTCCAGTTTATGTTAAATTGCATGTTTAATAATTTAGGTAAATATAAAAGCTGAGATATCAGATAAAATATCCATTCTTCTACTCCTCTCAAAGATCCATGAGTCTATTAAAATAAATGTGTGTACTCTTTGCCATCCCAGAGCTCATTTACAGTATGTTAAATATAAATTTATAATGTATAGAGTTTGTGTCTTCAGAAATGGTGGTTGTTTCCTTAATGCAAACTCCATAAAGCTAAGAAATAATTTGTTTATTCTCTTTTATATAATTCTTAACTTTAACAAGTGGTCTAATTTGAGCAATACTAAAACCCCACCTACCAATAGATATGGCAGGTACAATTCAGGATTCAATTTAATGCCTTATTTTTTAAAAATCTCAATGACAGATATGCTCAATTTTCTTAGGAAAATAAAAGGTAATAAAGCTTAATGGAAATGCTTTTAAAGGTAAGTATTCAAATGTTTATATTAATATCTAGTGTTTTAAATATTAGCAAGAAAAGTCAAAGTAGTTTCTAAACCGATACAAATAATAGCAAGCTATAAGATATAAATAATTAGTTTACAAAACACAGTTCCCCTAAACATAGAAAAAAGGCTTATTATTTTTTTTGTTGTTGTTTATTTCTTCAGAGTCTCCCTTTGGGATTTGGTCAAAGTAGACGTCACTCAATCACGTTAGTGAAGAGAACTTTTTATGTAAGAGTAAGAACCTAATGGAAATGGAATAAATTCATCATGGGAAATATCATGTAAAAGTATTTCATAAATAAAACTGTTTCATCAATTTGCAGCTTTATCCAATAAGAATACACATGTCACTATTGATTTGACAGAGTAATAATGAATGGGGTTTAACACTGTCCACTCAAAAAAGATTATAGGTAACTTTGATAATCATTTTTCATAAACCTAATATACTTTTTGCATTTACTCATTTAGAGGCAGTCTGGATTTTTGATTGATGTAACTAGATCTTCCTGTTTTGTTTATTTTTTAAGCTTTGTTCATGTTGATTTCATAGCAGTAAAAACAAAAGGAAATAGAGGGGCAAAAAAAAAAAAGATTTAAATCAACTGCTTTTATGTGTAGGAGAAAGAGGCAAGAGAAAGACTGAAAGTGAAAAATTGATTGATAGATGTCTGCGATTATTCTGTGACTCAAAAACAACCATCCAACATTTATAACTTTACAACTGAAAAAAAGCATTCTCTATAAACCACTTCAGTTTCCTCTCTCCTAGGTATGATAGGTATGGATACACATCCAGATAGGAAAATAGACACAGGGAGGATACACATCTTGCCGCCATTTATAAAACAATACTTTGGGGAGAAAGGGAGAAAGTATCTTAATTCACGTTTCCCCCCTACTTTACATCACATTCAGCTTCTCAAAATAAATAAATAAATAAATAAAGTAAAGCCTGTACTTGGAAATATTTGTGAGTGTATGCATGTGAGTATGTGTGCACGCACACACACACACACATATATTTAAATCTATTACTATCACACAGGGTTGGAAATGTGAAATCTCATTTCAGCTGAGGATAATACCACAAATTAGGGAGGGAGAAAGGAGTAGAAAAACACTGAGAACTGTTGAACTATGTAGATGGCGATTCTTCTCCATGCTCTTGTAGATTTATTATTATTATTGAACTTCGAATTATAGCAAGACTGATGAATTTCAAATCTGTATCAACAGATCAAATATTTTAATAGCATATTTCCAAGTTTCCTATGCAATATTCCCATATTGCTATTTTCTGCTTTTATTTCCCAACATTTACAAAATAGCACCCCCAAATATACCAACTCCAATTCAGCTCTTTCCTCTGATTACTTTATTATGCAGTCAACTTTGTTACTTATCAAACATTTTTATAAATAACATAAATATGTTATTTATTCTGTGTTGAAAATTATAACATGCATTAAATATATTTTGCCCTCCTGTCTCATTTATGTAGCTTACTTATCAACAATCCTGTAGATTATTTAAAATGGAGACCTTGTTTTATTTTGTTGGAAAATACACACTCTAATGCTCACTAAATTCTTGACAGAAATGTCTCTTTACATTCATTCTCAGATATCGCAGAAGAAAAATAAAATAATAAATAATAATTCCAAAGTGTCTAAATGTTGTAGCTATGAGAAATTTGAATCTCTTTAGAAGGAACTTGTTAAACTGCCTGTCTTTCTTTCTGTGCATAGGTTTATTTCTTCTTTGTTTCATTGCTATTACATATATGCAAAGAAAAGTGCTTGTCTATGGAATAAAATAAATAAATCAATAAATCAAAAATCTTGTTCTAAAGAAGTATATACCTTCTTGTGAAATATAAAAGCAGTCCAAGGTATGGCAGACGCAAAGCTGGAAAAACAGGGTCTACGTTTGAATCTGGATTCTGCTAACTATACACACATTTATCTACGATTATATACAATTAAGTATATATTTCAACCACTTTTGAAAAAGCACATGTGGTCCTGGTCTATAATTATTTCATATTGTAATTGACATAAATGCATTCATAAGTATTCTAAAATCAGAAACTATACTATATACTTTTTTTATATCCCTTATAATACCAAGTAGAATGTTAGGCACATACACATTTTTTTCTTAAAGTGTGATTCATGAACTATCTGTACCAGAACAATCTAATGTTCAGCATTTAAGTTTCTGAGCCTCATTTTAAACCACTTGAACAGAAGGAATTAGAATTCCTAGTAAGAACCTCAAGTGCATCAGTGAGAACATTAGGTTTAAGAACCACTAATATAAAGGATGCCAAATGCACACTTAGAATGGCTGCAATACTCTAATACTGCTTGGTCCTTCAAACCATTGTCTTGATGATCTAATTGGCATGCTTCAATCTCAACATTTGCAGGAATATTTCTATTCCAAAACAATTGTTAAATTATACTTTACAGAAAGGTTCAATCACAATGTAGATGAAGTGCTTCAGGCAAAGTTACTGAAGAGGACATAGAAATGACAATGGATCAAAAGAAAAGTTGCCAATTCCATGAGCTATTCTAGATACCCAGTTAGCTCCCTGATCTCTGGCCCCAACTCCAAGCCAGAACACCATACAGAACACAAAAGAATTGATACTATCCCGAGAATTTCTATTTAAACTTTTCTCTTTGATTGAGGAAACTATTTTCTGGCCATGTACTTGGTACTAAGACTACTGTAAAGAATATTCAAAAAAAAAAAAAAAAAAACACTGCCTTACAGAAAATGCATGCTAGCAACAGACAGTCATTGTAAACTTACCATAGCTTCCAATTTAATATCTGTAGCAAAATTCATTTAAAGACGGTGGCGACTATCTCCTCATCTCTTGCCAGTAACTACCACTTTCCAACTTCATTTTATGCAGTGAAGTAAAATATTCCAATCTTTTCTTTTCTCCCCTCCCCACTCCCATCTACTGGAGAACCATTAGCTTTATCATTTATCAATCAAGAGTAGAGGGGTATTTAGAACTACCTGAAGCTCCATACCTCTTACTGAGGAGAAAACCAGCAGAAACAGCAAATTCCATGAGAAAGAAAAGTCCAGATGCTAAATCAAGATAACTCCGGAATATAAAATAAGTATATTTCTTCTATAAATGAACCTCAAAAGGGTAATATGACCTCTAGGACCTGCTCGAAGGAGACTTCATCCCCAGGCTTATTATATGCACATGCATATATTTGCACATGCATATATTTCTATATATAATTGATAGCATATATAAATATGCACATGCATATATATATATATATATTTATATGTAATTTATGGACCAAGAATGTCCCTCACTAATTCTCCAGAAGCTTGGAGTGATGGAGGTTCAGGTTCATATGGTATCTACTGAATACGGGAACCTACCCACACCAGGATAATGCAATAAGAAATAAATTTAAAACCATGGTTCACTGGGCAGTGAAAATCAATGATGGGGAAATAGACCATTTTTGCCTCAGAGATTTGTCACTGTTCACTGAGTCAAGTTCACCTGCTAATGGGTGTTAACTTGGCATTTTTTCCACATTGGTGATTCTTTCGGTGCTCATTATGATCACCTGCTATCGACTCTCCATGAGATGACTTCACTCTGGTTGCCTTGGTGGATAAGGGACACCAGTTTTCAAACTGCTATTGAATTTCAGAGACTTTCCATTGCCAGGGATATTTCTGTAGAGTAATCGCATTTAGCATGAAAATAAAATCCCAAGCACATAGTTTTATAGTTTTAATACAACCCATCCTTCTAGGAACTTTTTAGAATGTAGTTACACATTAGTTTTAGAGTGATTTCAAATTATTTGTTTTCTCTTCCATAAAAATTTACATAGAGTTCTTTCATTATGCATTTTCTCAGAATGATTTTCACCATCTTTGTTCTCAAACACACAGTGCAGGCTGTAATGTTTATTCTAGGCACGTCCCACTTTTAGCATGAATTCCCTTTTTAAGAAGAGATGGCCCACTATACAACAGATCTTGGTCAAATAAGGACTGCGTATTTGAGAAGAAATTTATTTGATGGGGATGGAATAAAAAAGATAAAACTGAGATCCTGAACTGTTTGCAATCCCTGTCTTTCTTTGTACATCAAGCTCTAGAACGCGTGTTGCCAGGAAGAATGGGCCACTAAATATTGAATTTAGGCAGCTTTTGCTCATAGTCGCAAAGTTCCATTTAGAAATACCTTAGGAGATTCAGATTTCCTTCCTATTCTTTCACTCTAAAACTGCATCATTCAGTAAGCAGGGAAGTAGAGGTTGCTATGTGATTCCCATTCTGAAGCTTCCTCCTTACAAGGACAGCCTAGGGTTATGTTTATTTTTCCGTGAGAAATGCTTGTAAGCACCATGGAGGAGAACTCTCCAGCTCTTACCTTGAGATATGAAGGGGCTGTTATTGCAACATAGCCAAAAGAGCAGCCCCGGGGAAGCCGTGGGGGGGAAGCATCAGGGTCTACTTCGGAAGTTAATAAAACTCCAACTTCAGGGGCTTCCTCCAAGAGCTCTCAGAGTCTCTATTGCCCCGGGGTCTCAGCATCAGTCCTGCCTGTGGTCTTTCATCCACAGTAAACCCGAGAGCACAACTGAGTTTGGATTCGAGATACTTTTCGCTCCTGCTTTACAGAGCCGTGGGATTAACTGGGATTCTCTTGTGTAAGGAGTAAACAGGGCAAGTTAACTCAAATCATGGAACAGAACATGTGACTTATATTCTTCCTTTAGTCACACTCAATAGATGGACAGCTTTCAGAAGAGAAAAAGTTATTCTTTTTTAATTATTTTATCCTTTTACTTCTGCCAACTTTAATATTCACCCCTGCGTCCTTTCATTCAAAGGTTGGGAAGGAGTAAAATTCCATTTGTTTTTCTGTCAATCCTTATTGATTTACAGGTGACATTCATTGTAAACATTATGTGCCAGGGATAGCAAAGCAATGGCAAGATGCAAGAGGAAAGAGTGAACCAGCTCAAGATATGAAAAGCAACATTAGGTTGATTTTAAAAGAATAGGACCATACCTAATGTTAGCACTTTTTAACATGAATTGTCTTTCTTTCTTTTTTGGGGTATATGCAAAAAGGGCAGATTTACTAGGACACACACACAGAAGAAGCTTGCTGAAACTGAAGTAGCAGAAAGAGCTGTATTTAAAAGGCCAGATGAATAGTTTTTCATTTGCCTGTTGACCATTTGGACTTCCTCTTTGGAGAAGTGTCTTTTTTCTCCCCATTTTTAACTGGGATTTTTGCATTGTTTTTGTTAAGTTGTGTGAGCTCTTTGTGTATCTTTGTTATCAAACCCTTATCCCTTCTATGGAGGGCAAAATTTTTGTTCCACATGGTTGGGATTCTTTTTGTTTTTCCTGTTTTCCCTTTTGCTGTATAGAAGCTTTTTAGTTTGATGTAGTCCCAGCTGTTTATGTTTCCCTTCAATTTTTTGCAAGCACTTTTCTGGGAATCTATCCAAAAGAGACTTCAATGTGGGTACAAAGGGACACCTGTGCTCAGACATTTATTGCAGCACTATTTATAATTGCAAGGACATGGAAACAACACAAATGTCCCAAAACAGAGGACAGGATGCAAAAGATGTGGTATATGTACACGATGGAATATTACACATCAACTAAAAATGACAAATTTGATATTTTTTTTTTTTTTTTGGTAACGTGGATGGACCTAGAAGAAATCATATTGGCAGAAACAAGTCAGAAGAAAAAGACAAAAACCAAGTGGTTTCACTAATATATGGACAAACAAAAAAAAGTACATAAATGGGGGAGAGGGACTAACTGGAGAGGCCAGGGAGGGGAGGTGGTGGGTGACCCCCAGAGATCACAATGATGTGAGATATATATATATATATATCTCACATATATATATATCTATATAATAGATATATATATCTATTATATATATAATATATCTATATATATAATATATATAATATATCTATTATATATATATAGATATATATATATCTATTATATATATTATATATATTATATATATATATAATATATATAATATATCTATTATATATATATAGATATATATATATCTATTATTTACATATATATATATGTAAACTATTTAAAATACAAAAAAGGACAAAAAATAAATAAAAGTCCAGATGGGTTAAAAGAGATGCCTGTATAGACAGAGGCAGGCAGACTTAGGATGAAATGTCGGGAACGAGGTGGTGCAGGTTCTTACCAAGGTCATCTCACCCTGAGGAAAGGTCTTCCTTTCCTTAGGATGAAATGTCGGGAACGAGGTGGTGCAGGTTCTTACCAAGGTCATCTCACCCTGAGGAAAGGTCTTCAGGGACAAAGTGACCCTGGTGAAAAGCCAGGACTGAACTGCCTAATCCAGAGTTCTCAGAGACTGTTTCTTTTGCAGATATAATTGTCTGTCCTTGTAATTAATGAACACACCACTATGTAACAAAGTATGCATTTGTTGACAAACCTGTTAATAAATCTGTTACTAAAAACCATGGCCACTGGGCATGGGCAAGCAGAACTCAAGAGATGCTTCCCCAGTCTGCCCCGCTGTACTTTCATCTCCATTCTATACTTTCTTTTTAGTTGCCCCTGTGAGCTTATTTCCAGTTCCCCACAAAGCTGTCCACCACAATAGAACTGCGTAGAATGACTATTTTCACAGTAGTCCTCAAATATGGCTTGATTGCCAAAGGCACTATCGATCAAATTTATCTATTTTTGAAAGCATGCTTTGGTGTTCTGTAACCTCTGATCTCTATAAGGGAAGATGAAAAGATGATACAGAACTGTAGGGCAAGTTCTTAATGAGCGACTTAGAGGACAACATGTTCACCCAGCCTCGCTGAGGAAAGAAGGCTGAAGAGCAATGTTAAGGTTATTTGAAAGCCATTCTTCACAAGGGAATATGTATTGGGGTGCCTACTAGCAACCGTCAAATGAAACTTCAAAACAACTAAACCACCTTCTAAATAGTTAGGTCAAGAACTGATATGTTGATGACAAAAGCTTTGAAAGTTTAGGGTGATCCTAGGTGTCTACAACTGAATTTGAAAGTCTGAAAAGTCATGTCAGCCACTTTGTTTCTGGGGAAAATATTTATTCAAATGAGGGACAGTGCAGCAGCATGGGAGTGAAGCACATGAAGTGAGGTGAAGTTGAACCCCTAAACTATATAACTGTGCAAATTACTTTTTAATAGGTGAATAAAATCTGAGGGGAAATGGGAGGGCATCATTAAAATGAATAGGTCTTTAGTGTGACATTAGAAATAGAATTGCAATATCAGGACTGGGGAGGTTCTGAGTCTTTACCACACTCACAAGCTAAGAAGTTAGGGTGTCACAGTTAATGGATGTTGGCAGATGTTAGGAAACTGTCTAGTCAGAACGAAGGACGGTTTGTGACTCGCCAGCGTAGTAGCCATTAATATATTGGAATTAGTTTCCTGGTTGTCAACTCCTACAGGGTGTGAAGAGAGCCAGGAGGTGACATTTGCTCTTGTGCAACAGTCTTACTGAGAAGAACCCTGAGTCATGGAACTTGAGATTTAAATGCTGGGAAGCAAACAAACTCACCTTTGACTCCAGGTAAATTATCCATGTTCCAAAGTGATTCATTACATAAATATCTTTGGAAAGATAATATAGAACAAAGTCAGCTGGTGTTTCTGATATCCAGACACACTAAATTCATGAAGAATTGTCTCCAAAAGTCAGAATCACTAATGTTTCCACTAATCTTCTACATTTTTTCCCTGCATATGTTATTGTGATCTAAGCAACACACCAATAAACTCAGTGATTTTTAAGAAGAAACTGAAGTAAATATAAAGACGATCCCAAGTCAAACAGCTATTCATTGATCAAACGTATGTCAAGAACCTTTTTAGCCACTATGAAATACACCTAACGAATTGGATGTCATTCTCTTCTACTACAGACACAGATCATAGATTCATCAGTGAATCATAAACATTCTACCTGAAGGTGGAGTTTTTAGCTCCCTGCTTGGATACGGAACAGGAGTATTGAATGATTTTCCATTCAGAGGTACCTATTTCTCTATCCATCTTGAGAATGAGTGCATACTCAAGGTCTTCAAGACCCCAGAATAATATTATCTTTAGTTCCTAATTTTATAGGTAATTATAATGTAACATTGAATGGCACATGACAAGACCTGGTTGCCAGAAAACACTACATCAGCACAGGAAATAGATTTTCTTCACTTTGGTCCTGAGATTCCTTGTATGTCATGATCTCTAATGTCACTCTAACTCAACACATAAATGGTTATATGGCGCTTCTCATGTCAACATCTATATAAAGTTATAACTACAACAATGTCAGATAAGTGGAAGGCTCTATAAATATTAATTGCACTGAAGGAGCAAACTCTGTAGAAAAAGAGAATTGCATGTTGATACGAACTCATCATGATACCATCCAGGTGGACGCGGAGGAAGCTTCAAAATTCTCTCAATATTGAGTTCCAGGCAGCTGCTCCATATTGATTAGAACTGGTCTGTGAGATAAAAGTATTTTGCCTTTTGAAGATTTCATAGATCAGCACGTCCAGATTATTAAGCTTAATAGAGTGGTTGAAGAAGCCACCCCCTTTTATTACTTAAAAAATAATCAATGATTCCTTATGAATAATGCTTCCAATCTCCTGAGGAAACTTCTAGTCATGTGCAGAAGAGAACACGTGAATAAATACATGGACCACTGATGTTTCATGTTAAGAGAAATATTTATAGCTAGAGGAGATCAACAAAATAATAGAGCTTAGAAATGCTGAGAAGACTTTACAAGAGTGCAAAAATAGGTGTGAGAGAGGTTCTACTAATTGGATGAAAGGAAAGAATTATTGGAATAGAAAAAGCATAAGACTATCATCAAGGTGGATTACTTTGCCATGACTATGATGGTGGTGACAAAGTATGTGAAGATCAGATGAAGTCCAGCCAAATGTAATGGTAATGTTCACAGCCACCAGGGAAGTATATACCTTCTACTATAGGGAATGTCATGTACATGGACACATTTATTGTTATATTTATTTTCTTACATCTTAGTTCATTAAAGCCAGGTGGGTTAAATCATCACAGTTTGATTAATAAAGTGTATTCTAGCTGGAAATGCAAAGAAAGGTGATTTAATGGATATAGGACCAGAGACGGGGAACTGACTAGATGTTACTGTAATAGTCCAGGGAAGAGATGCATCATTTATCTTGGGTAGGGATAGTGGGGTTAAGTGGAATGAATTGGCCTGAAAAGAAATTCACTAACCTGAAGGTTTAGTGGACAATGAGAGGAAGTGACAGAAGGGTATAGGAGACAGGTTTCTGTCAGGAGTAACCCAGTAAAAGAATTTAACCAGGAGAGAACAGAGAGGAAGCACAAAATCTGAGATCCAGTGTGAAGACTATGGAAAACTGAGTCTGAGAATCATTCAAGGAGGGACCACAAATGTCTGCAAGAAGAGTATTAACAGATTTGAACTCTGATAGGAGTGCTGTGTGATAGGCACAGGCAAAACAGCAAGGTTAAAGTCAAGAAAAGAACCAGATACTCTTATTACCAATAATTCTAATACAAAATATTATTTCAAGAGAGTTAATAAATAACCACATAAAAGAATACAATAACAATACTGTAGCATAATAACATATGCTAATAACAATACTGTAACAATACTGTAGTAGGAATGCATACTGTTGGCCCAACACTATCTTTGTGATTTTGGGGGTGAGACAGGTAGAAGATTGGGTGTATTGTCCATTAAAATTTAGGATGTTTTGTGATGAGAATGCAGAAATCTGATTCCATCATCGTGTAAGCTGTGTGTGTAGCAAGCATCCCAATCTTGGTGGTTTCATCAACTATTCTAGCTAAAGAAGAATGCTGAAGCCCTTGGTATTATCTTCCCTGCATTTTTAAAATGAAGAGGGAGGAACAGTCATTCCTGTCTCTCCCCAGGGTAAACCTTTTATCCCCTCCTCCCAGGTGCAGTTGTGCCCACCTACACATGTACACACCCACTGGACTCAGGCCTAGAAGGTGATGGGAAGGACCACAGGTGCTGGGCACAGAGGCTAATGATGGAAAGGTATCATACTCTACACTGCACTATGATGATACATAACAGAAATTTAGTGATAATGCAGTTTCTCGGGCTATTTAATGCATCATTTTCAATAATTAGGACCTTTCTCTTTGATCTTTACCATCTTCAGCTAGTCAAAGTCTGCCCACCAGAGTGGAGTAAAACTGAGTTTCTAGGATTTGTTTTGCAAACTTAGGAATCAAGTCCACTTTTGGGCCCCAAGAGACAAGAGTCAGGGGAAATCCTAATGTTGTTGAACAGAATCTACCTCTGAAACCTGATAGACAGTTGAACAGAACTAGGGTTCTACTAGGAAAAAAGGGGGAGATACGTAGGCAGCCAGGAATATCCCCTGTAAGGTCTACAGCAGACAAGAGGTCAGCCCTTCAGGGCAACCTGTACGGGGAACATGTACCCCCAGCATTACAACACTGCGCTCCTGCTAGCTGCTCTTTCTAGAGCTGTTGGAGATGAGCACATGTTTCCATGCTCAGGGACTCAGGTAGAGAGAAAGGTATTGAAATTTAGTAAGATCTATATAATGAAGCCTCATGGAGGACAAAGACCAATGGGGTTAAGAGAACCAGGTGGACACAGCACTTAGGAATAAGAATTGGTTGGGAATGTGTTTACGTTTCGGGAAAAAGTTGGGGATGAAGTTGAGAGAATATTCCTGAGGGTCTTTATTTTGCTTGTAGAGTTGGAAGGGGCAGTGGTCACTTGGAGGGCATCATAGCCAAGGGCATAAGCAGGAGTTTGCAAGAAAAGATCCCAGTTTTGCTTTTCCTTCTAATCCTTTCTCCAGTTCTAAGTCAGAGTGTCAGCCAGGTGCCCCCAAGACCCCCTGGGGTGTTCTTTGACCCACCCCCGTGTCCTAATTGGGCTCCTTGACCACTTTGGGGCTCTCAGTTTTAATCCCATGCCCTTCCCTGTCTAGATTCATGCTGCTGGCCACCCCAATATCCTGCCCTTTGCCTTGCTTGCTCTCCCTCTGGTACTTTCTGCTCACATCCATATTTCTCTTCTGTCTTCCATCATGACCTTCCACCTCATCGTCGGAGAAAAAGTTCAGATTCTATTTGAAGAGCATGAAAATAATCTTATTTCATCCAAAATCGCTTACTACAAGGAAAAATAAGGGTGGCTGATGCTAAAAAAATATAGCCAAAATGCCCTATGAATGGTTTTGTATTGTTCTGCTCCTGAACATATAAAAGTCAGAACAAAATTTCAACCTAATATATGTATTAATTAGAACTTTTCTACATAACATATATATTAATTAGAGCAGTCAGTAATTAGCCAACTTAAATTTTTTTCTCATCATTTTATAACTTTGAATTATTCAAAGTACATGGTCATCTTTGCTGACCACTTCCTGATCTGCCTGAAATATTTGCTAATAAAATAGAAAACACTTGAATCTTTTACATAGGTTTTTTTATGTATACACACTAATTAAATATCTTCAAGAAGATATTCAAGGGGCAGCTTGATTTTTAGTTCTAGAATGCAGTTTTGTAATAGACCAAAAACTAAATTTTATGGTGAACCAATTTTACTTTTTTTTATAGGACATGGGCACAGATTTATTCTACTTTCAGCAGTAGCATGACCTATATACGTTGTGTGTGGTTGTGATTTTCTCATTTTCCCCAGTGTGAGGAAAAAATAACCCCTCCCCCATACCCACAAACCCCCTGCTGCCACAAAAGGGGAAAAAATGATCACAGGAGCTTTGAATACAATTTTTGTTGAGCTTGTTTTTTTCCTCACCTTAGGTGACCAGATCGATAAACAGTTCAGCAGCTGAGGGGAAAAAAAATCAGATGACTGGAATACAGCCAAAGGCATTTCTCTTGTGGAGCAAGAGTCCATTCTGATATTACAGAATTTAAAATAAATGGAATATCAGTAAGGACTGCCATCTCAATACATTTTAAAAAGAAAATACAGATAGCACAATGACTCACCATAATACTAATGTGAGACATATGCTTCCAAAAAATCCAGTGTAATAAAATAGATCATCCAAGGTCATGCGTGGTTTCCTGACTCCATAACGGAGTTCTCTTTCTGGGTACAAATTACCTCATGATAACCACCATGTGGTCTATGCTGTTCTATTGGGCTACAGACCAAGATGGCTGTTTCCATGCTTAATCCAATGACCAGCCTAACTCAGTTCTAGCTTTGAGCCTTGGGATCACAATGGAACATCCAGACTGAGAACCAACATGGCACAGAGATGATTTTTCTCCATGTTGTGCTCAAGGAGTTTAGTTCCTGAAACTTGACTAGCTCTCAGGAAGAAGAGGACATTTATGTCGAATCTTCATCTCTGTTACAAGAAATGCATTCATATATTCAGCTATAGTTAAGCAAGAGCACTGCCAAGCTCAGTCACTGTGTGGGCAAGGCATCATTGAAATCAAATCAAACACACACACACACACACAAATTTCATGAATGGGGAAGTATATTCAAGCTTGCTTATGGGCCAGAACAAGCTTCTCCATATTAATAACTTGCCTTCATGGTTTAAAAGTTTCTACTAAGTTCTTATCTATTCTAGAAAGTCCTAATTGGCATTCCTCCTTTGTCTTCCACAAATTCTGAGTCGTCTATCTCCACGGCATGTCTTTATGTTCAGATTGCAACTATCATTTGTGAGGTGTGACAATGACAGGAATACCAACCACTAATGTGTGTTACTAATGTTATGTCAGGCTTAACACAATTTTGTTATGTGGATTCATTTCATTCTTGCAAAACCTGGTATAATGTCCATCTGCAGACTTGAGTTCATACCTATACTGTACTCGTCCATTCTGGGGGTGGGGGGAAGGCTAAACCTACTTAAACTTCCGAACTTGAACTGATCTTCAACCTTCTTGCAGCTCTAAGTATCCCTAAATTCAGCCAGCTCACCTTTCATTCCTGGTTAACCCAGTGAATGTACTCAATCCCCCAATGAATCCAACTGTGTTGATAGTTCTTGATGTAAAGAGAATGACTCATTCTTAAATGTCAGTTACACATATTGAATTACATCATCTCTATATGCACCTCATGAAATACCCTCAGGCTCATATGCTCACTTTGTATTGAAGGGAACTGAGGGGGGACAGTGGGGAAAAAATAACGTATTCAGTTTTCACAGCTGAATGTGCTTGTGATAAGGATTCAGAATGGAGTCGTTTGATTCCTTAGTCTGCTCTTGTCACATTGACTCTAAGCCCTTCTTCCTCCCTGCTCTACACAGTTCAGGGTGCACTTGTGTATAAATGTATATTTTATTGTTCACACATGTCAACTATACAACAGCTTTCCTTTTCTTTATATATTTTTTAAATCGAAGTAGCACTGATTTGCAAAAATGTATTCTATTTGAGGCATTGGTTTCCACCTGTATTTTCCAATATACATACATGGATGTATGTTACCATATCACGCCCTTCACCAAGGAAGCCCTAATCCTTTACCACAGTCTACTGGGCACACTATCCTTTCTGCATCTGCCCTGGTAGTGATGGGCAAGAGATTTATTCCAAACTTGCATTGATTAATTTGAACCCAATATCCCAGTGGTGTGGCTATTACCAAAAATTATTTTAGAATTTAAGAAGTTTTATTAACTTGTAGATGCCATTAAGAATCTGCTTTTATGAGTTCAAATTTGAAAACAACTCAAATGTGAAAACATCTGGCAAAAATGTATAAGATATTGAATTTAAAAATTCCATAACAAGTCCTAACTTCAAAAGCTCAGGAATTTGTATGCCTGTACTTCTATGAATATATACCAACATTCTTGAAGAATGTGCTATGAAGTTACTGCAAATTAACAATGCATAAGCACATATCTGCCAAAAATATCTGACTTGAAGTTCCCTTGATAGAAAAGGAACTCACTGTTTAATCGTGTTCATATTTAATATTAAAAGCTTCTAGCATATATGTGCATGAAAATATTCTAAAGTGCACAGTATGTACATAAGGACATTGGTATATAATAGTGATGAAGAGATCTATTCCAAAGGATATGTCTATTTAAAATTTACATTAATGTTTTTTTAATGATCTTAAGTGAACAGTTACCACTTTTTTAAATAAAATGATTTTAGGAATATCTCCAGAAGTGCATTCATCAGTTGAAAACGCTGTTAATAAGCAATTAAAGTATCGTTGGTATTCAGATGCAAAAGGCATTTGCTAAATCTATGTCTGTCTGAATGTTTCAGAATGTGCTTTATATCTATTTCATTCTTATTCTAGGAACTATGCTAAAATTCTTTCTCCAGAGTAGAAAATAAGACACACCAATATTTTCTTGAAATGAAACAAAAATTTTACTCCACACAAAAATATATATATTTCATATATTTTTCATATATTTTTAAATCTTTAGTAATTTGGATATGCATCTTTAACTTCATTTAACATCATGATTCCTTATATGCAGGTGCATTAGGTTTTTTTGACAAAATTAAAAAATGGAATTTCAGTATGGAAAAACCTACAACAAAAAATATACAAGTACAAATATACTGGATCCTCATCATATAAATAATTTGAAAAAAAGCATCTCGCAGAAAATTTTTCTATTTTGAAGTTATTCTCCATCAAATACTCTAAAATTCCTCTAAAAAGGAAAATCTTATACTGCTATCATCTTGAGGGGCAACCGCAAAATTCTTGTTTGAATAACTTACCACAGAGTATTCCATATTCGTTTTTATTCCTAATGCAAAAAATCAGTCCCGGGACAACATACCACTATAATTTGTTTATTTCAAGTGCTATTTATTACAAACATGTGCACTGTCTGGAGGTTTTTGATAGCACACATGAAAACCCCCAAATACAAGGAAGTATATTAAATTTACCAGTAGTTCAACTCATCATTAAAAAATAACATGCTGCAATAACGCTAAGCCAAGAAGACAGAGTCTGCATTCCATGTACGTTGAATTATGCTAGCATTCTCCTGTCCGCTGAGATTGATAAAATGCTTGGTTTGGGTTTTGATGGGTCATGTTTTGGTTGAGGGTGACTAAGTAGGAACTTTCCTCTAACTAATAAAGTGAGTGTTACGGAAATATCTAGCAGAAAAACTGTATGATGGAGATTTTCTCGTCCACCGGAAAGTCTACGGATCTCCAAAGAAGCAAATTCTTATCATTCTTTTCTCCCAACCTGGCCGCTCATAGTGCGTTTGAGCAACAGGCTGTGTTTTTATTTTCAGAAGCTGGACTACGGCCGGGGCCTTGGTGGCAGTTCCCTACTCTGATCTGAGTCTGTGTGGAATGTACTCCTGTGGGAAACAGTCCCCTGGCAAACTCAGACATCCATCAGCTTTCCCCAGGTCCAGGCGAGGGGCCCCAGCAGCTTCAGGCTCCTGGTCTGGTCTGTAGCTTAGTTCCTGACTTGCACCTTCAGGGTTACTTCCAGGTGTCTGAATTCCCTGAGCAAAGAATTACATCTTTTCTGGAAGAAGGCAAAAGCTTGAGCGTCTACTGTGAGATGTTCTGGGGAAGCCTGGGACAGCAGGTCTGGAAGACAGAAGGAAGGGGCCATGCAAGTGGACCTGAGGTCTGAAAACAGCTCAGCGGAGTCTGCTGCCTGCCAGCGAAGCCCACCTGCTCAGGCCACTGACAGATGGAGCTGGAGAGAGGAGCCTGAGGGAGGAATCAGGGGACGGGGACGAGTCCATAGGTGGGGGGGGGCAAGGAGGCAGTGAAGGGGCCAAAGGGAGGAACCAATAGTGGACATTTCAGCCTCTGCACCTCTACCCCACAGTTTCAGGGACAGGGAAGGATTTTTTTTAAGTCTTTTTATTTAGTATTATTAACTTACTTATTTATTATCTATCTATGTATCTATTTATTTACCTATTTATTATATATATGCATATTTCACATCTTTGTATTTCATGGGATCACCCACCACATTCCCCCCTAGACTGCTCTCCATTCTCCCTCCCCTCCCCCAAGTTGTGTACTTTAGTTTAGTTGTTAGCTTTTTTTTGGACTTTTCCTGCTGACCTTTTACTTGTTTTACCTATGCCCCCATATATTAGTGAGACCATTGTGTTTCTGTCTTTTTCTTTCTGATTTGTTTCTGCTAATAGAATTTCTTCTAGGTCCATCCATGTTAACAGAAATTCGTCAAATATTTCATTTTTAATTGATGAGTAATAGTCCATTGTGTCTATAGACCACATCTTTTTCTTCCATTCATCTGTCTTGGGACATGTAGGTTGTTTCCATGTCCTTGAAATTGTAAATAGTGCTGCAGTGAATACGCGAGCACAGGTGTACTTTTGTATAAGTATCAAGGTCTCCTTTGGGTAGATTCCCAGAAGAGCGATTGCTGGGAATGATCTATTTATAGTCAGTTTTAGTGGAAGCCTCTATATTCTACATAAGATTTTGTAAGACCCTGTCTACCCCAAATGCACCCTCTGCTGGTTACACATATTTCGATGGTCAAGTATCAGCCAACTATAAAGAAAGGAGACATTCTCTGGAATGGATAATTGTGGCTTATGGATATCACACAGAAGAAGATAAGAGATGGTAAGCTAGCCTTTCCATTAACACATCCATAGAGAAGAAAGGGTCAGATCTGCTAGCTCTCAGACTGGAAAGTAACAACCAGAGAGATCTGAGCACATAAATTTGGGTAGCAATAACAGATATGTGAGGGAAGAAGCATCATAAATGTAGTAAAGAGCTTGAACGGAAGCAATAGGAGAAGGTACCTAAAGTGGGCAAAAACAAGATTCAGCAGAAGGAAAGAAAAATGTTCAGGAAAATCTCTTTCTCTTTCTCAGACTTGTGCAAGGCTAGCTCTGATCTAGCACCTATTTCTATTCATTCAGGTCTCTTCATTCTCTTGATTGATGCAAAAACAAACAAACAAACAAAAAGACTGTTATTATAGGAATTTTAATATCATTCTATCTTTTTTTTAAATTCATTTTATTGATTTGTCATAATTGTGAATTAATATCATTCTATCTTGAAAACAATTTTGCTGGACCCTGACAATCATTATCCAGGTAAAGGCCATTCAGAGCATCATCCTCAGATGACTGGTTGGATCTATGTAGGGAAAACTGTTCCCACTTTCAGGCAGCAAAGAAAATTCAGCATCATTTCCAATGCAGCTTATGGCACAGGGACGATGAACATTAGACTGAGGTTGGATTCTAGTTATAGGATCTTGGATACTGCAGAGTTGTGTAAGATCATCGGTTCCAGCATCTATATTGTGATCAGATTGCTTCTACCTCCCCACTGAACTGTCACCCAGCTGTCCTGGACTACTTTGATAGTGGACAAAACACCACAGAATTGAATGAACGCCCAACTCCCAACTATACTCTCCTGCCATCTGATAGGGCTGCTCCCTTGGCTTACTTATGTGTGCCACACTCACCTTCTTGTTGCTCCTCAAAGGACTCAGGCCCTTCACACATGTTCATTTTCTCCCCATACTGCCACCTGTGTCTGCCCTGTTACCTTTTCTCTGTTAAATTGTCCCATTTTGGTGATATCCTCCTTTTCACTCGAGCACTGTCTTCCTTCCTTTCCTGCTTTATTTGATTCCATTGCTAACACAGTCCTTTGTTGACCAAGATGTCATTAAGTGACATGACTATATTTATATTTTTCATTCCTTTACTTTAAGACTTTGGTTGTTGATCAACAGCCATATCCCCTATACTTGCCCAATTGCTAAATTACAGTCCATGCTAGACAATAGGTATTGAGTCCAAGAATGGAAGGTGCTACCACCCTTCAAACAAGTCAGAAATTTAGATTTCTGTTCTATATGCTCTTTAAATGTCAACGTGAAGTCAATAATAGTCACACTGAGTCCATGTATACTCTTCACACTTATTACACCTCTGAGAGTGTTCTACCTCTCTTCGTGCCCACTGCTACAACATCCTGCCTAGATGAGTGAGGCAGTTTCTAATTGCTTCTTCTGACTCTTAGTTCTAGTTCAGTGCATCTACTTTTGACAATGTAGCTACAGCTATGTCAAAATGCAAATATGATCATCCTTTTCCTGACTCAAAGTCTTGCAGCTCTTTTCTCCTTTAGTTCCTTCAAAATACCTGCCTGTTTGATCTGATTTTCCTTTTGAGCTCATTTTTCTCTAACTTCTTTGTCCTTTCACAGTATCATATTACAGATATTTGCTCCAGAAATTCTTTATCATTCTCCCTGAACCACATTAGCTTCTCCATCTAGGGAACTTTAGAACAGACACTGTATTTTCTTCCTTGTTGAACTAATCATATTGCATTATATTTGCTTGCTTAATTATCCTTTGCTACTAATTTGGGAATGTAAGCACTCGGATGTCAAAGAGCATGTCTGCCTTGTTCATTGCTGGGTCTCCAGGGTCTAGTGCAGATTAAATACTCAATTGATTATAAATTGTTGAAAGAAAGAAGGAATTCAACCCTGGTTCTCTCAGGATGTCACCTTAATCTTGGATTAGACATTTGATGCAGTGACTAAACTCGGCTTTATTTGTCTGCAGTCTCTTGAAAGTGTCAGCAACCATCTTGAGAGAGTGGATGAGGCTGGATCAGACAATTGTGTAGTTTCACAAACTAAGCAAGGGTTGCTTAATGCAGCAGTTCTGTACTGAAGACCAAATGCATGACAAACTTTCTTCTAGTGCTGGAAAGAATGGGAAAGAAATCAAAGACCCTGGTGTCTGAGTTTACTAGCGATTGGAAGACAGATGATGAGCATGTGCACATAGAAAGACACATGACCGTTTATGATTTTTAATATAGAGATGAAAGCAGGGTATGGTGAGTGAGAACATCTATGAGGGGACTAATTTTATATGAGAATTTAATGGAGGCCCTTTCTCCCTAGTGGAAGAATGGCTTTGTCCACATCAAAAGATGACTCCAGACATAAGATTTCTAGGGAAGATCTTTCAAAGACAAAGCACCTTGGACATCCACTTGGTGAATGGCAGGTGTATAGGTGACATTTATTTCTGTTTGGAGGCAGAGGATCATAAGATATACAGCTCTATAACCATTGTAGGTGAGAGGAATTTTATTTTCAGTTGCATGGGAAGTTATTGGATCACAGCCACTCTTTGGAGATCAAAGTTCATCTACACAGAGCCCAATAGATCTCAAAGCTAATATAGTGTTTCGGTGGCCCACAAAGATGATATTTCTTGTTTTTTAAATAAATTATATATATCATATCTTTGTATTCCCTGGGGTTCACCCACCACTCCCCCTCCCTGACTGTTCCCACTCACTCCCTCTCCCCATTTGTGTACTTTAGTTTGGTTGTTAGTTTGTTTGGACTTTTTCCCCTGGCCTTTTGTTTGTTTTTCCTATGTTCCACATATTAGTGAAACAGTGTGGAGTTTGTCTTTTTCTTTCTGACTTGTTTCTACTAATTTAATTTCTTCTAGGTCTATTTGTGTTATCTCAAATTCATCAAATTTGCCATTTTCAATTGATGAGTAATATTCCACTGTGTATATAATACCACATATTTTTCATCCATTCGTTTGTTTTGGGACATTTGGGTTGTTTCCATGCTCTTGCTATTCCATGTTCTTGCCCCTCTGTATAAGGATTGAGGTCTCCTTTAGGTAAATTCCTAGAAGACTGATTGTTGGGTCAAATGGTAATTCCATTTTCATTAGTTTGAGGGTCCTCCACATAGCTTTCCATATGACTAGACCAGTTTATATTCCCACCAGCAGTGTAAGAGTGTTCTCTATTTCTTCTGTTTAGTAACTCACAAATCATTCTAATTAGTAGGAGAGCAAAAACATCATACCCCCTCCTTCATCTCTCTTTTCTTTTATTCAGGAAGCTCCAAAGTAACTAACCCTGGGGGGAGATAAAGTGATGAATCACCTCATTCAGCAGGAAGAAGCAACAACAGAAATATCCCCAGCTGAACGGTTCCTTGCAAACTACAAAATGGTCATTGTTTAGTGGATGAGCTTTTCTCTTTTTAGGATTCAAGCAATGACTAATGATTTTCCTCCAAAGTTGCCACTTTTAAAAGAATGAATAAGCCCCAAAGGCCTCAGAGAGATAAGTATTACTTTCCTCCTGGTAGCTTGACAAGTGACTGAGACAGAAAAAGAAACTGGACAGTATTGCAATCTCCAGATCAATAAATGCAACAGTAGAGACTGTACTTCTGTTCCCCAAGATTTTAGGGTATCTACATGATTTTTGTTCCTTCTGTGTGTCTGCTGCCTATCCATAAACTCACTCCTTTAACATGAGCTGACATCAGGTAGGTTGCACAGCATCCCCCAATAGTGTCTCTGCACCCAAACTTCCCTGAAGAAAGCCATTTCCGTGGCCTGACCCACAGTTCGGTGACTCCTGTAAAACTGAATGACCAGTGGTCATATTTCACACATAACAACTGTTCCAGATTTAAGCATTTCCTGGAATTGTTTCACTTTTAGAGACAACTTTCAAAGAATAGCAGCAACAAGGACTGTAAAATAATGACTTGCCTTTTGCAAGCAAAACAGCACATTGGATGCTAATGCGTGGTTCAATGTATTTCTTGCGTTCTCTCATCTCTATTAGGAAAAATGTCATGGGTTAATATATTTGTGCCCCACTGAGAATTAAAGAGGAAACAAAATGCTTAGCGTTTGTAATGAGGCCAGGCATTAATGCAGTAAGGTCATGGCTGATCACGTATAATAGATATGGCAGCACTATTTGGCAAGGTAGCCATAGGGGACTCAAGTCATGATGGGCAATGCTTTGAGAAATATCTATTTTCTGATGTGAAAAGCAAATAGAACCAGAGCATTCTGGTTGATGGTAACCATAAATAAGATTTCCCCACAAAGGATTAGAAAGCTGAAATACTCTTCTCACAAGCTGTAACACCTCAAAGTTTAAGGACTTGCTGAAGGAATCACAGTACAGCAGTGGAATATATGGCCCAAGCTTTATACCTTGAAATGGACTTTAGTTCTGGGGAGAAATAATCAGATAAAATGAACTAAAATTAGTACTGGAGACTTTAAAAAAAAAGAATTGTAGAGAGGTAGAGATTTTAATGATGTGTATCTCCATATATTTAACTTCATCAATTAAAAATAAAGTGGGTCTTTTATAAAATTAATCTTCCTGACTTATTTGATGTTTCATGAATCCCTAATCTACTTTGGGAAAGGTGAACTTCATTTGAGATTTTGCAGATAGCATTAGTCAATAAACATCTCCCTCAAGATAAAATGAAACACACTACACTTAAAATGTAGCAACTAGTATCTGTTAGAATTTTATTGCAATTTTATATAGGGTTTCATATCTTGCAAAAAAAAAGATATACATTACTGTGCGCTGTGGTATATAATGAAAAGTCTATTGAATAGACACAGAATATAATTATTTAAAGAAACAGTGTTAATCAACAGAGGAAATTCACAAAAGAAGAGACATACATAGCCTTTAGATATACACAGAATATTCACCATCAACAATTGTCAGAGAAATGAATTTAGAAATTATATTGGATCTTTCTGTTCTTCATACATTGATGAAGTTTAAGAGTAACTTAGTTATAGTTCAGAGGTTGCTATGGATTCAACTTTTTTTTTTTTTTTATAAATATGGCAGCAATGGACACACCTGCTGATTGCCATTTTGGGAGGAAACTTGTCAATACACATTTAGCAGTTCAACTTCTAGCATTAATCTAAAGCAGCACAGATAAAGCTATCCACTAACAATGGACACAGAGTTCTGCATCAGAATGCTGTTTTTAGTGCCACAAAAAGGACTCATCGCAATCCCAGTAGCATGCTGCATTTGTATAACAAAGTACTACATGGCTGTTAAACACAGAACTGTATTCAGGTGGGAGAGGGTGGGGCTCTGTTCATTCTCAGTTCTTAGGTTTCCTTTTAGCTGCTTTCACTCCCAGCTTCCCATCCACATACCAACACAATAAAAGAATAAAGTCACAGACTCACCATGCAGTGCTATGTAGGATAAAATAAGGATACAAAAACTAGACAGCTTAAAGTTTTATGCAAAATATTTAAACAATATTTATTTCTGTTTATAGACTGATGAGTGCAGCACATTTATTTTCCTACATTTTAGTTTGCATGAAATTTCGAAGTTTTCTGCAATTAGTCTGCATTGTTTCTGAGCCTTCGATTGAAAATGTTACTTGAATGAGTTTTTGCAGAATTTTGGCATCTTCTCCCCCAACGGCCATTTTCTGCAGAAGAGAAACATGTCTGCAATACCAGTATGGGTTGCACTTGCAGATAAGGTAACAAATCAGATGAATGTTCTGGTCTATGCCAGAAACTGACCAGTCATATATATATATATATATATATATATATATATATATATATGAAGGCTGATCATGAGAAGGACATTGCCAGTCTTTTCAAATGGCTTTTTGTGACAAGGTCCCTATAGGTAGACTGGCACTGGTGTGGGGCATGTACTTTTAATTTCCTCATGAATTCAGACTCTGACATGAGCTATGGAAAACCAGAGCTCTGCAGTCTGATTTATCCAAGGACTTTTACCTTTGCATATCTGGCTATTTTGGAGAGGTCTGATTTTTGTTAAAAAGTGGACATTCCTCTCCAAAAAGCCATTCTTCAGAAAAACACATCTTCGGTGAGGGTTTCATTCACCCCAGGGCTAGTTATCTCATAATATGTGGGGGTACCATTCACCCCAGATGTAGGTGTCTCATGATGCATGTGTGAGTGTGTGTGTATCATTGTGCTCACATGGAACATAAGCCAGAAAGATACCAAACCTCTTCTTAGCATGTGTTCAGTGACCAGACACTAATACCAAACACAAAACCCATATTCCATTAAGAAACCTCAAAGATATACTCTGCATTTCTAAGAAAGAAAGCCATACATGTTACCATTGAATAGTTTATATATTTTGCTGTTTAAACTCCAGTTGATATAGAAACAAGCATATCCCTTGACTATTTGTTCCTCTGAGTTAATACACCCTGAGAATTCAAGTCTGGGATTTTCAACGTGACTTTTGAAATCATGCAGCAAATGGAACAATTCTCTGACAAACTGGGATATTGAACTGACTAGATCATAAAATATGGCAGTTGTCTAGAAACATCAAGGTCTTTAAATGTGCTGTTTTTTTTTATCTTTGCTAATTATACTCTCATATGTCCACGTGTTGTTTTTGACATGTGTATGCCCAGAGTTAATGGAACTCAGATCGGCACAGTACATGTTTACAAATGAGTGTTTATTGCCATACAGAGCTGGACCGGGCTAGCAGAGTGGCGGAAGCTCCTCCTGGAGATTACTTGGGAGTTTTCAGACTGGAGTTGAACCATACTGTGCAGTTTCACACATGCATTCATGAAGGAGAAAGGGTGTACAGTCTAACTCTTTTCAAATAGCTAATGGACACAATTTATTTGTTCTACAGGTGCCCCAGGGGCCAAACAGGCATAGAAGGACAGACTACATACAGTTCAAAGCCAACACAGGTTAATGCCAGACAAGCTAACTCCGCTAACTCTGGTGATGGGGGCGACCCAATATGCCTAGATGTCATGGAACAGCAGAGTGATGGAGATGCCACCCTGCCTGACATCAGTATAAGCCCAGATCCAATTTGAAGTAGAATCATGAATAAATGACTGGATATAAACAACTCAAGACTGCAGGGAAGAAAGGGCAGGCGGGAAACAGGTGAACAGACACAAGGGGGGCTGTGACTTCCTGTGGATTATTATTCAGGCAGAGTGGAATGGCTCTAATGACTTAATGTAAACAAATCAGCTCTGTGGCTAAAACTTGCAGCAGGATTATAATGAAAGGACATAGAGAAGGAAAACATAAAAGGAGAAAGGAGAAAGGAGTAAGACATGGGGGGAGATGTCCATCCTGAAGCCAACAAGCAGGTAGACTTATTTGGCATTGATGAGAGACCACAGTGGTCAACGTATTTGAAATTTTTACCTTCTCCTATTGTGCTAAATTCCAGTGACCTGAACATTTCCAACTTTCTCTACACCATTGCAAGTGATTACCTTCCTACTCATGGGAATAAGCTCATTTATTTAATTTACCTTTGTTGAAATATTCATAAAAATTCATTTCAATAGACAATTAATAGCAGATAGCAAGAAAAAAAACCCAGAAATTCTTATTTTATTTTTGCATTAGAGTTCATGGAGCCTGATGTTAAAAGAGTAATAAAACAGAAGGACCATCATTCACTCCTGCTGAAAACAAGCCTAATCAGAGATCAAAGTCTGGAAAATGAAAAAGACTGCCTGATTAATTTATATGGTCTTGGTGTGTTCGAAAGGGCATTGAAGTGTCCAACACCTTCCCAGTCTCTCCCTTTTTATATCTCCATCCACTTAGGCAGATTATTCTTAAGAAAATTTCGTTAGCCAAGAAATGAATGGGGATGGTGCAATTCCCTCTATCTGCATTTTCCCTCAGGTTGTTAATGACAAATGCATTACAGTTATTTATTACAAATAGATTAAAGGTGTCAGGATGATTCAATTCAGAGCCATCTTATACTTTTAAAATGCATTGGGAACTGGACTCCTTCCCAATGCTGACAATGCACACGGTGTCTTTCTGGGGGGAACACAGCTTCTCTGGAGTACGCTTCTTTATGTTTATTACTTTTAAAAATGAAGGTACCATCTGCTCTTGCCTCGGACTCAGTTAAATTGTTTAGAAGATCGGGCTATAATGAGAACAACAATGGTGTACTTCCGTCTAGTTAATTTCATCTGTAAATAATTAGCTGCACAGTCCTTTCTTTACGCTCAGCAATGGAAAACAAGAACACACAATAAGTAACACAAGCCATGTATTTCCAGGTCAGAATAACACCTAAGATATCTTAGACAAGTCTGATGGGATAATTCAAAATAGCTATCATGTTATACTTCAGCGTCATAAGCATTCGCTACACATGTACAAAGTCATCATAATTCTTGCCATATAATCTTAAGTAAATAGCTGCATTGATTGTTTTTCTTCTGAAGTAGTTTAATACAGAGGAGAGAGGTAGGTCAAAAGGCACATTCTGCAGGCATGATGATACTAATTAGCCTCTGATGCAAATTCCCTTCATAAGAAAGAAAAGTTTTCAAAATATGGTTTCAGAGACACTATATATAGGCTTTAAGACTTTCATTGTTACAGCACACAAGTTAAACAACAGCGAACAGTAAGATGTACAAAATGCTAATGTTAATCAAAAGTAAAATGTGCTCTAAATTTCTTTAACCTAAGATCCCAATCATTCTCAAATCCTCAGTCAAAATGGGGAAGTTTGCATGAAATTGTACACTTTCTAATAAAGAGTTTATCTCTAGGTTTTGTCTGATCAAAAAGGGTGTATACTCCAGGATATAAAGTGTGTCTTTCATATCAAATGAAACAAAGACTGTGCCTCTTCATAAAATATAGTATTTAAAGTGTCTTAAAGTTTGTTTAAAACAAAGCACCATTAAATACACTTGGCACATGGGGATTAATTAATAAAATGTGCTTTTTTTTAAAGGATGGTAAACAACAGGGGAATACAGGGGATTTAATAAAAAGGGGTTGTTAGAAGTGTTCAAACTGTTAGAAAAATAGACTAAATAAAGCCAAAGCTGAATATTTGCTATGTGAACACTTCTTAGCAAGAAATTTGTATATAATTTAAAACTACATGCAGAAATGTTTGATTTGTGTAATTAAAATAACAACAGGTTGAACTGTATTGGGCTGATTCTGAATAATTTCTGCATGAACTGTAGGCTGATAACTCTATTTGACATCATTGTATGTATACAGATTGTCAAATAAATTAAGAGCACAAAATGAACTGGCGGATTTCCCTTGTTTTGGACAACTTGTGTCTATGAAAACAGTTCCAGCCTATCAGTTAAGTGATTTTCTTGCTTTGCTCATATTCTTAATATAGTCATATTTGATGGGTTTGCTTTGAATTAACAAGGAGAAAATTATACCCTATTTCTCAATCAAAGTAAAGACGCATTTTATAGAACCATAAATATTTTGCAAGAGAAACAACATATTTAAGTATTTATAAGCAACAAGCTTACCTGAGAGCTTAATGGGGGGAATAGAGTAAAGGGTGTGATATTATATAATTATTATGGTTTCACCATTCCTGATAAATAAATATCTTGTTTTAATCCACGAAGATGGCTCAGATGTTCCAGTAAGAAAAATGAGAGAGCCGGGTAAATGCTCCCTTCTTTAAACACATTGTCCGCAGCTCTGAGTAACTCATCTCTCCTGTCTGCCATTTCAGGCACAAAGAAATCTTTCTCCTTTCAAAACACATGAGACATTTCATTGTAATTATATCTCTTTTCTCTCTTCTAATATTATCTGGTCCAGCAAATGGTATTGAAAGAAGGAATTTATTTTCCTTAGCCAAAGTAGCTTTGATGTAGTCTGATGTTGCTTGGTGTCTTCATCACATTTGCCTGATAAGTAACAGCAGTTTGAAAATCTGTAAACGTGTAGTTGGAATACAGATCAGACCCCGTGTTTGAAAGATTGTGTTTTCACATAGAGATTTCAATACTCATCTACATCACAAAGTACCATGTATTGCAATAAATTATCTTTAGCTTTTTCTAAAAGTTGCTCAAAATGTTATTTCATACCAATTATTAGTTTGGACAGCCAACAATTACACTCTGTAGAGTTTTAAAGCCTAATTGTTACTTTCAATTTCTAAGTCAAAGGTTTTACAAAACATGCTTTCTAAAGAGGAAAAAAAAATCTCCATAGTGTAGGAGTAGGAAGTAGAATATGAAAAAGCAAATACCTCACAATTAGAAAGGATATAGTTCTATGTGTAAACTGTTCCTTGATTAAAAGGATTCACAATTAATATGTAAGAAAAAATTCATTATTTTGTTTGAATTCTTTATATAAACAACACCTAAAATATTTAACATGCCTAAGACAAATACCTACATTGTGGGACATATTCCCCATCTTAAATCAGTTACCATTAGATTCCATGTCCTTATTGATCTTTTTCTGCCCTAAAGAATGTATAAAGCAAAACTATTACCTATTTTACTCAATTCTTGGATCAGGAGTTAACATCTTGTCATTCTAGAAACTTGTACCTAAGACCTTACTTGTAAAATACAAACTATGGTAGAAGCAGAATCCGTGGTTGCTTTTAAAACCAAATCCAAAGGGATTTAGTAAAGGGTTTCTTCACTCTTTCATTCAAAAATTCACTACAGCCCTTCAACACCTGCTCAAGCTTCTGTCTACACATGCCCAGGTTTAGACTTCACTCTTGTCAATGATCTAGCTAAGCTTGCTGATAATTTCAAAGGATATGAGCTGGAAAAATATTTTATGGGTTGCCATTGACTATACCAGAGCATGATACTGTACTCTAACCTAAGAAGAAAGAGAACACAAAGTATTTTAGATGAGAATTTACCATCTGATTATTAAATCATATATTTCTTGGGGTCTTCACCTTTTTTTTTTCATTGCCAAGTTCAGCAACACTATAGAAGAAGCATCTTTATCTTAACAGATAAGCCAGTGGCATTAGGCAGTTTTTTTCACAGCCATGACTCTGAATGATTTTAAAATTCTAAAATATTTTATGTATCTCGTGAACTCTCATCCTTCTGTCCAGAGAAATGATGGTCACCCATGCACACAGTGATTTTTAAAAGAGAAATAGGCAATTTACTAAGTCCAAATAAGATGATACTTTCTCAAAATCTTTATACCAACAGCAGCAACAAAGCAAATTAAGCACAGAGTAAATGAATGTCCACTGGTATATGCAATATATAGTTGTTTCCATGGTGAAGGATCTCTTTTACACAACAAATTTAACTTCCTACCAGAAGTTCTCAGCAACACTGGGACTATGGGGTATTAACAGTCCCCACTTCTGAGAAGACTTGGCACTGAGATCTCCACTTGTCAAGCTGACTCATCATTTCAATGATGCCTAGATGCCCAGTACACCAACTACCTTGCATGCATCTCTCATTTCCTTTTCATGATAACTTAATGTAAGTTCTACGCTCATCCCCTTGTACAGATGAGAAAGGTAGACTTAGTGGAAACTGCCTGACCAAAGACAGAAAGCAAAGGAGTGAAAGAACAGGGTTTTGAACACAGGTCCACATGGTACCTTGTTGATCTTAAAGTGAATGTACTTAAATATGATCCATCTGTTATTTCAATCATTACTCTTTTGCCAATATGTAGAAGCATCTAAAAGAACACAATTTAAAACCCTCCTGCACACCTCCACATCTCCATTGTCCAGTGTCTTAATTCAGACTTAAGTCGCAATTTTTTGATCATGAGGCAAATTTATGTTTAACTTGCTTAATTCTGGGCAATGTAACCATTTAAAGTGCATAAGTAATTATATCAAGAAAGCCATGCAACCCACCACTATCCATTTTCAGAAATTTCCAGAAACATCCTAAAGGGAAACTGTACCCATTTAAAAATATATCACCTTGCTCTTTCTCAACCTTTGTTTCATCTCTATGAATGCCAACAACTTACTCTTTATATAAGCAGAATGATACAGTTGTATATTTTTATGTTTATATTTTTGAGATTATTCAGGTATAGCATGTAACAGACTTCTATTCCTAAGACTGGAAAACATTTCTCTTTGTGTATACATCCCATTCTGGTTTTCCATTAATTTGTCAATGCCCTTTTTGGTTATTTCCACCTTTGACTATTATTGTGAATAAAAATGCCTGAATTTAGGGAAAAATTATCTGCGACATCCTCTTCAAAAGTTATCTTGATTAGTTTCTAAACATGAAATCACTTCATCTATTTCAGCCTTAATACTTCTTCCTTGATTTTTATTTGCCATTCATGTCTGGATAAGTTATAACTATGCCTTAATCTCATTCATCCATGAAGATTCTGCTTCCCTTCTCAGTGCTAATATTCAGAATGTTCTTAAATTTCTTATAATAAAATTTTTCTTGTAATATCTTTATTGTTTGCTATACTTTCAGTCTCATTCAAATATTTTTAAAGTCTAATATAAAATTCACTGGGGTGGCATTTACTATGAAATAAGATGATAACATACGGTTATACCATAATATTTATTCATTCCTGCCTTCTATTTCCTTCAGTGTGCTATTTCAGCTGGATCATTGTTTTAGAATAAAAGGAGAAGGAACAGGCTCCAAAGGCAATATTACATTTGCTAAATTGGCTCCCTTAACCATTAATGAAGACACACTGGAAACTGGTGGATTAAAGGCAGAGAGAAACTTTATTCAGCTGATATGTAGCTGAAGGAAGGATGCCACAGCAATTTCTTCACAACCTATGTTCAATTACCATAGCATCGTGTTATCTTTTAATATTCACATGCATGACTGCATATATACTTCCCACACAATTTCTTTTCCTAAACTTCTTAAGAATAAAAACTACAGAAATACCATGCTAAAGGGAAAAAGTACGGAATATCTCAATAACAGAATGGAAAAAGGGGCAGGAGAAGTGAAACAATATTGATGGAGCCTCACGATCCTGCAGGTACTGGAGTGTGTATGTCAACTTTTATACAGAGCCTCTCTGTGAGTCCTTCCACCAACACAGCGAGGCAGGGAAGCCCTTATTTTACAGGCGTGGGGCTAGGACAGAAAGGGGATCCTGGTTGGGTGCCAGGTATATGGCAGACCTGCACTATTCAACACCCAACCCATGTGAGGCATGAACATGTCATGGTAAAGGGCTGTGTACCTAACTGTTGACTCCTGTATCTCCACTCAATCATGCAACTGGTGACTTAAATGATGCTCTGAAGAGAAACCGCCTTACACTTCTATCCATTACTTGTTTGTTTTTCTTAAACATTTTTAATTAAATAATTTATGTAGATATAAATTTCACATTTTTGTGATCTCTGGGGTTCACCCCCCCACCCTCACTGACAGTTCCCACCCTGTCCCAACCCCTCCCCGCCCCAAGCTGTGTACTTTAATTTGGTGATTAGCTTGCTTTGACTTTTCTTCATGGCTTTTTGTTTCTCTTTCCCATGTCCCATATCATAGTTTGCCATTTGGTTTTGTCTCTTTCTTTTTGACTTGTTTCTGCTAATAAGATTTATTCTAAGTCCATTCATATTATCATAAAATCATTATTTATTGGGTTTTAGAGAAGGTGTTTCAGGAGTTTTATTTGAAATCTCTGTTGACTGGACAGATGAGCAGGGCTCTGATCTGTAAGTACCTTGAACTAATTAGCTAATTAGGAGTTAATAGGGCACAAAAATATTTGCTGTTCTTTAAGACTCATTAACAGTGTTTTGGTAACATCAACTAATTACTTTTTAAAATGCATACAGTAAAGTTTATCACAACTTTAATAAAGTCATTTCCCAGAGTCTACTTTTAATTTAAGTGATAGTTTCTATAGGTTGCTTGGAATTTGGTGATTTATAATGTCTTCAATTAAAATAAAATTATAGAATATTTATGAATATATAACCCTTAATGTGAGCTAAGGCCTATTCTACTCATGTTAAAAAAAAATGGTCTATTATCGAATAGCGACTTATGAACATTTTTTAAAAAGATAGAATTTGATTGTAGAAACTCAAGACTAAGTACTTTCTTCCTTTTAGATGAAGGCAAAGTTATGTCGAGAGTAAAAGATTGAATGAGAATAAATGATCAAGAAATTATCTTCTAATCATGACTCCATCACCTTAAAGGTAATGAAAGACAAAAAAATTAATTCCATATCTGAGCAGAAAAATATAGAACATGATATTATAAACTACAATGGACAATTTTAGTAAAACTTGGATTTTCATACTTCAATTGGCAAACAAGCAGGTTGGTATTTCTCTAATTAAGATCAAGTTTTTACATATTAAATATGAGTTCCTATAAGGACTGATTTATAGCTTGTATTGCATAAAATTAATAATAGAGGTTGTGTCGTTCCATGTTTCTTTGATAGTTTATAAAAGAAATAGTAGACACATAAAATGATATATCTGCATGAACCCACATAGTACAACTTTCTAAGTTCCCCAAGTTATGTCATAATTGAATTCTCCTAGTTCACAGATACGGAGGATAACTACCTTTCTTGGTTTCACTCCCCACCCACCATCAGCTCCCCTTCACTATCGCTCAGACTAAAATCAGATATCATTTCTTTATAAAAAGAAAAGCTCTCTATGTAAACAAAATATCTCAAAAATTCATTAGAAACCGCCTTGATTTGACAATGTTAACATTCGATGATGCCTGCCTCAGTTTACTTTTTTATATGAAGATGGGAATACAATAAGGTCAAACTGTGATCATTCCTCATAGTATTTGTGACCCGCGGACTGTTCTACATGATGGCTATACATTCCCCACTTGAGTCGGTGGTGTTAGGGAAGATGTCCAAATCTACAATGAATTCTCTTTCCCCTGTTGCAACATTTCCTAAATGAAATCAGTTTTTCCTACTTTCACAACTGTCAAGCTCTGGTTTACTTAAAGGATCTCATCCCCAGATAGGTTTTGCTCTCTATTTTTTATGGTTTTCTTTTGGAAGTTTGACGCAGGGGATACCAGAATGTACACATTAGATCCTCTTACAGAACTTGCCAAATTCTCCAAACAGCTGACAATATTTTGAATTTATGTACTCAACTACTTATTTAATGAATGTGACTAGAAGACATGTTGTGGGGGTTTGAAGATGTGACCATACTTCTTTGTTTTGCCAAATACTGTTGGTAAACAGTTTTTGATTGAGTTGCAATAGTGTTCATTCAGTCCTTCATTTTTCTTCCAATAAACATGTATTCATCACCTTGCTATGCTATGGCACTTGACTAAGTTATACTGAGGTTGAACTAAAAGACATTCTGTACCCTCAGAAACATAGCACTCTCCAGGAGCATGTAGGTATTTTCCTTTGAAATTAACATATTTGAGAGACTTTGTTTTCAATTATCCATACTAGTGTCTATTGTATTGCTTTCAACTCACGTCTCATCCTGAAACAGCTTACCATATGTTTTAAAAAGAGATCCAAGGTGATGAAATGCAAAACTTAATCAGAAATTTCAAAAGAATATCGACATAGTCACTCACTTCATTACCTGTCTCTATTTTCAAATATTTTGGTGACTCCACATCAATGTTATTTTTATGGATATTTGTGAGTATGTGACTGTAAGCTTTCCTAGTATAATGATGACCCATATCCCCTAAAGTAGAAACTCATTCAAGATGTGAAATTGGACATGTAGGCACAATGGCAAGAAATCAAAGATAAATTAATGAGAAAGCTTATAATTACATTTATGTGTTTTCCCTATAATAAACTTTTGAAATGAAAATGCACATCTGATTTGTCCATATGCTTAATGAAGGGGAAAATTCAATCTAATTACATTCCAGTTGAATATTTACTCCTAATGTAAAATTCTTCAGTTTTCCAATATTTTACTTTAAAGGATAATTCCAATAACCTAATATATCAAACCAGAAAAAAAGCAGTTTTCTCTAAAAGTTAGAAAATGATTTTCTAATTCTAGTGCTTATTAAAATTCACTAACCACATTTTAAATCTAAGATTAATTTATGTCATCTGATGAAAATGTAATCATGAGTTTCTTAGAGATTCTGTTATAGACCATGCAAGAAAATAACCTTTAGGAATCTTAATCTTTCACTTTGAAATTAAATGATACAAATTTTTAATATTTTGAAAAGAATACAATATTAGGCATGTATTCACATATTTGAAATTCTTTTTAGTCTATGCTTATACCACTTAAATCAATTGTAAATGATGATACATATTTCATTTTCATACAATCTATTTAAATGTGAATCATATGATACCATGAATATGAGGAGTATAATAAGCAATACTGTCAATTTTGTATTTAGATTAATCTTACTTCTCATAGTCATTATTATATCAATCTTTATATATAATTGTCAAGAAAAATATATGTATGTGTTGAGATAAAAATAGGCATGGTTTTCTATAAGACACAGGTAAATTTAAATCTAGTGAGGAATTCAATTTTTACCTCACATGAAGATAAATCACATACACACAACTGGATGGTGTCTCAATTGTGACCCATTTCCTCTGTGCCATCTCCTCTTGTTGTGAGGCACTACTGATGTGATAATAGAAATAAATGCAGCAGTGGAACAGATTCAGTTACAGTGAACAACTGCTGGTCCCTATTGCTTTCGGATTCTTCCTTCCCACTTTTAATTTTGAAAAGAAAATAAATGGAGGAGAGAGTGATAAGAAAATATCAATAGAGATTAAAAATATGTCCAGAGAAACAAACCACCAATTTTATGAAAGACAAAGAACTCAATAATATCTTGCACTCATTGGGAATGATACCCCTGCTCTATTACTTTACATACCTGGGTGTGTAGTAGGAACACATCCAGTCAAAATCATCCAGGCTAGTGTTATGTAGTGAGTGTTCATGTCCCACCAAAATACATATGTAGATATGCCAACTTCAACATGATGCTCTTCAGAGATGAAGTGTTTGGGAGATAATATCAGTTATGTCATGAGGTATAGCTTGCATGATGATATTACTACACTTAAAGAGAAATGAAAAGGCACCACAACTTCCTCTCCATCCTATGAGTCCACACCAAGAAGTTAGTTCTCTGTGGGTCAGGATAAGACATCACCATGAACGTGATTCGCTGACACCTTGATCTCTCATCTTGACAACTTGTTCTCTATCTCAGTCATTGAAAAGCTATTAGTCACACAGTTCATGGTGTCTTGCTACAGTTTGTAACCTGCAGTTAAGTATCTGTTAATTGTAGCAACAAAGAATCCTTCAAAAGACACCTTTGCAATCCTAGTTTTTATTCTCATTGCTTCCTCTTGGGGTCTTTCTCACTTCCATTTTCTCCTTGTTTATGAGTCTAGAAAGATCAATCAGTAAATTTTGGTATCTTAGCATCTTATGCATCAGGCAGCCTCTAGCTAAATGAACTAAAGCATTAAGCAAAACAAATCCTGCTTTAACAATAAAAACAAAGATTTCTGCCATTAACACTTAAGTTGCACTGGATATGGGATTTTATCTGACTCAATTAATACAATTTTTAGTTAGATAATATTAGTATTCTCAAGTCACAGATATAGAAACTGATGCAGAAAAGGATGATTAGTTTGCCTGAGGAAACACAACTAGGAAGTGGCAGAATCAGATTAGAATCTAAACAATCTAAAGTCAAAATCTTCTTTACAGTAACTCACATTTAGTTTCTGAAATATTTAAAGAATAAATGTAGTTTAGTCAATCCCTTATTGTTCTTAGAACTGGGTTAAATTTATATAGAACACTGAGCATGTAACTTTTTAATAAAGTATCTTAAAAGTAGATAAATAAAAAAAGTACAACAATGGAAAGAAAATAAGTACCGGTTGTAATTTTCTCTTTTGAATACCATTCCAGCTTATTTTCTAATAGTTATTTTTCTAATAATGGAATTACATTTTTCAAAATGTGGGTCAGACATTATTTACTTAAAACATGTGGGTGATGTGAATTTTCTGGTTTAATAAGGAAAACTTCCTGGAAATAAGTCCTGGTCTCCTTTGTGTTATTGAAAGCAATTTAAAATAGTTAATCTCAAGCTGTAACTATTTGGTATATGATGTTTTGATATATTACAACTCTACAGTGGAGATCTAATTCAATGGATAAGAGTAAACTCACATTAATGAATTGGAAACTTTTTTGGTAGTTTTGTATATGGCCGGGAGAATTAATATATAGTGTACTTTTTTGTACTTCATTCCCTTCTATCCTTAGGGTGGGAGATAAAATACAGGTTGTCCAGTTAATTTGAATTACAGATAAGCACTGGAAAATTTCATGATATAACTTATAAAATTTATAACTCTGTCTTGTATAGTATACATTATTTTATTTGCAAACTCTGGCCTCCTTTATATAGGCTCTATTATTTTACATTGTACATGGGAAATGCCCTCTTTGTACCTCTTTGATTTGGTTGCAAGGGTGTTTTTTTTTAAACAACTTCATGATTTAATATAAACACTTTGGAAAAAAAATGCCAATATGCTTCAGAATTGAGTTTCAAAATAAGATCTGATCAAAAAAAAAAAAAATCAGCACACTACTTCTGGGTTAAAATTTGAGAAAGAAAAGACAGAATGAAATAAAATAATGAAAATCCCAGATAATTATTTTAGGAGTTGAATATGATATTAGGAATAAATAAAATATGTGCACAGAAGGTGAATATGTGAAATATAAGGAATACAATTGTAACAGACACACTTCCAAGAAGAGAAACTTCCAGTCCCCCCCTCTCCCATGTGTGCAATCACCCTGGGATATAAGCCTAATATGTCACGAACCAGACTTCTCGACCAGGAGAGGGGTGGGGGAGGGGGGGTGGTAACTGGGAACTGGGTTCGAGTTAAGTAGCAGTACATAGCATAAAGTGAATGCATGCAAGCTGAGAGCATTCTACTTCTCTGACTTTGGCTTGTACCCATGCATTTTAGGGAACTTGGAGGAAACACACACAGGGTGTATGTTTAGATCTGGAAAGAAATCTGTGGCTGAGAAACACATTGGAAATCTATCATCAGCAGAGACAATGGCAGCCATCATCTTCATCTGTGCTCTTTTTTTTTTTTTTTTTTTGCCCCATCCGTCTAGAGTTCACTTTAGTCCTTTCTCACTGTTGTCTATTTAAGAACGTGTCTTCAACTTTTGGCAAAATTTTGGACATCAGTAGCCTTACTTTGGGCCAAACCTTTTTGGCTGGAAAATCTTATGAGAGATCCTTTTTTCTCCTCTATATGCTTTGCATTCATTTCAGATTCTTCATACCAAGATTCTGTTTCCTTTGTTTCTATGAGGCAATGGCAAAATTTCTTTAGAACATGCGCCCTCAATAATGTGGAGTTCCTGGGATCCCACAGTCATGTGCTAACCAAATTTTAGCAACTCCATGGGGAGTCACTCTATCTGCTGCCCTTCCAGTCTACCCTCTGACTTGAATTAAGCTTTTTCAGTTATGATTGTCCAGTTCCTGCTCCCTACCTGTGGAAATAATTGCTGTCAGTGAATCCTTAGGATGCCCTAAAGATGATCAACACATCAACATTTGACTGGAGATCTCTCCCAGAAACAATCAGAAAGACATTGGATATAAAAATAACTTTTCACATAGAATACTGTGTTTGCTACAAAATCTTCTATTCACAAACATTTCCAGAAACTTGTACACCTAGAAATGTTAGCAAGTACTGAGGAGAGGATGATAATGTTCAGTTATGCTATTTTTAATAGTATTTTCACACTTATTATTTGAGACACAGACATTTTAGAGACTCACACTTAAAGCTTCTATCTTTTACTTAAAAATCACTTCCAGAGATGTCAACATTAGGCACACTACAAATTGCTCAATGCAGTTTTGCTTTTAACTTATTTTTCACCCTCAGCATTTAGCACCTTGACCAAAACAAAGCAACAATAAATGACTGTTAAACAAATGCTAACGCACTATTTTCCCAGATGTCTTGTCCTCTATTATCTTGGTGAACCTGACATATGCATTTCTCCATGCTCAATGAGGTCTGAGCTAAAGATACAAATGTTTGCTGAACTAAAACTATTTTACTTGTTGCCCAAAAGAATTGATCCTCTTTGAAAGTGATTTGTGGCTAATTTGATTTTTTAATCAACACCAAATGGTACAGTGCTACATCGGAAGCCACTATAGCATCTCTGAATAACAAGTGAAGGAATGAATAAATGACTAAATGCCCACAAGCTCTCCATGTTGCTCATTTAGGCTCTGTTGCTTGAGCATAGTTTGGATTTTCCCTGTGGTTAAGTCACAAAAGGTAGGAGCTATTTTCAAGGGGTTCAGGAAAGAATAGAATGCTAAGTATGGCACCAGCTTAGTCACAGTCATTCCTTTGGCTCTGCCTGGGGGTTCTCAGGTACATCTGTTATCTTGGCAGTGGAAGAAATAACAATGCCTCATGCCAGATGAAGGACACATAGACATGACTTTCAATTGGAAATCTTCCACCGTGAGCATAGACTGCGAAAGAGCACGCATGGATTCCAAATCGGTCTTTTATGTTCCTAGGGCAGCTTCTTGGTAAACCACTGCATAGTTCTATTAATAAAAGAGGAATAGCAGCTGCTAACGAAGGCAATGCTTGCTATGTTCTAAGTTATATTTACCAGATAATTCAACTGACAAATGTTGAATCTGCCTTGTATATGTATATCCAGGGTGAACTATTGTCAGTCAAAATTTCTCTTCTAAAATATAATTCACCCTTTAGAACCAACTCATAAAAATCCATACTCTTTTCTCTAACTTGTCACGCAACTTAACTTTACCCAAACTGAGTATGGACTCTATACCACATAAGTCAGTGAGTCTAATAAACCTCTCAAGAATTAACTCTTGGCATGCTGTGCATTACTACTTGTGCAGATCATGAAGTCAGCTACTCAAATCTAATCCAGCATACTATTTCTATTTTTACAATAAGGACCTGATTATCTAACTAGCACCGGTGTAATGATGGTTCTTTAACCATTTGTTCTTGATACTTAAAAAGCCTCGTTTATCACGTGGAGGGATTTTAATGAATATAAATTGCAGGAATTCAAAATAGAACTCCTTCATTTTTCACTTTTATTGTATAGGTGATACCATTTTAGTTCTCATTTATGTTTTTGTGTCTATTAAGGGATATTGACATGTAACCTATTTCATGCTTATGTTACAAATTGAAAATAAAATTCTCCAGAGATGATGAATCGAACCATATAAGTTGGATGTGATACGTTTGAACATCTCCACACCTAATTCCATTTTTCAACATCTTTTAAAACTTTTCAGCCTCAGAAAAAGTATTGCTATCTTATAGGTGTTTTGATGATTACATCACATCGCTAAAGATAGTGTACTTTTTGTTGTTATTCAAGTTTCCCCAGCGAGGTGTACCCTCCACTTCAAACTTGTTTCAGCCATTATTTCTATCTCACAAGGAAATGTACTATTTTGAAACAAGCAGAAACCATTTCGAAGCCAAAAACGTAATGATGGGTGGCAGTGGGTCTAGATACTGGCACTGGAGTAACTGCAAAAACTGACTTTTTTTCTTCACAGTTAAATTACTTGTCTAGTTGATAATAACTGGGAGAGAGACATTCATTAGCATAATAGCAGCAAAAGTGATTCTTTGTCTTAATTTCTGCCACATTGCTCTGGCATGAGAGGCTAGGATGCTGAAAAACCATTTCAGGAAGGGTAGGGTTCTCAATTTCAAAAGCTCAAGGAAGTTCATAGCATTGGAAGTGAAGACTTTATCCATATAAATGTGAAAATGGTGTTTACAGTAGATGGTATCATGTGATTATCTCTTTCCTTCCCCTTTGCCTTTCTCCAAAGAGTAGATAAACCATTAACTATAGAAGCTGAGTGCCTTTTCTCATTGACTAGTTGACATTACATCCCCGTCTCTGATTGGTCCATTTGGAGTCAGGCTCTTACGTGCGCACTGGCCAAGAAATCTTTGATGGATCATTGTAGTCTGCAACCCAAATCACTGAAACTCTCTATGACCTTGTTTGTGCACTGTGACTTGTCTCATCCATCTCCTTTCCGACTTGTCCTGTGCCACAGGTCTGCAGACACACAAGCTTTCCTGACCCTTCCAACATCAGCATGTGTGAGAGCTTCAACTCAGATCAGCAGTGTCAGCAGACAGAAATAAGAGTGACGCTGTTCACGCTTGTCTATACTGGGTAGGCACGCCTCCCTAGGCCTATATTTAAATTTTTGGTTTTCTCAAATGCTCCACTTGAATTGTCCCACATGCTGTTTATTTAGCTGAACACAGCAAAGATTGGAACTCTTCCAAAATACTTATCAGACACAATACTCTGTCGTTTCTACTTTCATCTTCATAAACAGAAAGCAGAGTCTTAAAAAATAAGGGACATGTGTCTACAGGTTTTTTCTGTGCTCTGATAGAACACTTTTCTCTAGGGATCAAAGGGCAAATAAGCACATTACTGGCAGGGTTTTATATAAATGCTTCAAGTGCTGCACTGTAAATATATTAATTAAAGATGACTGAGTATTTATACTCTACCTACTTAAAATTTATTGACTGCAATAAAATGAAAATGTAATAGTGATACTTAAATATAATAATGTCTTGCATATTGAAATGTGAGAATATTAAAATACACTCTTAGTTATATGAATATTCCATGTGGTGCTTTTTTGGGAATCTTTGATGTATGACTTTACTATTTCCATAATTTGGGAGTGTATTCTTCATATTTATTTTCCTTATACTTAGTGCTTGGAGAGGTATAATAACAAATACCTTTCCCTTATCCAGGATAATTGTTCCTTATCCAAACATCTTTGATGTTTTAGATTATAAGGATTTTTTTTTTCGTTCATAAAGGCATGATAGTCACGTCTGGTTGCTATTCAATATTATTTGTCTTCTTCATTTCCTATTCATCTCTCCTTGTTGAGAATTTAGAGTTAATAATTTTTGTTTCGCTAATTTACTTTTCATTTCTTCTTTTGTCTACATGACACATTTGACAGGTACTATGCCAAGTTCTTATAAATGCAAACATTATAGCCTTGTCACCGTCAGAGGCATGTTAGTATTCATCCCTTAAATGCTTCAATTAAAAATGATTTCTCCTAAATGAAATACAACAGAGAAAGCTTGCTACTTAGCAAATCCTCAAATCCTCATTTTAAAAATACATATAAAAATATAATGTGCAGTTAATGTTAAGTATGTTTTCAGGGCAATTTAATCTGAAAAGCATGCTGGGAATGTCTTTCCTATTCAAGACTTTTCTATGTTGCAGATAACATTACAGTGAATCAGGACCATCAGGCTGCAGAGTTCAGCTTCCGTGATGTTCCATCTTTGGGTGTCTTATGCCTTTGATGTTAAATTCTCTCTGACCATTAGACATTTATTTGGTACATTTTGTCATTCTAAATTGCTTTTGACATTATACTCCTTGGATTTAATCCAAATCTCTCACCTGGATATTTGTACCTGAACATATACTATCTCTATACAATGGTCCTTGAACCTCTGAATTTCCCACACTTCATTGCAAAGAAATTTTGACCCTTCTTTATTCAAGTGGCTGGGCAGTAGCATATAGATTTAGAGTGTGAGCATGTAATTATAAGGTTATAGCTTCCTGTGTTCTCTGCAGTTGCTGCTGTTTGTATGTGTTCTGCAAAGAAAACTTAAGTGACTATAGTTTACCTTCTCTTAGACTAGAAAATTTTTCTTTTCTTTTTTTTTTTTTTTAGAAAATTTTTCTAAGGAGAGTTTGTGCAAAAGGAGAGAGAAAAACTGAACAATGATTGTAGATAAAAGTCAGGTTAAGCATAGCTTTTCTTTTTTAAGTTATGGGGTTAATAACAATTACCCCCCATCTGATAATATCAGAATCTTCTCTTATAATAACAGAAAACTTCCAAGTGCAATAGCAGACTAACATTTATTTTTAAATCCAAATATCTCAATAGAAGTGAGACCCACACAAGTAAACCCTAAATATATCATGTGTCTCTTGTATTATGCTTACTGGAGGATGGTGGTGTCTGTTTGCATGTCACAAGCATGTATTAATTAGATTACACATAGTCTCTTGATTAAAAAAAAATGTCTCTGACCGGGCATGGTGACGCATGCCTGTAAGCGGTAGCCTAGGAAGTCACAGTCAGGGCCAGGGATCGCAGTTTGAGTCCCGCCGGGGGCATGTATCGAGACCTAGCTCCAAAAAATATAGCTGGGCATGGTCGTGTATGCCTGTAATTCCAGCTACCTGGGAAGATGAGGTGGGGGATTGCTTGATTCTGTGGTACCCTGGGCAACATGAGCCTGCAATTCCACAGGTAAAAATAGTGAGACTCAGTCTCAAAAAAAAAAAAAAAAAAAAAAAAAACGCATCTTCCCACTTCTGTCAAGGTTGTAATACTCTACATTACTGGCCAATTTTTAAGAGTTCTTGGCCACAGGGAAGAGAACATTTGATTACTACACAAGAAAACCTAACTGGCTTGGTTAAACTACAGCTTTGCTGAGTCAGGAGAAATACTCTACATACCTTTTTAAATTAAGTTCATTCTTCAAGTCAACTTCAAATCACCTCTAGTATTTCCGTGATCCTGATATAACATCAATACGTATGCATCTCAATGATCATGCACTGAAACACGCTCTTTTAAGATTTTAATTGTGTGCACTGGGTGATGGCAACTTCTCTTTTCAGATTTAGGACAGACAAAACTCTCTGAGAGTTGAGGTTTATGAACTTTGGCTGACCTCCATATCTACATCAACTGAATAAAACAGTTCATGAGCCCAGAGCAGATGGTTTGCCTACTTCCCCAGAAATAAATCAAATGGGAGCCCCAGCATCCTGTCTCTTCCTTGTAGAACCTTCAACCCACCTTCCCTCTACAGCACTCGAAACCTTGCCACCATAAAAAAGACTATTCTCACCTCATCCTCTGCTACATGTTACTTTCGCACCACACAAAACTCTAGTCATCTGTGGAAGTCCCTTCAAAGACTCTCTTTTCCCACTGTCCTCCAATCACAGCATTTCATGCAATGAGTCCTCTGGAACTCAGGGTCAATGACTGACACAATGGCCTGTACCCCCATCCTCCCATCATTCTCTTCACCTTTTTCTTCTTCCCCATAGATGGCACAGCTTCTTCTACAATCCTCCTAAGCTTCAGTGTTCATTCCCCTGGTTTGCCCACATGCCGTGTGTCATTTGAGCTAACTGAACTGTCTTACTTGTTCTTGTGATACTTGCAAATCTTCTTCTTGGCAAAAAAAAAAAAAACAATAATGCCAGCTCTATCTTGATCCTCTCAGTTGGGATCACCCAACTATTCTTCTTCATTTCCTGAATCGTTGTCTTCCATATCACTGTAACTCCCTCAAACACCACTCTCTCTCCATAATTCTGGGTGATTATTATGTATAAAGTATTTATGTACAGTCCATCTATGGTTATCTTCCCATAATCTCATCTATTTTCTTGTTCTCAAAGATGGCTCCAGTTTCTGCCCCATCTTCTCTTTAGCATTCATTCCCCCCTCTTTTTATAAGCCCATTACAATAATCACATGATTATGTCATTATTACTCCATCATTTAAAGCAGAAAATGCATGCTTGACCTGACTTTTATCTGCAACCACAGTCCCATTTTCCTCCCTCCCTTTATGAAAATACTTTTTAGAAAAATTGTCCAGTCTAATCATTTATGATTTCTCTCTTCTCTTAAAAATAGATTATTTCCATTTAATTTCTTACCAAAGTTGTGGGGCCCATTTGGACTTTAATAATATGTCTGAAAATATTTGTTTTATTATAAAGTAACTAATCAAGTAGAGAATTCTACTGTAATTATCTTCCATGAGAGTTACCAAAGGTTTCCTCCATCCATCTTACTAAAATCAATAAGGGATTTCCAATTTTCAGTTTACTTGACCAGTTCACATTTAGCAGTTGATGACTCCCTCCTTGCTGGTATTCTTTGCACTTCTCTGTTCTCTTCTTGTTCCCTTTGTTTGTTCACTCTTAAGTATTATGATTACCAAGTGATCACATAGTGAATCCATCTCTTTCTACTGTCAATGCTTAAGTATCATGTTTATATTAGGCTTTAAATAACATCTACAGCACAAGGGCAGAGAAAATAAAAAGTCCTTTTCTTTATATTATTGTATAATTTTCCACGGGGCATTTTTGCACCACATTTTGTCATTATACTTCATAATTATGGTTCTATACATCTATGTTCCAGATACCACCACTCCATGTTATTTCTTATCCTCACCAAGGTATACTACCAGATTTATTTTCCTTAAACTTACATATATTTTGATGCTGTATCCATTTTTTTTCCAATTACAGTTCCCCTTCCTACTTTATTAGCTACAATTTTGGCATAGGTTTAGTTTTCATCTCAAACACTTGAGAAATTGGGAAATTTCTTTACTTAGGGAAATTAAAGATGAAGAAGGTTCAATCTGTCAGGTAGCCAGGATGCACTTCCAAGTCTCCTCATTCCCCACCTAATTCTTATTATCTTTTGCTGTAATAATGAGCCTCAAGCTACTGTAACTCTAGATAAAAGACATCAATGTATTAATACACATTGGGATGAACTGAAAGATTTTAAGTCAAATAGAAGTAACTTCATTATTATTCAAATTAAATAGAGAACATATCAATCATAAGAAATGGCTAATTTTGAAATGTTTTATGAAGGTCACTTACCAAACCTTTTGCAAAAAGTAAGATTTAAGATACTGACTCCATATTTTTGCTTGTGATTTCCACCATGATTAGATCATTTGTGATCCTACCTATAAAACTCTCTTTTTATATAATTTAGAGTGATATTGTTTTCATCTAGAACATTCTGGAGCTTTGTTTCTTTGCTACAAATGTGCCTTTATCTGCTTGTTACAGCTATTCTAACAAATCACCACTGACCTGTTCCTTAAAACAAATTCCCTTATATTTTGAAAAGCCATAAATCCGCAAGTAATTTCATCGACACCAAAGTCTTGGCATAGCCAGGTTTCCTCCAGGAATTCTAGGAACAATGCATGTCCTGCCTGTTCTAGCAACTGATGTGTGGTTATGGTACTCTTATCTCCACCCACTTGGCCATAGTGCCTTTCCTATATATGTGTATTTATAAAAACCCTCATCTGCCCCCCTTTCATTAGGATACCTGTGATTGCTTTTAGGATCCACCTAGATCATCTCCCCATCTAAAGAGCCTTCATCATAAAGGCAAAGTTCTATTTTTTTTTTCATATATGATAAAAATTGCAAAGTCTAGTATATGGATAGAAAAAGCTTTGGGAGAATATTTTCAGCTGCCTCTACCCTCATTCTTTTATACAAAGACCAAGAACTATCTATAAATGTTTCAATGTAATTGAAAAGAAAAGTGGACATTACCTGGTCAGCAGTTTTTTCAGAGTTAAATTTATTTCAAATTTTGAATTTCTAAGGCTCTAATTTATCTCACTTCTGTATTATCTTGCCTCGAGGTAAATCAGGTGGTGCTGTTAAGGAGCAAAGGTAAACATGGGTAAAATGCTAATCTTTCCGATATGCATTTCTCTGGTTTTATGTGTATGGCTTCATTCTCATAAGCATCAGAGTATAATTTTAAAACTTAATGAAAATGGACAAATACCATTACTCTATTTCAACTCTGCACTCCCGTATGGAAAATAATTTGCACGGTATTTTCCATTCTGTTAGTACAATTCTTTTACCACAAGAATGAGGTGTCAGATTTTTATTGTCTGATATATCTCAGGAATTAGAATTACTTGCCCTACGATGGTGACCTTTATCCATATTCTGCATTTTGATTGGTTAAACTTTTTGCTTCTTCTCTCCTATTTATAGCTTCACTAATGTGAGAGGAACAGGTGAAATGTCCAGCCAGCAAATATACACAACAGAGAAGGTCAAGATGATAGAGAAGATAGTTAAATCTCTCTCACACATAGTGTATGCTACCTTTCAAGGCTAGGATCTCATTCTCATGTAAAGATTTAAATAAGAATGTAAAATAGCAAAATAGAGAAAAAAAATAGAGAAAAAAATTCTCTAGAAAAATGAATAGGAGGAATGTAGCGGATTTAACCCATTCTATGCAGTGTTACAATGTCCTGGACTTCCAGAGAAATATCACTGCAAGGTAACTTGAGGTCATAGAAACAGATTTTATTACCACTAAGGTGATCATACTTATGTCTGCATCTGTAGCCCTATAGAAGGGAAGCTATTCCACATCTATCATCTTTCCCGGTTGATAAATAATCATAGATTGATGATCACCTTTCCAGTTCTTTATCTTACAGACGATGTACTGATGGGCTTTTGGGTAACTATGGCTCATAGCCAGTAGAGACCTAATTATTTAATACCAAATACCTAGTTCACCAGAGCTTCCTTTCCTACTATCTTTTGAAATGTATTTCCTTTGTAAAATTGCATATATCTAAATAAAAGGAGACAGACTAGTTACTTTATATCATATTTGTATTTTAGTATGTTTATAAACAGAACAAGAGTGTCAAAAATACCACCTATTTTTAGAATAAGCTTTCTTGTGTAAATGAAACATGAATGCTATATTTAATGCAAAATAAACTTATATTTCCCTTGACTTTTGAGATACAGCAATCACGGGCATCATCTTACATGAATATTTTCAACTATTACCAAACATATCCACACTTTTGTGTAAAATCAAGCACAGGCTGCTTCAAATGCAATTTTGAAAGAGTGTGTATTACATGTAGCAATAAGAAAATAATAAAGTTTAATTATTATTTCTACTAAAACTGGAGTCAGCAACCTTGTCACATTTGTTCAAGGGAAGGTAGCTAAGTGTGAACTAATTATACAATTAAGTTTTATAATACAGTTTTAAAGTGAGTTCTATTGTGTTTGAAAAAATATATCTATACTTAGAATTATTAAAGCATGAACATATTTTGCCTAGTCAAGGGAAATTAAAAATATTTAAATTTCACCATCCTGCCAAATTGGAGTTTGAATATATACAGCATGACTCCTTGTTTTTACAGGTTATAAAACTGAGCCACAGAGATTAGTCACACAACTAGATAAATTTCTTCCATCAAATCAAAGTCAACTAACAAACATCATCAAAATAATGTTTTCAAAAGTAAAACTAACTTTTTCAGTTTTAGGATATTATAATACTCTTTCAGTTATTTATATTCCATTCATTTTTTTTGTTTCTATTATATCCTGCTGAAATTTTATTAACAGTTAAGTCTAAGCACATTCTTTAGTGTGAGATGTGCATACAATATCATATACCCAGTATATTACGCCACCTATCTCAAATATTATAACATACAGTATATCATTGCTCTAGAACATGGTATATTTCTAGTGTAATATTATATATAATATGCATTATTTATTCCTGAAGAAATTATGAGTATAGTTGGCTGGGCAGTAATGAGAAATGGAATAACAATTTTCATTGTTATTTTTAATGTGAATATTATTTTAAAGCAATTTATTTTTAAATCTTGTGGAAAGAATCTAGTAGAAAATACAGGTGATGATCAGTAGAGAGAAGATAATTAGAAATTAGAAATTAGAAGAAATTAGAAATTTCTTCTGTATGGAAAGGTATCTAATTTAAGTATAACTGGAAGATCTGGCCGTGTCCCAAATAGAATAAAAAAGGAGAGTGCAGATGTGTATGTGAAGCTTAGATGATTAACAGCTGCTATTGAAACCATGGTTTTTGAAACCTAAGTTATTAAAGAAGGACCATAGGAAGGCACAAAGCTGCGGAAAGCAGAAGAATGGATGGTAATTACATTCCAATGAATTTTTTTAAGAAATCATTACTAAATTGTTGAGAAATAAGACGGATGGAAAACAATATATGGTTAGGAAACATGACTATGGATCTTGCAATTTAGATGATGAAAGTTATAGATGATGATAGACTTCTAAGTGTAGACTGAGAGATGGGATCTACTTTACATTCAGACATCTTTCTGACAATACAGCATCTCTAGATAGAAACAATAACTTTTGCCTAAAACATATTACATGAATTTGCTAATTTGATATATGTATATGCACACACTACATAATAACATGTAGATTTTAAAACATTAAACAGAATATTAAAATGATAGTCATTACTGAATTGTAAAAAAAAAAAATAGGAAACTGTTAATAAACCAGACTTCTGGGCATACCTCACTGACTAAGTTACTGGAGTGAAAGAAAATTTAGTCATTAAGATTTAGATTTTTAGAACTAGAAGCAATTTGATTTTTCTAAGCAAAACCACAGAATGATTTTTTCCTTAAGATATTCTATAATTGTAAACAAGGAATAATTGATACTTAAAACTCTGGCACTTATAAAAATTAAAGTAATGAAAATAATTATTATCATAGAATTCAATTTGAATGAACTATATTTACAATACAAACATGGTCAATCAATATAAGTGAACAAATAGGCAAATACTGATACAAAGAGACATAACTGCAGTGGAAAATCAGGTAAGTAAGAAAAAGGCAGGTGTAAGTTTAGTCCTTCAATTGCAGATCCTAACATTTCTCAGCTGTTGCTTTCAAATAGTTAAAGATTTGGCTCAAGGCTTCAAAGAAACCCAAAGAAGAGAGACATCATGGAAAGTGGGTAGATATCAGTATCAGCAAAAATTAAAGCAGACTAGCTGGTTAAAAGCCATAGGCTGAAACATGCAGTTTTCCAAATGCAGTTGAAATATAATTAAGCTAGGAGCTGAGACCCAGCCCTGGGAATGAATCCAGGACAACTCTCCCTTAGCTTTTATGATATGAAGAGAAACCTCTACAACTCTGTAACACTTGTATTCATGTCCTATTGAGCTGGTACTTTTGTTTCTTGTCCTGTTCTCAGGGCTTGATACACACCACTTGATTTTTCTTATCACTGATAGTCAATTATTAATAAGTAATACATTATTAATAAGTTGTTTACTAACAACCCAACAACCTAAACCAAGGTGCTGTGTCCAACTTGCATCATTCAAAATGAGCAGAACAAATTTCAAGTCAAATAGGTTTGGTTCCAACTCTCTGCTCTTCATCAGTGTGCAGGTCGTAGAATACATTTAGTTTCATGGAAATATTTTTTTTTGGCAAATACAAGCGAACAATCATTTCACACCAAACCACAAAAGAATATAGAAATAGGAGAGAACAGGAGGGGAGATGGAAGGATGCCGTCTAGCTTCTCAATTGTCTGTTGATGGTTTTCTTTTAGTTTGCTGTTTGTAACTGGAAGGAAAGATTAAACTATCGCTGTTTTGTTTCTGCTTGTTTGTTTTTTCCTCAATCTCCAAGCAGATAGTATTGATTCAGGGGATAAAATTTCCGAACAAGTATATGAAATCAGAGATTTATTTAGTCTGTCAGTGAAAAATCAGAGCCTTGTGCCTAGACACTTAGCTAAGAACAAGAAAAGGACTGTCAGAAAACAAGGTCAAGCCTTCTGGGGCATCATGGTTTCAGTCTGCAGGGCAAAGAATCTTCCTCCCCAGTTCCAGATGGCCTGTCTCCACCCCTTTGGTTTGTAGGTCATTCTACCAGCAGAGATCTTCCCTTCTGCTTGTCATATTTAAAATTTATAACTGTTGATTCAATGCCCAAGCCACTGACTCGTTTTTTCTGATTCTTCCCTTATCACCTTCTTACTAGGCACCTTTCTAGACCAGACCTTCTAAGAGATGGTTGTCCAAACACAACTTTCCACATCCTGGGTCAAATTTCCAATAACAGCATCAAATTAAAATCTCTGTCACTTTCCCTTATCATATTTTGAAAATTCCTCACCCATTTCATTAACTCCCAGTTAGGATTTTGTTTCCTGGCTTTTAACTTCTCCTGATGGTTCCAAACCATTTTTAAATCACTCTTCCATTTCAACTTGGCTATTTTTGATTCCTTTCTAAGAAGATCATCTAATATATGAATGGCAGTGGAAAATAAGATGATGCAAAATAATTTGTACGATAGCTGGATAATTTCTTGTATGTTAGATATATCTTTTTGAAGTTACTAGAATTCTTTTTAAACAGAAAAGTGAACCCTCTCAAGATAACTATATTAGAATACTTGGTTAGCTATGAAGTCTCTCCAGTCAACAATGATTGTAAATCCAGGATTTAAGAATAAATCATTGATAAAACAGATTGCTTATAATTTTACCTGAGTTTTTAAGATAAAATAATACAGAAATAACCATTCTAGATGCTTTAAATAATTTAATATTTATAGTTAGTTAAATAAAAATCCATATTCCTTTCCTAGGTAACCCCATGAACAGATTAATGATGTTTAAGAAACTGCCTGATCTTTAGACATAGAGAATATCAATATTTATGAACCTAAAGCCCTTTAGCAATTCAAAGAATTGTTCAGCATTTTAGAGCACAATAAAATTTACAATCACATTTTGTTCATTCTCTCTATAGTTCACGTAGCGTGAGGACCAGTCAGGAAGCTGGTAAAAAGTGTGCAGTTACAGTACCAGCTCTTTGAATTCTCAATCAACAATTACTTAAGTGTACGCCTTGCCAATATAATCTAATGAGCTTATTTTACAGCAGTTGAAAATATTTTTTTCACTAATTAAGTTCCATTTAGAAAATAGTCATAAAGGAGCATATAGATATATGTTATTGATAAACTTTATAAAAGCTCAGTATTATTGGATAGAATTTAGACCCTAAAGAGTAAGGTTATATGAGAAAACAGGAAGGGAAGGCCACTGAGGAAGCAAATGACTTTACCAATAACAGAACAACTTATACCTTGTTACTTAATTTAAAATACTTGCCATATTTAAGTGACTATATACATGTTTATCACAGGATGGCTAAGATAAAAAGAGGTTGGAATGCTGGACAATTTTTGTATTTATTTGTCATTTTATACCCGTTGGCCTCACTGGACTCCCTGAAGAACTAGGAAGGGGTAAATGGTGATTGATAAAAACAATACCTTAGAGAAATTTTCACAGTAAGAGGAAAAATATGTATACATGTTCAATCATGAAGATTTTATTGCCTGAGTAGAACTGAAATGAATTTTTCATCATATTTGAATCAGATGATCGCACTGATAAATTTTCCTTCGAATAGAGGAGAGAGTTGAGGGTTGATTTTTTTTTTTAGATTTAAGTAATAATGATAAATGTATAGTATTAGACAAATAACCAGATAGATAGTGTACAGTCAGTTCAGAGTCACAGGGAAGGTTCTGTGAAAGCTACTGTGTCCTTTCTTACATTATTTCCAGATGCTTTTTCCACTTGAGCATCTCATGTGCAAACAATGGTAAAGGAAGTTCAAATAATCTGTTTTTAATGAACATGTCACCAGGCATGTTTCTCCCAGTAACCTATGACCACATGTAATGAACTTGGGCTGTGTGCAATTAGAATAGAGAGTAACTTTGCTTTATTCCTGTAAGATGAAAGCATGTTTCCCTCGGTAATAAAACATTACATCCTTTGGCAACACTATTATTAAAGGCTAATATTTCAGATTTTTCTATTTTATACATTTAAGGGGTCAGGGGCAGTGAATTATATTTTAAATATGGAACAATGCAAACTGCACATTAATAAGGATTCTGTTATTCCAAAAGTTATCAACTTTTAGTGAAACTGACATCAATCAGTTTTTGTAATGAATCTGAAAATGAAAATAATAATTTGGAAAATGCATTAAGGTAACAGGGATATTGAGAAAATTGTCTTGTTACACAGTTACCCATTTAATATGTTTCCATGGATTCTTTGTCAGTCCCAAGGGCCAGAATAGATCTGAGTTATTTCTCTCATTGATGGAAAATAAAAACTCCTTGAATGATAAATTTCAGGTAAGATCGTCACCAATCAAAATGCAGATATATTTATGTCTAATTATGAAATAATAATGCAATTATTGTATCTACCTCTAAATGTGTTAGAAAACTATACATGGTAAAACTTATTTAATTATAAATATACTTATTTAATTATAAAAAAATCACTAAAACTCACACTCTTTTATGAGTGCTTGTAAGCATTGTCCAACATGAATTTTGGCAGTATCTGTGCTATCCATTAAGATTTGGTTTTGAACACTTTGTTGTGTTGATTTGATGTGATGATTGCAACTGAGGAACTGCATTTAATTTAATTAATTTTAGTAGCTACACGAGGCCAGTGGCTCCTGGACTGAAGGGTTTATGGCTAATGGACCAATTCCATACCCACTATTTCCAGCTGGTTCAACTTGGGTTTTGTAGTGGGATCCAAGTTTACTCTTGGTACATCCAACAGACTAAGAGGAGGAATCCAAAGCATTAAATTGAACTAGAACTTTCTTCACTTACAACTATTCATTTTACAATTAGTTTTTTTTCCCCTGCTCTAGCCAACTTTCATTTTCACAAAACTTCCAATAAATAATCATTCCATAGCTTCACTTCTGCAAGTAGGATAGATGACTTCAAATGAATAACCTGGTCTCCACTGGTCAATGCAAGAGCTTTCCAAGTCCATTATTCTCTCCACACAGCCACTTCCTTTGACAAGTGTATCAAGACATGTCTTAGAACTAGTAATACAGTTTCCTAACTGGTTTCCAATCTCCATCTAGCTCTTTCTATCCTTTCTAATCCTTCTTCAAAATCATGGTTTTATTGCTGTTTCTAAAATGCAAATCCAAAGTTCCCTACTGTCACTAAATTTACTAGGGTTCTTTTGGGTGGGGGAAGCAATTCGATAAAATGCAGACTCCTCAGTACAGTTGCAGATATTATTTTATGCTCTGATTCTTATTTCCTGACACTCTGCAACTTTTATTAGAAGCTCTCTAAGCATTCCAGTTCTCTCTATGTGTCCTCTTATTTCCCTGGTCTTGTCACATACTGCATACACAGACTTCCATTCCTATAAGGCCGTGATTCTAAATTTAACTTTTATCTCTGTGCATGCTTCGGAAAGTACAAACACACACACACACACACACACACCTCATTATGAGAATGTCCACCACCACCCCTACCATCTCAGTAGTACATAACAATTATGGTTGATGAAATACTTTCTACCGTTTCCAGAAAATGTTTCCTTAGCCCTCCAGGATAACCTAAGTAATCATTCTTTACTCCTCACTCAGAGCATCCTGATTTCTATGGCTCATACAACCATGGATTGAATTTATCACTAAATTTTGACACAGTCACCTTTTCTGTAACTTGAGGGTAACTGAAAGACAGGATTTATATCTATCTGTTTCTAGCAAGTTTATAAGCATGCTTTGGAAATTAAAATATATACCAGAAATATCTAAGGAAAAAGGTTTCAATTGGTTATAACACTGTTTGTAGAATATGTTATCTCAAGGCAGTCTCACACTTTTCCTGTATGAGGACAGATCTCCTCTTCCTTATTCACAGTCTGATAAGAAGTCACTTATTTATCAATATTTTTATATCATCTGTAGGATATCACAAAGCCAGTTCATGTTTTCTAAAAATCAAGTGCCCACTCACCAAAGCCTTTATTCATGACTGTATTAATATGTAACTGGAGTTGCAATCATCCGGATAGAAAATAGTATATTTTATAATACAACTGCTCTTTAGATGAGACTTGCATGTATTTTATAAGCAAAATTATAACATATTCTATGAAATAACAAAGAAGACAGTGCGAGTGCCCAAGGAAGCAGTGACACATTGACTGGGAGTTTTGTCCAACAGTTTCCCTGTTGTGTAAGGAAGACCCCAAGAACCACTATTTATCAGTCAAGAAGAGAAGTTAACACAGTTCATGTTAGGTGGCACCTGAGATCTCTATCTAAGTAGATAAAATACCAGGATTTTTAGTCTAGAAGACCAAAAATTCATAATCTGTAGGTTATTTTGTCCCTCTAGAAGTTTCAGAGAGCTAGATACCTCTGGCAGTGAATTATGTCTTCTCTTTACAAGTAGAATTTACATTCCAAATCTCATATCTTAATTTACTTTAATTCCTAGACAAGCACAGAACCTGCAGCGTGCTGATATTTGGTCTATCCAATTTGAAATAGAGATAATTCCCAAGTAATTACACTAATGTAAACAAAAGGTGCAAGATAACTCAGGAAAGCAGGTAAAACAAAAGTTATTTGTGCCCACATCTGAAATAAACATAAAAATGCAAGCCATGAAAATACACTGAAAAGAGAGTGAGAAAAAAAAGGCTCCTTTCTATTTCTATTTTATGATTTAACTCCAGTTGGGAGAAAGCTGTCACTCTCACACCCAACTGTGAGATTAATGCCAGAGCTATTGACTCATATTTGCATGAAAACAATTAAAATATGTAACATTACAAAAGCCACACTTGAGTTGCTCCAGAAGAAGATATTAATATGAAACAAATGTCTCACAATCCAAAATTTGACAACCAATCATCAAACAACAGATCATAGAAAACTGAAACTCTCAGAAAATCAGCTTAATTGAATGTCATAAATCCAAAAGTGAAACTTGGATAGCAAGACTTAAATAAACACACAGGACAGAATAGAAAGACTTGGCTATTGTTCATTTTTCTTCATTATTAAAATGACCAGAGAATCTATTAAAATTTCATGAGTAATATCATTAGGGTGAATAAACTTTATCAAAATTATAAAATGGCAGACTAAACTTAAATAATCATATTAACTTTTTTTTCATATAATAATGCATAGTGGCTAAACATTGAGATGTTGTAGGTCTTTTAAAATTATTTCATATGCATAAGCACTTACGGTTATTTCCTTGCAGCAAAAATCTATATCCACCACAAGAACTTGAAGTTATTGCCTGTTAAAAAGTCACAAAAACATGAATATGTTAATTTAAAATACAATAAAGTCTAAATTGCAATAGCTAATAAGATTCTTTTATGTTCATAAACAAGAAATATTATAACTATAATCTCCCAGCTTTGGTTTATTTTCATGAATTAAAAACTACAAAAGGGAAGTGAAAAGTAGTTCTCACTGCACACCATAAGTTAAAAATACTACTGAAAAAGCAAAAGAAAGCTTCAATTACAGAAAAACAAAACTATCCTCATCACAGGAAAAAAAAAAGTTTTTGTTTCTCCCCCTAAAATGGTTAGGTAATCTGAGCATTCATTCAGATTTAATGAACCAATGTTCATTAAATGAACATTGTTAATGTTCATGACGAGTATTTTGAGTTAATGCAGAGTATTTTGAGTTTTGTATTGATTACAGACATGTTTTAATGTTTATCCAAAATTCTCCTTGTCAAACAAATCTTTCTTAATCCATCAAATATTTGAAAATAACAATAAGAAAAAGATGTAATCAAACTAGAGAGATACTATTTCTAAGCGATTAGCAAATATATAATGGTAATATATGGGTCAGAGAGATTATTTTATACCATGTTTGATCAATTACCAAAAGAAAAAATGAAACCAGCCATTTATTATCATGTGCTTGAAGTTGAGTAGTATCTCAATATTCAACCTGAAATTGAGAATTTAAGTAATTATCTAAATCACTCAGGCCAAAAGAGCAATTTACAAGAATTACCCAGCTCACTGGGGCAAATATTATTGGAGAAGTCTTTTTCTTGAATTATTTCTTAAATGCTAATTTTACTTTTCATGCTTGGATGTTGCTAAACACAGAAAAAAAAACATATTATGGCTTGAATTGGACATCGTTACAAATAAAATCATTTAAAAATATAATTTTAAACATGAAATTTTACTCTAAAAAGAATATTTTTATTTTTCTGAAATATTTAAAAACGCATTCTAATTATATTGAATATTTTGTTGCACCTAACTATCATTTCATTGTAATTTTGCATTTCAAATTCTTTCGTATAGATCTTTTAATTTCTTTTACTTTTTCATTTGCTGTTTAAATTACAAGGTAACTTTCAAAATATTTTTCCAGTTAATATGCTTGATGTTCATTTGAAAACCCATATCTTAGCAAAATGTTAGCTGCTTTTTTACAGTACAAAGCATTTAATACAAAATTGCAACATGTTTAATTTGATTAATAGGCCTTTTTTGAGTAATCAAAAGCTACTGACAGAACTGGATCTATGTTTCTTTATATGTATTTTACTAAGCTAAGATTTTTTTAATTAAAAAAGAATTTTAAATGAAGAAAAACTACTTTTTACAAGAAAATGTAAATGTACAAAATGTACTTAAAATTTCTACAATCAACTTAAATAACCTTTCATCATAAAGCGATACACACAGACACACATGGGGGCAATCATTATTTTCTCAAGTAGAACATGAAGATAATATAACTAAAACAACATATTATCAAAGCTCCTATTCAAAAGCAATTTAAAAGCAGTTAATTTGATGGTAAACTTGGATAAAATAATGAGTGATCCATAACCTATTGTACTCTAATATCACTAAGAAGAATTTTATTTTGATATAATGTCCTTGAACCCTATTTGACATAGTGTTCTTTAATCCTCTAAATATTTCAGAAAAAGCAAAACAGGGTTAAATCATTAACCCTATTTATATTACAGTGTATCTAAAATATATTACTACAATTTCATCTTTAAATTTTGAAGTTAACTTCACTTCTTAAGATCTATACAAAATATCACTTCTATTTTATACAATAATAGATGCAAAATCAAAATAGATGTATAATTAAAAACAGTATTTTTTTCTCTAAATTATTTTTTCTAGCCATAGAAATTGAGATATATATTCTTTCTGCAGGACAACCAAAGAGATATCATTTTAGATAATGCTATCTAGGAGCTTTCTGATTTCACGATATAATGACAGCTTTATCCTTCATGCCTACATACGGTTTTATCATCTTACTCCATAGAAATATGCTAGAATCACTACAGGCTTTGTTCCTGTTGAGATGCCATACATGTAGCTCTTGCTAGAGGTATTTAAATAGTAGAAACTGCTCTCAAATGGGAGGAAATGAGTAGTTGTTGATTGTTAGAATTTTATAGCTTTTAACCTGTTGAAGGAAGATGAATAATGAGATAAAATAAAACACCCAAGTGAACTCTTCCACATCCCCCTGCTTTCTTTTTCTATATGATTGCTTTCCATTTGTCCAATGTTCTGCCGGATAGCATGGCTGGTCCTAGCATTGTTGAGATAGGTGGTGTTGTAGAAATCTTTCCTGAATGAAATATTTGGAAATTGCTTTCTTGGAAGTTGGAAGAGCCTCCAAGCCCTTTCCTCTCGCTGAGCTCCCACCTACATACAACTTAAGAGTTAGGTTTGTGCAAGTTTTGTAGTAAGTAAAATAGAAATGCTAGAAAAGAAATAATGTACAAGATTGGACTAAAGTTAAAGAATTTGAATAAAAACAAAAGAATACATGGGGAAAGCCAGAGTCCAAATAAATTTGGAATGTAGTTGCTGAAGTTTCAGGAAACTGAGTGGGAAACATAGCCCTAAAACTCCGGTAATTAAAAGAAGGCAAATGCCTCAAGTAAATGCAACTTCACAGACAACCCATGCTTCCAGATGTCCTACCTACATCATTTAAATCTCTGATCTTCTGATATTTTGGGTGAGTTACACCATGATCTACCTGATTCCATCTGAGAAAGTCTGTAATGGTGTTACCTTTCAAAAGCAGAATATAAAATATGGATTCATTCCACAGCAATCAAGGACATCTGGTAACCCTCATATTATGCTAATTATCTTCAAATTCTGCCACATCTTTAATTACAAAGTTTGTATAGTATAGGCATTGACTCCTAAAGTAGAATTCTCTTCCTGAAAATGTGACTGTGGTCCCAGATACAGTCATTATCCTGGTGGTATGGCTCTTCATTGTCATACCAACTAAACTCTTATTACATCTGAAGAATAACACATTTCTCATGTGGAAGTTGTTGCTTTCAGATGCCTACCTGAAGGCCTGGAGAGTTTGCACAAGGGTTTTGGCTTATTCTGCTGCTCATTCTCTATTAGCAAGTTGGGAAGTTCAGCACCAGACCAGTTCTCCAGTTGCCAAAAGACATGCTGGTTTCTTGGTCTGGTTTTCTAGCTCTGTTGCTATTAGTGCATAATTTGACAGTATGCTGCCACAGAAACAAAATTCATTAAGAGCTTTGAATTTTGGTCTGCCAATGAGGATTGTTGAGTGCATGGAGTACTAGTCTCTGAAGATTGATCCATAATATTTGTCTTCGAAAGCTTTGTCATCTCATAGCATGACTGATGTTACACAATCATCTGTAATGAGCCAGGTTCTCCCAGCATGGGCTACTCCCAGAGGGGGAGTTAGGCCCACTGGAAAACACATTAATTTCCTTATCATCAAATTTGGGGACTTAAAATAGACTGCACAAAAGTGGCCACATTATGTAGTGCCATCTTGCACTGCTGGGGTTGGGGAATAGATTAGGCATGCATGTAGTCCCTGATGTTAACTCTTTACAGAAGTCCATTATGCATATATATATATATATATATATATATATATATATATATATATATATATATATATATAATCTAGCTCTTTCCTTTGTATGGCCATATTCAGAAGAAAAGTTTATTGGAAACAACTGTGTGGTTGGTTGATAAGGGAAAATATTTTCCCTTTTCATCAATATTTTCTTATACCATGACTGTAAAGCAAGAGTTGTTTCTGTTTATCTTCAGTAGCATATAAAGCCATCATAACCACTTGTTTGGCTTTTAATGATTGGGTTGTTTATTAGCTGGGTATAGGGGTGTATGCTATGCAACAGTGAGCATTTAAACACACTGACAAAAGCTGGGTGTGGGGGCATGTGCCTTTAATCTCAGCCTAGGAAGGGAGGCCAAGACTAGGACTCACTTGAGTCCGTGGGTTCAAGACCCACCCGGGGCAACATAGCAAGACCTAGTCTCAAAAAATAGCTGGGCATGGTGGTACGTGCCTGTAATCCCAGCTATCTGGAAGGCTGAGGCTGGGGATCGCTTGAGTCCATGGTAGCCCGGGCAATATGACTCTGTGGTTCCCTAGACAACATAGTGAGAGCTAGTCTCAAAAAAATAAAATAGACACAACCTTTTATGCTAGCATGCCTACAGTCATTGCTCCAGCCTTTCCTGGGTGTTGTTTGGTCTCAGAATGAAGAGAAAAAAACCCTTGCATTTTTCTCAACATTTATGTCAGTCATACAATTGAAAAGTTGAAAACAAAGCAGAAAAAGTTAAAGAGAATGCTGGAAAATAAATCTCAGTACTGGATAAAGAAAGCAAATGAGCATAACCTTCGTTAAAGGCAGTTGATTCTTAACCAGGGTCATTTCTGAGCATCCAGTAATGCTGTCAAACATCATGATACATAGATAAGACCCTATCTGTTTCCACATCTTTACACAAAATTATGAGGTTCAAAATGTCAATGGTCTTGCAGATGGGTTAGCAAAAACCTACAAAGAAGGGGAGAGGAAGAGGCTTATCTGCCTACAGTTCAGGTCATCTGGTTTATAGGGCAAAGGGGGTGAAATTCAGCTGAAAGAAGAATTGACTTTGGACACTGAACAGGACATGGTCTCAGGTACTTAGTAAATCAACTGGGGCTCCAACCCAACATCCTGCTTTGTCCAGGGTGTCTCTTGGCATGTTGGAAGAGCAAGTCAAAATGGAAGTTCCACCAGACAAAGGTCTAGCTGGTGGCAGAGAAAGTTCTGAGAATCACTGGTTTCAAGTACTCTTTTTACCTAGAGTAAACTCTCAAACACTCCCCCTTTCAATTTACTATATTTGTTTATTGCGTATATCATTTACCATGAATCTCTCCATACTGACCTCTACTAATTTAGTTTTTCATCTTCCCTTTCAACCTTTCCCATTTGAATTCTTACACATGTTTCATACTAAAATAAGTCTCCAAGTCTTTTTAGGGGGTGTTACATGTTTGTTTCCTTTAACTGATTTTTTCTCCTAATTCAGAAGGACATTGTTTTGGCTTCAGCATGATTATCAGTTATAGAAGCTGAATCTTCAGAGAACAGCTCTACCCTCCAAGTAAAGGTGGTGTGTGTAAGCACCATCTCTTTTTGTTTTTCCTTTCCTTCATTGCTCCTTTTTACCTTTCCTCTTACCTTCTTTCCAACTTCCTACCACATTCCTGGGGTCACTTTTCTTTGCTAAGTTTTAAAAGACAAAATGAAACATTGCCTGATCCCTACCCAATAAACATGAAGTGTCAGCAACAACCAAACACGCCCCCAAGAGCACAACAGCAACAAAAATTCTATGTACTTTTTTCAGGGCTGAAAAAGGTTTTATGTTTTATTTTTTCATGTGTCTTTGGTTATGCTTTTGTAGGGTTTTCATTCTTAAGGAATATATTTCAAGAAGGCATGAACAACTTCTTAGTCTTTTGATTAAAAAAAAAGAGAGAGAAACAAAGAGCTCAATATCTATAGATGACACAATATGTGAGATAGTTTTAAATTATCCAGAACGAGCCAGTCAGGTGCTATCTGATCTTAATCCTTCTTATCCACCGAGGTGAAGGGGTATCAGATACCACAGTTGACACTGGGATGGAACTTAGAATGAAATTCTTATTATGCTACTTCATTCCCATGCAAATGCAGGCAAGATGGTCTCCAGCACCTCCAGTCTCTTGTGTGGCAACATACAGAGATAAAAACAAACAAAAAATGTTCCCTAGTCCATGTCATGGGAAATAAATGCGAAAACACAAGGAATGAAAAAATACAAGAAAAGCAGTAACACCAGGTGCTAGCCAGGATTCAGCATTTGCTCAAAGACATTAATAATTTTACCAACATTTTTTTTAAATAATGAAAATGTTCCACTGAAACCTAAGACTTGGCACCAGTAGGTAAACCAAGAATGTTATGGGTTACACCTCTGCTCCTGAACCTTGTGGCACCTAAAAGTATCAGCTGGTTTCTCACACACCAAGATATCCCATGACACATCTTCCAGTGCCTCTGCACAATTCCTAAATTGAGGGAGGGGAACTAAATGTTTGCATGGCTGCAAATTCCTAGCAAGAAGATAGCTTAATCCTTCTCTTATTCTGTTGTAAATTCTCAGTGGTGAAGTTGCCTAGTGGAAGAAAAAAAAATAAAGTTATAATAGTAACTACTAGTACCTAGCCAATGCTAAGCGGAGTACTGGGTATATAACTAAGACTTAAAATAGTAAATAGTTTGTCCGAGAGAATCACCAGAAATGCCCTGGAATTGTCTTTAGGAGACAAGAAACATTGACTAGGCTTGGAATTGTGTATTTATTTATTACATTTTTGGGTCATTTTTGTCATCTTTTCATGCTGGGATCAAGTGCAATGTAGTTTAAATGGTTAAAGAAAAGTTACAGAAGGCTAAATTCATATCTTGTGAAATTTATATTGAATTAAAATTTAAAGAGTAACTAAAATGACAGCAAACCATTTAAACAGAACAATGTGTTTAATGAAAGCTACATGCCCTCTGCTTTGGGTTATAGCCAAACATATTACAAAATCATCTCAAAATCAAGTGAATAATTCTTCCTTGTCACACAAGATGAATATAAAGAATTCAATAGTCAAAAATTGGGGAAATTACTTAGGAATTACTGAAGGGGGGGTTAAAAAGAAAGGAAAGGATGGAGAAAGCTCTATAAGCACAGTAGCAACTGATGCCTCTGCATTTCATACTCTGAGTGTCTGAAACTTGAAGCAGAAAATTGCAAAGATGGCCCCACACAAGCATCTCTGGAACTGTTCTGACTGCGGGCAAGATGGACTTGTGAGTGATGTTCCTTATTGACCACTGCCAACAGAGCTTGACAAACTGCCAAGGATATTCTTAATTGTTTTCTCAAAGGTAACACCATTATCACAGCCCAAGTAACTCTGAGAGAGAGAAGGGCAGCCATCTTGGCTCTCAATGAAAGGCATGCTGTGGTTGAGAAGCCTGACTTGGGTGCAAGCATAGAGAGATAAGTCATTGTGGGAACCTTGGAGGAACTTCAGTAAGAAGCGTAAGAAAACTTTCAGAAAAAAGTAGGATGGCAGACCCTTCATGGAAAAACTGAAGATTTTTGGTCTTTGGCCATTCCTTTGAGTACATGGTATTATCTATTTTTAATAAAATCAACTCTAAATCCTTCAGCTTGGCTCTTGATCTTCTTTACCACTAACACAAATCTGAACTGCACCAACATCAACCCTCATCAACTTATCGAAGGTGAGTTGGAATATGACTATGTTTGACCTTCTTTTCTCAGGAGCATTCTCAGATTTATCCAAGTTAAAGATCTAGTTGGACGAAAGACATAGGGAATATTCTATGAGTTCCCACAGTCATCTTTGATAAAGGGGCATCCGGTTACAAAACTGGTTCATCTATCTACTTATTGGTTCTTTCTTTAATTTAAAACCTTCTTCTCCCTGTGAATTCCTAACAGTTTAGTGATGGTGACAAGGGATGCAAGACAATGATTGGCTTTGATTAATAAAGGGAGGTAGTAGAACATAGGGAAAGACAATGAATTAGGAATTCCAAGCCCAGTTTGTCCACTGCAAAACTCTTAGGCCATAAATACAGGCCTGAAATTTCCTGACATTCAATCTCAAGTGCCTCACTTGCAAATAAACATCCACAAGTACTTTCCTGTTTAGTGTGAGCATCAGAGATCAAATATGTAGGAAAACCCATGGTTCATTGCCAAGCACATAGAAAGCAGCAGTTGTTGAAATTATAATGACTTAGAATGTCAACTGTTGTTAATAGCAATATATTGATGGTCTTTCATGGAGGGAAAAAAAAAAAAAAACCTCATACCTGGGAAAGTAGGAAAAAAACTAACTGTCCCATATGTAGAATATATGAATCTATTAAAGAGACAAAATGCATGGAAGAAATGGACACTTTGATGGACAATTGTATGAATCCACACAGATGGGACTCAGTGGGTCAAACATTGCTCTAGATGCTTCTGTGAAAGTGTTAATCTTAGTACAGGTTAACATTTAAATCAGTGATTTAAATTGGCCAATTCCTCAAAATTATATGAATATATATATACACATGTATATGTATGTGTATACATATAAAATACATATATATGCATTATATATGTATGTGTATGTGTATATGTATTATATATGTATACACATACATAACTGTGTGTAGATATATGTATATATATATGCATACATATATTTGTGTTTACATATATAGCTACACAAACATTATGTTTTTTCTATTTCTCTGGAGAACCTTGACTAATAAACACACAAAGCTCTAACAGAAAACTATTACCTAGAGGAGTAAATAATCAGAGTCCCCAAAGTTTCAACCCATGAAGTTCTTTGTTCAGGTGATATTGCAGCATTGTGCCTGATGTAAATGTTTAAAAATGGTGGCATCAGTTATCTGTCCTTCAAAGTTAGGCAAAAGATGTATACTCCTTACAGTCTTGATCTTTAGTATTTGTCACTATCAAACAAAGGGGGAAAGATAAATTAACTGTTAAATATCAATTCTCTAGAATGAGTAAAGATAAATCCTTTTTAATATGAAGTTTGTGGCTTTAGGATTCTCAGTCGGGAAATAAATCTGAATAATTTGTTTCTTTTAAAGAATGAAAAAAAGCATATATTGCAGAGCCATTAGCATAAAAATGTGGAAATAAATAGAAGGTAAATATAATAGTAAATCTTCCATTTTAGGTTGTTTGCACAAAGACACATTTTTTAATTATAAAAAAGAATTGCACAAAATAAAGCAGTATTACAACAATCCATTCCCTTGCCCTTTTCAGCTTTTATATTTACATAAATTTCATTTATCAGTTATTTTTATAGGAAATGTAGGAACAATGCACATTGAAACAAAAATAAAGATACAATAAAGAATAACTCCAACTAATGCTTTCAAATTTATTCTTAGATACTCAATTGCATTTGAAAACCACACAATGAGAAAATTTGTGCAATTTAAACATAAATTCTTAATTAAAGCTTTTATTTTCTACAAAAATTCAAATAAAGTCAATGGTGGGAGAAAGGAGATAATGATGCTTGAATCAGTTATCAAGTGATTGTAATCTTGAGAGAAGAATATGGACCTTTGCTAGTTCATTCTATGTTCAGGAGACAATGGCCAAAAAATAACTTGATTTTTATGGAGTACCGTGCCTCGAAAACAATCAAGAAAAATTATAAAAATGACTTTGCAGCTCTTCCTTAAAATCAGTGTTCATCTTCGATCTCTGAGTGCATAACATGCATCACATCACCCGGATGTGTGATTTATTTTCTAATTTTAAAAATACAGAGGTAATTGCCAAATTCAAGTATGATTGAATCCAAACACCGAAGTGCATCACACCACCTCACTTTCTTTAGGAATCCTCACAGTCAGGTTGAAGCTTACAAACACACATACACGCACACACACATACACATGTGTGTGTATTCTTTAACCTTTTATTTAAACATAGCCATTTCTGTAATGTGTTAAGTCTATTTTGGGCTAGAATCACTATGCATGTATTCAATGATTTCATAACACATAGATATTATGCTAAATACTGGTGGGAACACCAAACTTGGGGAGGTTATAAGTCTATCCTCAGACATTTGCTCAGACATGAAACTGTCTTCCATAGTACTTACTCATTTTTTCACTGTTTAGATTTATTTTTGAGCAAGTTCCCTGCTTCTGGGGTCTTCTCAGTCTCAATAAAATCATTTGTCCCCACCTCCTTAACAAATCACCTAACAAAGCAACGAAGTCTCATAATAGAACTAACCCACTTTGGATGAGCAGCCAGTTATCTAATGAAAGATCATAAATCCCTAAAAAAGCAGTGTTACAACTCCGTCACCTCAGGGGTGATCTCAGTTACACTTTTCTAGAAGTCTCTTGAGAGAACTACAAACAATCTTTTTCTTCACAGAATAGACTTGACATCAAACAAACCTCCTTAATAGAGATGTAATTTAAAGTTATTAGCTTTGGACACTAACTAAAGCAGTATCCTTTATTTTTTCCCTTTTTTCACAACTTTCAGTGAACTTAAAATGTTTTTTGTTTTCTTTCAGATCTCTGAGACTATTTCAAAGTACCTTCCACCCATTTTTTTCTTTTCATATATATATATGTATATATATACACACATACATACATACATACATACATACATACATACATATATACATATATATACATATATATATGTATATACTTTTTTTCCCCAATTGAGCCAACATTGATTGATAACACTCTGTGTGAATCAGAGGTTCAGGATTACAGCTCCTCAATCACTGGACACTGCACTAGACCCACCACCAAAGAAATCACAGCCCTTCACCACAGTCCACTGGCCCAGTCTTCGAAGCATAGTTCAGTCACAACTTCCTCCAGAGTCATAAACATATAGACATTCCTCACAACCATTGAACTGCCATCTTGCCATCATGTCATTCCACGGTGCTTCCTTCCTACCCTCCTGGCGGGAACCATTTGCCCTTCTTTGTACATTCCCAGTTTTCTCTGATTATAATCCTGGAGGGCCCTCACCAAGTCCCACAATGGCCAGTCAGTTGACCAGCCAGTTGGCCAGTCGGCCATCAACTTGTCCTCTCATTCAACCTATTAAAGTAGTCCAGGGACAAGCAGTCTGTAACCACCTTGGAGTGATAAGACACAGAACCTGGGGTCCATCTCCTTGTGCCCATCATTACTGGTCTACATTAGACTCTGGGCAGTGGCTCCAGGTAGAATTTTCTTAAATACATGGTCTGCTGCAAATGTACAGCAATGGGAGGGATCATCAGATTTGATTATTTCAATCAGGAAAAGCAAACAGGGCTCCTTTGTGAGGGTGAAGTAAGCAGCTAGAGGTCTGTTTAGGTACCTCTTTAACACAACATTTCAATAGGAGACTTAGCCATACAAATTGCCAAAAGAGAAAACATTATCTTCAGATGTCCCCCACTTAATGTCTTCATTTTAACTTTGACAATACTCTCTAGCTCTTGGAGGATAGTTTTCCCCCTGCAACAAGGATTTCAATACATGTTGTCCTCACTCTCTGGGTTTCTCTGTTTCTCATTGCAATTTTTCAGTCCTTCAACTCAAAGGGAAATATGCACTCCTATGTTCACTGCAGCACTACATACAATAGCAATGTTTGGAAAACAAAGTGCTCCTAAACAGATGACTGGATCAGGAATATCACACACACATTTTCTTGATTTGTATGTGTACTCAATCCTGGAATACTATTCAATTTAAAGGTATTAAATATCTCAATGGGTGGAGCTGGAAGAGATTATGTTAAATGAAATATGTCAAAAGAAAAAAAGGTAAATACTTGGTGATATCATTCATATGTATAATATGAGGACAAAATATAGAGTAAAATAAGTTCCAACCAATAACAAATCCTAGAAATCTGATTGTAAATATGAGGCTTCGAGAGTGGAAGGAGGAGGGAATAGAACAAAGTGGAGAGTGAGCACACAGGCTGAGGTAAAGGACTGTGGGTGCTTCTGTGGTGGGTACCATCTAGTAATAAAAGGAAGATCCTAGACATCCAAATCCTACCTCTCTAAAGCAATATTGCAAACCAATTCTACCTTAATAAAAATCATTTTCTTTCTAATAGGTCTTTTCTCACATATATGATAATTATTGCCCAAAAAATATTTTGGAGTTACTTATTAACCATAAATATTTTGAAATAATTTACCAAAAATCATGCACAGAATTGAAGAGGAGAAAATGATGAAACAGATTTGCTCACTGTAAATTTAAAAAGAAATGTTTGCTAGCAGCTGTTCTGAAAAAAAATAATGCTCTCAATCTTACAAATCATACTATTTTTCTCCACCAGGATATTTGGAACTAAATCCCAATCTAGTTCTTTAAGAATTTGGTCACCATGTTAAGCTTTGTTTAGACATGATAGCAGTAGATATATTGACATGTGTCAATTATTTTTATGATTAAAATAGCTAATGGGATCCAGAATTTCAGTGATGATTTATGCTTACATCAGCTAAAATTTTAATCTACCTTGGAATATACTGTCATTTGAATTAGAGCATAGGCTTGGAGTTGACCATCATTTTGTAATGAATAATTCTGATGTGGGATTGAGAATTTTCAGATCCTTTACCTTTATAAAAATCTATGTGTAAATCCAAGTGATAACAGAAACCTCTCTGAAATATTTCAATATTTCTCCAGCAAGTAAATGCCACTATATATACCCAACAGCAGACTTTCCAAATTAAAAATAATGAAGAGCAAAATCTTAACAATTTTAAAATAATTACTATTTACCAAATTCCATACCATGCATCACTATAAGAAGTGAAATTAAAAAAAAAAATGAAATCAAGTTCATGGTACCATTTAAAATTTGCATGTGATTTAAAAGTAATTGCAATTCTTTTCAAAAGAAGCTTTAGTTCAGATTTTTACATAGTCCAAGTTTTCCAATAAACAGAAAATAAAGAAGCTCATCTTTTCTGTATGATTTGTTTTAAAAAGAAGTCTTTAGTCCCTTAGGTAACAAAAATGTCTGAAAGTCTAACATAAATTTGTAATTAAAAAATAATAGGTAGAATTATTTTTGTACTTTGAAGTGCTGATAATGATGTTTTTGTAAACAAAGTACTATAACAAATGCAGACTGTTTTATTGCCTTAGGATTATTTTTTATCTACTACTGCACGAATATGCTGCCAAGTAGCAACTACATGAGGGTAGAAGCAAAATTAAATGCCTACAATTGCCATTAGCAATTGTAAAAAAAAATATTAATCTGTCTGGAAGAAACTAATGGACATGATTAAAGAAACCCAAAGTCTTCATCTTATGAAAATCAATATCCTAGATATATTGCCATCAGATAATGTATTCCAAATTTGTGAGCTAAAGATTAAATATGCCTTAGTATATATTATTCCCACACCTACCAATTGTATGTTTCTATCTCTCAATCTGGTTTATACCAATGCTATATCATAGCTATCTATTTCTTCATTTTCAGAAATGATAGTTATTTAGACACTACATAAAAGAGGTAGGAAAGTAAATCTACACTTTGGTTCTTTAGGACTGATAAACCAAAGTAGCAACAACAAAATAACTGTAGTTACTTTATATCTAATAAGGCTATTGGCATATAAGAACATTTATTTTCCTTTCAAAACACCTTGGCTATGTTTATCTGTGCATATAGAACAAACTTAAAATATTCATCAATATGGTGAATAGGAAATTATCCGTATAGTCATATAAATAAGAAGGGTCGGGGAGAGTGTTGAGATTTTCATGATAAAGGGTATTTTGTAGAATCCCCAAATAGATGGCTGTGCCAAATCCCCACTGTAAATGTTGATCTGTCCTAAATCCAAAGACAAACCAGGACATTAAACTTTTATGCAACTGTCCTTTATTAAATATCTACTGGAGTCTGTTTAATTGAGATTAGGACTTAATTGAAAATCTTGTAGAGTATGCATATTTTATGTCAGAGGAGACAGGAGGAGTCCAGGAGACAAGGGGAAGGAGAGTAAACCTTGGACTCTATTCAAGGCTATTCAATTACAGAAAAATGAAAGGACTATTGTTGTAGGAAATTACTTAGTAGGTTTTACTTTTAAGATGGTATGAAGGGGGGAATCCTAGCATACTTCTATCTAATAAGAGTAAACTTGCATTTGTTCTGATATCTCAGGAGAAGAAAGGTACCTGGAAAATTCTGATTTGAGCTGATTCCTCATATAGATATGAGTAAGGCAGTTTGTCTTCATACATTGTAAAGTGTTGAGTTTAATAATGGAAAACCCCTAAACATTGACTTATGGGTAAGGATCTTTTGCTCTGAAACCCAGAAGCTGAGTGTAGTGCCAGTGAGGGTAGAAAGAGATTGGGAGTGAGTATATTCTACTAGATTCTACTGTGGTAACATCATCCTAATATTTACAGAGAAAATTTAGGTGAGCATAAGTCTGCTGTTTACATCTCCCAGGCGGTTAGGAACTGCTTTCCAGCCCAGGGCAGCTTGAAGAGCTACCTTTGAAGAGGGAGTGGGTTATCATTGAAGATAGGCAGAGATGAGGCAAACATATGTATGTAGTATTCAACTATAGATGGTGCTTCCACAATTTTCTCTGTAACCCTAAGTGTTAGTTTTCTTTTTTTTGATAAACATCAGTTTAACACAAGTTTTCCCATGCAATGTGCCATTGTAGAGTGAAAAATGAGGCTGATTTTAATGCTTTAACAAATATCCCATAGTGGGCAAATTAGAATGATTGCGATAGAAGCTGGAATTTAAAGAAATAGCAACTAGTGTTGTTGTATACAAAGAACAGCTACTAGTTTTAATGTTTGAAACTCTAAGGACCTAGTTACTTTCAACTGATTGCCTCAGTCCTGTGTCACCTAATTTTGTGTGCTGACTGACTAAAGAATGGGTCTTTACTGCCTCATTATAGCAGTGATGTCTGCTCCTGCAACATAAAATAACCTGTGCTTAATGTGAGGTAGCAGCAGCTGGCAGAACTTACCACACAAGGAACTAAATCAGCATAAAATTTCCCCCAAAAAACACCATGGAGAGAAACTAATGGTGTGTGCAGAGAAACATTTTGTGTCTTGTGAGCACTGGTGATGTTATTTTCAGTGTCATCAGCCCTGTGTGCTAATATGATGATAGCTGTCAATCAGCTCCCATCACTTATAATTTTGACTCATAATACTGTCATAGGCAAATGTCTCCCACGTTTGTCCTCTGGCAAACTTTCTGCAAAATTTATATAGTAGAGCAGAAATGGAAGGCAGGGCTTTGACCCTCTCCTCAATGTTCCATCGACTTGGGGGCTGAACACTCTTTTGTCCTTGAGGATATGTGTCAGAATACTTTAGGTGGAAGCTAAGCAGAAAATTGGCACAATTAGGTTCCATTTACCTTATCATATTGTTTTCTGCTCTATACAAAGTTGATGCATGCATATACAATCAATTCAGACTGTTAAATCATTTCTCACCTCTACCCCTGAACCTGACATTCTAAATACTTTTTGTCTGTCTGTATCTGTGTCCCCATCATAAAAAGACTTACACCCCTAGATTTTACCATCTTCTTTGGTAGCTATAGATCAGGTTTTTTTAAACACTAGACAACCAAATTGCACACAGGATGCTTACATTTTCTTAGAATTCACTTGCTTCCTCCTTAAAAGTCACTAGCCTCTCAGGATTTTACACCAGTGAAAAACAGTACCCCACATCACACCATGTGAGACATCAGTCAGGAAATTGTCACAGTTGTTCTATAAATCCAAAGCAACTATGATGTAAGCAGAACACCACAGATCTGCACAGACCCAACCTCACAACATAAACTGTGACATTTGGTGTGGGGAGGAAAGGGGAGGGATCAGAGATAATGCTCTGATTAACTCTAAGTCTGCCAAGTGGGAGAAAAAATGTTGCCATTAGTAGGGCTGAGCATCCAGGAAGAACTCTGTGGAGGTTGGGAGAAAAAGCCTTGTTTTGTGTAAGTTAGATTTGAATGTACTTGACTCTAGGCTGGCAAGTCCAGGATACTGGATAAAATATCAGGTAGTGAGGGACATCAGAGTGACAGGGAAAGATTTTGGTGTCTATGTATTAAAGTGCAATCTAAAGTAAAGGGAATAGAAGGCAAATTTGTTATAAAGAAAAGTTGCCAAGGAGGAATCTTCATAGTCTTGTATTAAACTATGGTGGGAATAGCACTATTCAAGGATAAGGATTCCTCCAGCCACTAGGAAAGCTGTGAGGAGGATGCTCAACTTACTGAAAATGGAGCTACCATTTTATCCAGCAATCCCACTTCTGGAAATTGACCCAAAGGCCACAAAAACACTCGTTCAAAAGATACCTGCAGTTGGATGTTTATTGCAGCACTATTTATAATAGCCAGGATATGAAAACAACCCAAATGCCTCAAATAGATGAATGGATCAGCAAGCTGTGGTCTACGTACACAATGGAATATTATTCATCAATCAAAAAAGACAAATTTGATTCATTTGTGATAATATGAATGGACCTAGAAAGAATCAAGCTAGCAGAAATAAGCTAGAAAGATAAAGAGAAATACTGGGTGATCTCACCTATATGTGGGATATAGGGAAAACAAACAAACAAAAGGATAAGAAACACTTAAAATTGTCAGTAGAACTGAAGCATAGATCAAAGTGGGGGTAAAATCTTGGGAAGGATGGGCACAAGTGTTTAAGATGATGGTTCATGTGGGGACAAGGTGATGGGAGAGCCTTGAGTTAGACAACAATGTAAAAATAATATATATTCATACACACAAATATATATGTGGAACCAATTAAAATCAATTAATTAATTAAATTAAAAATAATAATAAAGATGAGTACTCCAGCAGGCAGTTGCACTGTCATGCACTGTACAACCCTGAGGCGGCAGTCACACTGTAATCATGGTGGCTGTTCCAGAAAATAGCAGTGGAACACCAAAAGCTCTTTTCAAATTTACAGAAACTAATAACAGAGCAGCAACGTGCAACTCAAACTAGTTGTCAACCTGTATCGATTATATCTTTCAAAACTTGTCTTGACGCCACTCTCCAATAATCTTAAAGTAAAACAACCAATCAGACCACATTCCCCATGGAACCTTTCAAAGTTCTGCAGTAGGTTTCATAAGCAAATAAATAAAACCCAAACTCCATACCACTTCCCCTCAAGAATAAGACCTACCAACCCATGAAGACTTCCTACTTTCTGCCAAATCTATTGCACATGTTTGCAAATTCCAGACTTTGGCCATGGTTATGCAGAGTATAGAAAGCATTTCATAGAAAATGTGATTGAAGTTTAATTCATTTGTCCAGGTTGTGAATTTTTGAAGTCCTGTTCATTGATATGAGGGTATACAATGGAAAGTCCATGCATCACCATATCTGTATACACTACCTAAAATGTCATGTTTATTTGGTGAATGGTGATTTCTACAAGCAAACATTTAAAACTGGAAATATTCCTATAATCACTAGGCAGTAAAATATGTTTCCATTATTGTTTGGATTATTCAGCTGCCAGTGTATTTAAATGTCTTTAAAAATAAAAGTCTCTGGGCAAAGAAAAGACTGTTGTAATTTTTAGCTATGAAGAATCTCTCAGTGTTATCATATACTTCATAATTAGGCTCCCCTGAATGAGCTGAAAATTTCAGTCTACATAAAAGTCACCATGTAAGGTTTATAGCAATTCCATCCATGCTTGTTCAAAGATAGTAGCAGCCAGAATACCTGTCATTATAAGCGAGTAGCTAAATAAATGGGCATATCCATGGCATAGGACATTTTTCAGTGATAAGAAGAAATGAGGCATCAACTCATGAAAAGCCATAAAGGAAACTTACATGCACTTTGCTAAGTGGTAGATGGGAACTATGTTTCCTAGTCATAGTACACCTAACGTTTCTGTACACCTAACGTTTCTCTAAGAAATCATGTCAATTATTTTTAATACCAAATTGATGTATACATGGTATACTAAGAAATATATATTGGACCCCATGTAGCACTGTTTCTAAAGTTTCTCAGACAGCCAGAGTGATGGGGGTGAGGGAATGATTTTGTTATGGTATCTGCTCTTAAACCTCAATGGTTTCTTGATTCCCTTAAATTTCCTGAGTGAAAGGAGCAAGAAGACTTTTTTGTTGTTGTTGTTGTTATTCATAAAGACTTTCAACATGACTGAAGACATAAATTTATACTAATGGTGTAACTCTAAGATGATGGAACTGGTTATCAGCGGAACTCATGATGAAGTTCAAGAGGTGGGACTGTCATCACCCCCCTCCACCCCAAACCCTGTGAAGAAGGGAAGAGGGTTGGGCTTATCTAGTTCACCAATGACCAATTATTTGATCAACCCTGACTATCTGTGTCCTCTCTGACCAGAGCCCCAAAAATGGTGCTCAGAGAGCTCGTGGGTTGGTAAATCTAGCATGGTTCTGGAAGGATGCCACACCTCGTGTCCCTCAGTCTCCACACCTATCCTATACACCTCTTCCATTAGAGTATCCTTTAGAAAACATTGGAAGTAGAGCATTTCCTGTTTCTGTGATCTGCCTAAGGAATTGCTGAACTTGAAGAGGGGGGGTATAAGAAGCTTTGGTTTTCACTTAGTACAAATTAAGGGAGACCCAGACTGGCTGGTGTCTGAAGTCAGGGCAGTGATGTGTTACTGAGCCTTTTAAGCTGTTAGGTCTGTGCTACCTCTGAGAATGTAGTGACAGAGGTGCTGTGAATAGAGATACCGACAACAAGAAGAAGGCAGTTTTCTTTTAGTATATAATAAAGATCCACAAAAATAATAGTTCTTGTAGAAGAAAGTGGAGATGACAATGATGGACACAATGGTGACAGCCTTTGGCCAATTACTCTGCCCGTACCTTCTCCTGCATCCCTTACCAAATGGAGCAGGAAGATGTCTTTAATAAAGGGCTACTTAACCCTGCGCCTCCAGGTTTCCTCAAGATACAACTTGAGTTGACTACACTTAGCAAAATTCAACATCCAAGAGTTTAGTGAATGATCTAAAGTTTCCCAGAGGGCAAAGGTGGGAGGATTTATGGGGAGCAGAAATAATGGCACCAAACATCACTGTTCTGTTAATCAACACTTGACTTCTTCCTTACTATCTTCTCAATGTATTCAAGCTTTTAAATCACATTGAGTTCCTTCTGTAGCACTTCATATTGCTCATACCAAAGATTCTTAGAGAATAAAAGTCTAAGGACTTATTTACTGAAACTGTTGGGTCATGAGTTGATTCTGCTTTCTCTGCAATGATTCAAAGTTAATTTTTAAAGACTATTTTTGCCCAGTACATCAATTTGTGTATTTTTCCCAGTGACATTTCTTTGGTCTTGCTTACTTAGGTGGTTTGCCACATCTGCTGTGTCCCTACTGAGAATTTTCTTCCTCACTTGAAAACAAAACTTTCTAAACAAGTTTTCTTTAAATCCCAGAAGTGGATTTGTCATTAAGACAACGTGGATAAAATCACTCTACTATTTTGATTCATTGAAGGTGTGATGAGTGATTGATTGTCCATCAGTGGGGGAGTGTATCAGAAAGGAGCTTGCTAGCCTGATCTTATAAGGAAAACATCACCTATTTGATCATTTGATTTCAATAAGATGCTCTTTTGCACCATCACATGGGAAGCTCATTCCAGATACCACCACTGCTGCATGTTACACTCACATTCTGGGTGGTCCTTTGAAAGGTCAATGGCATAATGGAAAGGACAAGACCTGGTGTATGTTCCCTCTGAGTCACACAGGAGATGCAGAACATGTGTAGGTTCTCATATAGTTCCCAAAATAGATGAACTATAAGGATGCCCAGCAGTAGAGAAGAAAAAACAGCTTGAAAATGTCCAATCACCACACCAGGGTCAAATTCCAGCTTTGCCCATGCATTGTTGTGAACTTCAGGAAGTGACAGTCCCCTGATGCCCTGTTTGCTAACAGCCCTAAAAATGAGGGCTGTATGTTTTTCACAAAATGGTTTAGAGGCAGCATCGGATGTATTTGATGAGCACCCATAAGTCCTTAATAAATAAGAGTATTCGTATTGGATTAATTCATTTGCTCAATATTCTTGTTGAGTATTCCTAGAACCTAAATTCCCCACTGGATGTTACCAACTTCTATCACTTTTAGCATCTTTTCACTATCATCATATTTAAGATCCCCACCTAGGGTAAGAGAAAATCACTGGTCTGAAATTTCTGTAGTAATTCATTGTTCTGTAATTTATAAATCTGATAATATAATACAAGAGGGATTCCTCCAAAATTGGTGAGCAATTGTCTGAGGCTGCTGAATTTTCAAAACTAAATTTAAAATGGTGCCCTTTAAACTGGTTTGGAAAGAGGGTGTCAACAAATATAACCTTCATTCACTAGTCAGTGTTTAGATTCTCAAGTGTTCCATTCTTGATAAAGTCCTCATCTCAAAATTACTATCTGACAGCTTTTGTCATGGCATCCATCACATTCCATTGATACCATTTCATTTTATATAATATGCATGGATAGGTACTACACTTACATACACATCTATAACTTCCTTAATTATGATAGAAATGGGCACAGTATCACAGGTGCTTACATCTAAAAATCTTTTATGCTATCTGTAATGAATCATTAATCATATTGATGTTGCATAACAAATTTCATTTAATCTTTCTGCTCGAAGCATAACTTTCTTCTCAAGGACAAGACTCTCAGATCCCTTTTCTCTCACGCTGTGCTGCAAAAAGCTCAGACACTGTATTCATACAGTTCCGGTCTTGAAGTGTGGCTCTCTCATTTACCAGTTGTCTGATGTTAGCAAGTTACTGAAAGTCTATGAAACTCAGCTTTATACTTGCAGATCTGTGGGAGGATCAAAGAAGACAATGTACTTACAGTGCCTGCCACATTAAACGTATGCAATTAATACTAGTTATTAGTATATTTTGATTTGTTTAATCTCTAATGTATCAAAAATAGGAGCACACTGAGATTAGGGAAATCATGTCGTTGACAAGAAATCATAATAAACAGGGAAACACTTCTAACTGTGTAAGCACTCAGTAGTCACAGTCCTAAGACTTCCCAACATGCCGTTCTTTCGGTGCTCCCAACTTATCTGATGCTGCTGGGGTTTTAAAATTGTTACAATCTACAGTCAGTTGACCTGGAAATGTGGCGGTTAGCCAGTATGTCTGATTTAACCCCATCAATTCTTTAAAAGGCAGATGAGGAAGTTAGAGTAGGGCTTAGGGAGATTCAAAAGCATGAGAAGGATTTGATGCACGACTGCCTGATATGAAGCAGAGGATCCAGCTAGTACGCAGGGCTTCAGTTCTACAACCAGAGGCATCAGACTCTGTCCAAACCTGACTGAAGCTTCCCCAAACTGCAGGGAAAAGGTGATAAGAAAACCTGGCTTTGACTAGTGAAAATAACGGAGGGATTTAGGGCTGGGATGTCTAACCTATAGAATCACTGACCAGTAAAATAGTGTCTTAAGTTATCAAGTATATGACCAGGTCTAGCAACAGAAAATTATGACAGGCAGGTCCTTTTCAGGCCTGGATACTCTTCAGTGATATGATTCCTGCTTTATTGTAAGTACTCAGCAGATGGTAAGTATTGCACTGTTAAGTATTCTCTATTGAAAGTATTGTAAATATTCTGCCCATGGAATGAATGTCAACTACTTAAATGTTCACAGTTATCTTGTAATAAAGGTACTGAAGGTCCAAAGACCTTCCAAAGAATAAAAATAAAGGAGAGTAAAATCTCAAAGAAATGCATTCATCATCAATACCTGGGGCACTACTGCTGATTTCCCAGTGTCTGAAGAATTTATGCTATTTCAAAGGTATCTTGACATATTTTTTCAGGTGTTTCACATTTTTTTTAATGTATGCAACTAAAGTTTAACTCTATAGTATTTCTGAGATGTAAACTGATTGATCCTATAGCCTTCATGCTATCAAGCAAATGCACCATTCCTCTAGTTTCCCCATGTTTAATTCTGTACTCTATGTATGAGTATTACATTGAAGTCATTTATAGCAGTGTTCATGAAGTTACTCTTGGAGGCAATTTAGCACAGTGATGACAGCAGAAAAGTCTCCTTTCTTTTGAAATGCAGTTTGACAGCGAATATGTAGGTCTTCAGACAGTTTCTACTCAATCCCTGAAGCCAGAAACCTCATCTATAAAAAGGAGTGAGCCATTGCACCCATTTCACAGGTATTTGTGGGAAATAAGAGAGATAAGATAAACCAAACTCTTACATCAGTGCCTGATACTGTATGATTTGCATAGGCATATGAAGCTGTTATTTAATTCAGTACAGATGCACTCAAAGTATAAAACATTATTATTGGGATATAAGCAATTGTATATCTCATAACACAAATATTAACTGCTTAAATACCCACTTATATTTTAATGAAAGACATTTAATGTGCAAATGGATCCATCCAAAAAAATCAAGGAGAGTGAAAACTGAAAGAAATATATCTCAGTATCATTATTAGGGAACATTACTGCTTCCCTTTGTATCTGAAGATTTTATGCCATTTCTCAGGTACCCATTACAAATTCTATGTATATAAATGTGTCTCTTTGGTTGTATGCTGTGAAATTTGACTTTTACCCCCTAAGAAGGTAACAAAATTGTTTTGTATGGTCTCTTTTTAATATTCTGGTAACTGCAAGAACCTATATTTCCCAAGAAAAATTTTTTATAAATAAATGTTTTCCTTCTATTAGGAAATGGTAGTTTTTCTAAAAAGTTAGAAAAAAAAGTGGATTCATCATCCGCATCCATTGTCAGTGAGAACCCAGAGTAATGATGGGTAGTGTTTCCTGTGGACTGACTGTGAATCCAACTTTCTCTCATGAATCTTTTCTAAGGAACTGTGGACAAATGCAGGTGAACATCGTACTAATGTTAAACCAACGGGCTAGAATATATAAGATGCTTTCAGAATTTGCTTGACTAGGATTGAAAGGATAATACACCAGTGCCACCTAGTTGTTCAAATACAAGGTGCTACTTATTTATTTTTAAAAGGAATTATGATGCTATGACAAATATGAATGAGAATTTTTAATTTTGTTACTGTTGACATCAATCCTGAATTTGTTTCATCAAATACTCACCTCCTTCAAGTGATGAGAGGAACACATTCAAGGTGCAGTTTAAGTTTAAATATCCCTCATGTTTGTTTTACTTAGGAGATTTGCAAACCACTTATATTTTAATCATTTTACTTAAATTTTAATCATTTTCATTAATTTTGTCTGTGTCTGAAGGAGTTAACATATTAGCATATTAGGTGTATATCACTGTTCACCCTAGAGTTTCAGATTTCATAACGTAGAGCAGATGCTTTTTGCTAAAATAAGAAATTTTTATTCTTTAATTTTGATTTTTTAAGTGCTTGTATATATTCTATATAATTGTCTACCCCGAAGTTATCTGAGCCACTCTCTTATCACCCATGAACCATCTTAAACTCTTGTGCCCACCCCTTACCTGGTTTTCCCCCCTTCCCTTCTCTTGCTCTATGCTTCAGTTCTGTTGACAGTTTAAATTTTTTCTTGTCTGTTTCTTTGTGGGTTTGCTTTCCCTCTATCCCTCATACAAGTGAAACCATCCAGTATTTCTCTTTTTCTTTCTGGCTTATTTCCGCTGACATGCTTCCTTCTAGCTCCATCCATGTTGCCGCAAATGACATGTTTGTCTTTTTGATGGATCAGTAATATTCCATCATGTACATAGACCACAACTACCAGTTTTGGGGCATTTGGGTTGTTTCCATGTCCTGGTTATTGTAAATAGTGCTACAATAAATATCCACGTACAGGTATCCTTTGGAATGAGTGTTTTTATGTCCTTTGGGTAGATTCCCAGAAGTGAGATTGCTGGATCGAAAGGTAGTTCCATTTTTAGTAGTTTGAGGGTCCTCCTCACAGTTTTCCACAGCTCCTGGACCAGTTTGCATGCCCATCAACAATGTAGAAGTGTTGTTTCTCTCCTCATCCAAGCCAGCATTTGCTGTTGCCCATTTTTTTAAACGGAACATTCTTATTGGTTTCTCATTGTCGTTTTGATTTGTACTTCCCTGATTATTAGTGATGTTGAGCATTATTCCATATGCCTATTGTCCATTTCTATTTCTTCTTTCAAGAAGTATCTTCTTAGTAAAATAAGATATTAGATAGTATATCCCAGGGTTAAATAATGGAGTTTTGGGCACCCTGCTTAAGAACAGGCTGATTCCATCATAAGGCACAAAGAGAGCAGAGGGCTACACATTTTATTAGACTGAGGACTATCTGGGATCTGGGTGAAAAGCTGCAATGGGCACATTTGATTAGCCATGTTCTCTGCCCATGCAGTGGTGGTTCAGATAGGCTATGCCAGTTAGTACAGACTAGAATAGGTTTTACCAACTAGCTTAGTGCAGCGACACTTTTTGATCTTCACACAACAGAGTCCCATAATGAACAGTTCTTAGAACATAGCTCATCAAAAAATGGTGCATGATTGTTCTTGACACAGGTCAGTTACATGACTTAGGGGTTTTCTGGTTCCGTCATGTCCAGTTCGGAAGTGAGATCAAAGACCTAGGAGTGACTCTGCATCAAGCTTCAGTGAGAATATAAGAACTTAGTCACCACCATTTGATCCCACTACTGGGAACCTGCCCAAAGGCTACAAAAAAACTCATTCTAAAGGATGCCTATACATGGTTGTTTATTGCAGCATAATTTACAGTAGCCAGGATATGGAAATAACCCAAATGCTCCCAAACTGAGGAATGGTTGAAAAAGATGTGGTCTATGTACACAATGGAATATTAATCTCCAGTCAAAACTGAAAATAGGAAACATTTGTTATAACATGGATGAACCTAGAGGGAATCATATTAGCAGAAATAAATCAGAAAGAAAAAGACAGAAACCAGATGATTTCACCTATAGATAGGATGTAGGTGTGACAAGCAAAAGGTCAGAAAAAAAAAAAAACAGCAAGGAGGGGGCAAGCTGTTGAGGAAGGGGTGGGTGGAGGGAGGGGAGAAATTGGGGAAAGGAGGAGCATGGGGAGATGGAGATGAAGGTTCATGGATGATGGGGTGAAGGGAAGACCCAGGGGAATGCAATGATGTAATAAAACATATGCATATACATATATATATATACATACACGTAAATATGTAAAGAGCAAAATGATTAATAATTAAAAAAAACTCAGTAACGAAGGAGGTACTGCAATGAGTCCAGCTTAAGATTTTCCAGTGTTCAGGAGACAAGATGCAGGAGCAATGGGAATGGAAGAAGCTGAGCTAAATCTACAGAGTCAAGATGTTGGGTCATTGTTATACCCTTCAGCGATTTCATCATGCAGCAACTAGAAGCAATACAACCAATGCACTCCCATGAGGATACGTTGGCAAGATTCTCCCCTGGGATGATTTTGCTGTTGTCAGCCTTCTTCCTCTAAAGGATTCTAGAAACTGTTGCCACCAGAAAGTCCTGTTAGTGGTCAATGGAGCTTTTAGGAGAGTGACCCAGGGGTCATTTACAGAGATTTTTTTAGAACACATTGTGGTGAGAAGAATTAGAGAAGTGTCAGCTCTCAAGCAGGATGCTATTCTGAGCCCCTCTTCTCTCTGGAAGTCTGGGAAAGCACTGTTTCACTTCCTGAGGAAGAACTCCAGTCCCATTTAAATCACATTTTTGCACTACTACCCACAACTATACATCACAACAACACCCCCAGGACACAAAATGGGAGCTTTGTTGATACATACAACTGGAAGCTCAAGTTCCTAAGATCTGTCTCCTCTTTGAACATAACATGTCCATATTTCATTTAAGATGAAAGTGTGTTTTGAGTTTAGCTTGTCAAGTCAGGCAGATGCTTTCCACAGGTATAGGACTTAGATTCTACATTGTAGATGGAAAATGAAGGCCGTCACTCATGTATCAACTAAAAGAACTAGATTCAGTATTCCATCTTCCTCTGAAAGTATGTCTGTACATATGCTAGCTGAAATTAGTTATAAAGAAAAATATAAAGACTGGATGGTCTCACTTTTATGTGAAATATAGAGAAATCAAACAAAAGGATAAGGAATGGTCAAAAATAAGATTGTGATCATAGAAATGAAACACACCACCAAGGAGGCTGGGGGTGGGAGGAGGCAAAACAGGTGAGGGAGGAATACAGGGAATCTGGTGACAGGTCATGGGTGATAATGGTAATGGGAAAACTATGGTGGCTTTAACAATGTAAGCAAAACTGTTTTTAAAACTGACTTTACAACCCAATGTCAATACAAATGGGCAGAGAACGTAGTTGAAGATACTCACTCTAGAGATCTTGCTACACCAAACTAGCTGCTTGAAAATATCACTTCAGCTTCTATAGAGTTGAGTTATTATTGAGACAACTATAAACAACTATAAACTATAAATGTGCAGATTTCCATCAATAATATTACTGAGATAATTTGGTCATGATTTTCCCTCCCTCACAATGAACTGAGTAACAGATATTGAGCATCTGTCACTGAGATTATTAATAAGTAGACTTATTAGTTGTTCTTCCTGTATATAGCATTAACTATACTGTCCTTTCTCCTTTGCATGAAGGTATAGTCATAGATCATGAATTTAAGGAATATGTAAATCGTATGAACCAGATTCATTCAGAAATATTGTCTATGTTCTTCCCCACTGCCTGCTTGATGCGGTAAACATGGGGGTCTGGGAAGTGAAAAGTTGCATGCAGCAGAGATACAAGAAGTTTGAAAAGATAAAGAACAAAGAACCATGGAGTAGGAAGGCACAGGTATGAGGAAATTCTCCCTGATGGTAATTTTGAAGGTAGGTTAAAGGTCATTTTAGGGGCAATGAATGAAAAATTTCTGAGTGGCAGTGTGTGCTGGTATCAATTTTAATTTTTGGCAAATTACTTCCAGAATAGGATGGGGAGAAGCATGCATTTTAAGCAGAAAGGTAAAGGGCATGAGAAGGTCTTGAAATACATTAGAGAAATACAGAAGCATTAAGAACTAGAAAAACCCATTGTATTAGATGTCACATAGAAGAGGGAAGGATGAAACAGGCTTAGAAAGACAAAGCCCGTTATGACCCCATTGGGGGCAAATGACACATTAAAGACATGAATTTCCTTCCAACTCCAGTGATCTTAGCTGGCAACTCAACGAGGATACACCAGCATGCACAGGGGTGGGGCAGGGCAAGAGTGCCCAGGCAAAAGTGAAATCAGTCATGGACATTTTGCCTGAGAAAAAGTAAAAAACATTGGTTGGTTATTGAATTTAGAAATTACCCAGCATCAAATTGAGATGTCAATTAAATTTCTAAGGTAATTTTGTTACCAAAAAAACCTACTCACCTGGGCTAAAAATGACTGACTTTGAATTTTAATCCCATCCTCAGGCCATTGTGCACGACAGAGAAAGAGACTGTGAAAGCTGTAAGCCAGGGGAGGGGGCATTGTACCCAGCAGACATGTCTGTGAAGAATACAGCAGAAACTCCCCGAGGCAACAGAAAAAAAGAAAGTCAAGAGAAACTTCCTCCCAGAATCCTCAGCAGGAGTTGAATTAAGGCATGTTCCCTCCCACCAGGTAAGAGAACATCTGACCACCCAGAAGCACTTCACCCTTTCCTTATGCGAGTGGTTACTGAATATCTCTCCTTCACTGTAGGGGATTCCCTTACAGTTCTCTTATCTTGCCCTCCCCCCACACCCCCTCAGACTGTATATTACAAACTGAAAAAGGGACTATTTTATTCTTCCAGAGGTCTCTGAATCACAGGGACCAATTTTAGGGATGGAATGTGTATATGCCTAGAGAGGCCAGAATGGTAACACAGTGGGTAAAGCATCGAATTATTTTAGGAACAGTAGAGACTATGCTGGTCTTGAGAGACAAAGGTGGCTTCTCGAATCCACTATCCAGCATCTGCAAGCTGAACATGCTTTCAGGGTTTCTCATACCTTTCTGCCATTAGCCTTTATGAACTGCACCTACAGTACTGTGACCTCCCCATGGCTGTGTAAGGCTGGCCCAGTGGGTGTGCAAATGTGTAAGTGAGAATATCTGGGTCTGAGAGGGCAGGGATAAACACACAGAGAAGGGAAGCTTGGAAAGGAAGCTTGAGGAGAAACCAAAGAGAGAGCACCAGAGGGAATGTGAGGAAGAGAGTGAAAAGATTTCTCAGGTAAGTGGTGAACTCGCTGCTCTGTGCCTGCCTCGTCTACCAACCCCCTTGCCTGGTGTGACTGTGCGCCTGGTTCCCAAGATAGTATTAAAGTCTGTAAGATCCACCAAGGGCTCCAGGACTCCCTATCCGTCTGCTGGAATCTATGAAGAACCTGCCTGTGTGTGCACTTGCAGTACAGACACTTAAGATTTATTTTGTTTTGCCATGTAGACATGAAGTCTGCCTGTTTTATTTTTATTTTTATTTTTTAAGGAAGATAAAACTCTGGATTTTTACATAAGGCTTATCAACATTTTAAAAGGAATTTTAATGTCTGGTAGAAATGTTGGCAGAGTTTGTTAGGAGTCATGTGTGGAATGAAGAAAAAATTGAGACGGAAGAGATTAATAGCGATCTGTGAGGCCAGCCCACGGAATGGGGATCCTAGGAAGCATGTCCAGGTCTAACTTGAGTGAAGTTGTGAAGCCCCTTCTGTACCCAGCAAGGAAATGTTACAATGATGTCATGAGGAAGGAGCAAAGTGTATGTGATATGCAGCAGGGAGGATAAGGGGGCGATAACGGAAAATACACCTGTGGGGCAACAATTATTGCTAATAGCTCATATGTTTCTTGGGACATTCCAAAGAGGTTAGGAAGCTGGGTAACAGATGAGAGATGTGCTGTTGCCCACCCTCTAGTGTGCCAGAGGGGGTTAAAGAGATAGGAGGTGTTCTTCTTATCTGAAGCTCCCTCTCTCTACCTGCATCCGCATTCCACAGAGTTGAATTTGACCTCTGTCTACCCACTAGTTCTCTGTGACAAAGCAGTCTTGCTGTTGTCTTAATGTGCTAATTTTATTTTATGGTGGAAATAATGCAGGAAGATCTAGACACATATCAACTTCGTAAGTATATGCATTTTTCAGACCAGTCAGACAATGCCACACATGAGATTACCATGGGTGATTAGTTGAGAGTGAAAGACCTGGAGGATCATGGAGTAGATGATATAAACTATAGTGACACTCTCATAAAAGATATTTCAAAGATCTAGCTATTTCACAAAGAAGAGCCTTCTTTGTTGACTTGCTGTATGATTAAGTTGGAAATCATGTAAAATTGAAAAAAAAAACAACCCTAATACTTAAAACCAAAAATCTACAGAACACTGACTTTTGAGATTAGAGACCTGAAATATTGAGAAAGGCAAAAAAAAAAAAAATACTTCTTTATTTCTCCTCTGATTATTCTGAAAGAATACCATGATGAGACTGGGAACAAAGTTGCTGGCTTGATTCCTTGGGGTTCTCACCTTGAAAATGAATTTTATTAATCATTAATTCAAATTTCAAATACACTTGACATCTACAATTTTCTGAAATTAAAATCTTGGCATCTAAAAAACAAGTGCTTGTTTATTAATTGAAGTAACCTTACAGCACCACATTATGTAAGTTTGGGAGGGATCATTGGGAATACACACATTTTAAGCTCATGGATAAAAGTCCAATTCTACCTCTATCATACCATCATCCCTCTTTTCTCTCATACCTACCTCCCATCCCTTTGCCCATATCACTCATTAGTACAAATGAATGTTTGTGTTTTATTTGCATGGTCTTACTTTTGAGGACAGGTTTTTCAAGTAGTTTTTTTAAAGAAAAGGAATAAAGCAGAAATGGTAAAATGGTAAAATAAAAAAAATTATAATAATAATCACCGCCGAGCACGATCAACATTGTAATGCTGCTTCCATTAATAACATCACTAATGGAATAGATTCAGACTGACTGTTTTTAAAATTCCTGCTATGCATTCTGTCATTTTCTTTTTAACTCTTATGAAATTGTCTACAAAATGACAATCTATTGATAAGAAAACAGAGCAAGTCAACAGCAGTAAGTCAATTCTCTCTACTTGATATTCTTCACAGTTTTATTTTTTTGGCTTTACTGTCAGAATCAAGGCAAATGCTAAAATCATTTAAATTGCATCTTTATCAGTAATAGCATAAAATATCAGCAAATGGAATCAGCTGTGGCTATGATGTTTTATTTACTGTTTTTACTCAATTTATGGCTTTTCCTAAATTAGTTATTTTGGTGAGGATGCTTATAGACAGTATATAACAGTTAGTTTTTATTTCCCCATCAATAACTATTCTACCTGAAGCTAGTTAGCAATTCCATCTTCACATAATTTGTGAAGATGACTACATGTGGAGATGGTGTGTAAATTAGGGAAACAACAAAAATCAAAGCAAACTTATTCCGAATTCTTGCATGCACTCTTAGTTCAAACCTCTTAAATGGGAAAACAAAACTTTAAGTTGAGCATATTATAATTGATGCCCCCAAGTTTTTCACTACCTCAGCCCCATCCTACCCTGATGGGGGACACGAGCTATTTTCATAGCTTTTGCAGAAATTGGCACCAGTTACCTGGTGGTTTTATTTTAATATGAAAACACAATAAAAGGTTACCAAAAATGTTGATAACCCATAGCAGGTAAGAGAAAATCACAGCAAACAAATAAACATTAAAAAGAAAGACACTGGAATTGATACTTAATATTAAGAATACATAGGATTCTTAAAATTTTCGCTGATTGTTCTTTCTTCATAATATGGGCAGAGTCATTTTCTCTGCCTTCTCTTTAAAGATTAATGTGTCTCAGGCTTGGTGCTAGATCTTTCCTTCCTAGTCCATCTCTGCACCCTAGGGATTCCAGTTTCATAAGTCTCAAATATAGATCTTCACTTTTAATTCCTCGTCTGGCACAAAGCATCCTATCAAGAGTCTACATTGTATTTTCACTTATAATACCTATATCTATATTTATATCTATCTAGATATTATTTTTCTTGCCTCTAACTGCATCCCACACCCCAAACTTCTTATGTGCTACATCCCTCCCAGATCTGTAAATGTCCCAGTTCAATAACTTGAGTGTAAATGGATGTCAAACTTAGTTTCTCTTTTTTCCCTCCCCCACTGGACTTGTCACTCATTCTTCATCTTGGCAGAGACTGTACCCTGATCTTGCCAAGGGTAGCTTCTTCTGACCTCTCATGTCTAAGGAGTATGTCAACTGCTTTGTGAGATCCTCCCTGATGACTCCATCTAAAGCAGCCCCTTTGACCCGTGTGTGACAATGTAGTTTCTGTATTACAGAAAACACTATCTGAATTCAGTGGCTTTGCATATTTTGTTTACTTGCAATTAGCTAATTTTAAGGGAAAATGGTACAATAATAACAAAGTTCAAATGCTCAATAGACAAAAATTTGCATGAGCTGAAGCATTGATGAGATATATATATATATATGTTAGTTTTATTTTTTATATAATGATGTTAGAGCAGAATGAAAAGGTAACCCTAACGTACCTGGCTTGGTTTTGAGGCATGTGCACATCAAACACATATGTATCTATGTATAGACAGAATGTATATTTAATGTATATAAGGCATTTAATGCATATGACTCATTTAATGTATATAATGTTAATGTAGTAGAAGAGAGAAAATATACACTGAAATATACTAAATATATAAGTAATAGAAATAAAAATAACAGGAACAAGAAATGATCTAGAAAAGAACAAGGACACTGGTAGCACTCTTCAAAGTATAAGAACAAAAAAAAGTTTTAAATATACTATTTATATATTTATATATTTAAATATACTATTTAAAATTTTTAGTAGTAACCAAAAATAAGTGTAAACATATAAACATCACACTTTCAGAAGCAGATAATGGAGATGAACACATTCCTCATCAATTATAATTAAGTGCAACAGATAACTGAAGTTGAAGTGAGGTATCAGTGATGTAAGAATTATTTCCAGATTTTTGAAGATTAACCTTGAAATGAGAAAAGAAAAACTTTATAAATCTGCCTCTGGAAAGTGAAACAAAGGAAATGCACAGGGGAATGTGACTCCTAAGTTTTTCTGTATGAAGGTATTTGTTCATGTGAGTTTGTGACTGCTTTTTTAAAACATTGAGTTAAAGGACAGAATTTGAAGATGCTTCTTCACTTCATTTAAATTCTTCAATAAATTATTTCCTTAAAACATCCTTTTTTATATACCTTGTGCCCTGGGGTTATTTTTATGTGCAAACAATTTTGGAGTTGCTGTATGTGGTGTGTTCTCACTTTAGCTATCTCCAAGTAGGGAAAGTTGGAGCCAGGCGCATATTTATCAATACATTGGTTTGAATAGATTCTGTTTCCCTCCTTCTTCATTATGGTGACTGTAAAAATTCCATTTTTAAACATGACCCTCAAAGGCAGTCAGTCTATATGGCCATACAATGGGTCTCCATCAGTCATTTATCTGTTTGACACTGAAGAAAAAAGTCTTTTGTTCCTGTTTGCCAGTCAGATGACCTGGCTGAGTGGAATTTATTGCTGATTAAATTAACATGGACTTTCCTTCCCTATTAGAATGTATCAAACCCCCCAAACTTCAAAGATTCTTCAAACATTCTTGCTTCTTCCATTTTTTCCTACTATTGCATCTCAGGTTAAAATAATCCCTCTAAATAAATGAAGAAAAAAAAAAACAAATAAATGACAAGTAAAACACATGACACATAAAACAAACAATCCCTCATCACTCCTTTTCTTTGCATTACTATTAAGTTTTAGCTTCTATATGGGTGACTAAATATGGTAACAGAAGACAGCTGATAAATAACCAGAAAGTAGTTTCCATATACTTAGATTTTCCTTTCTTAACAAAATTCTCTAAAGAAGATTTATAGGGAAAGTACATGGGGCATGTTTCAAACATTTTGTTGCTCTAATCTTTCCAGATTAGACCGGGTATGCCTACAAGGTCAGGGAACGCAATGCCCATAATGGACCAAGGAACCTTGACAACAGGGGAGGACACATTTGCTTCCATCTTAGTTGCATATCCACTTAGCGATTATGCACAGTTCCATCCTCATTATAAAATTGTTTTATTCATTTAGCTAACTGCTTCCTTTAATTAGAGAAACTTTCAGATAGTGGGGAGCATCCTCTGATGGGGAAAGAAAGCAGTGATGTGTTTTCACCAGAATGGGATCAGTGAGATGCCTTCCTGCCCACATGTTCTTGAGTGCCAAGCATGACCAAGGCTATGCTGACCTTCACTTCTTCTTTTTTTCTTTTTCTTTTCTGGGTCTCATGATGTTGCCCAGGGAACCACAGACTATTGTTGCCCGGGGTACCCCGGACTCAAGTAATTCTCAAACATAGCCTCCCAAGTAGCTGGGATTACAGGCACACCCCCTCACACCGAGCTATTTTTTGAGACTAGATCTCACTATTTTTCCCCAGGCAGGTCTCGAACCCACAGACTCAAGTGATTCCCAGTTTCATTCTCCCGTCCTAGGTTGGGATTAAAGCCGCATACCACTGTAGCTGGCTTGACCTGCAATTCTGTCCTCTGCTGCTGTGGCACATTTTTTTTTTAACTACAAAATGAACTACCCTAGGCAAATTATGTTGGCAGCTCATTACAAGAAAATCTCACTAACAACTGATGAAAGATATCCTAATACGTGATATTAGGATTACTTTGTCCATTTTCCCTTCCTTGTTGGTTTACCAGTTGTCTAAATGACACAGTCAACACCGTTAATATTTTCCTATGTAGCAGGAACAATCAAATAAACAATATCTAAACAATTATGCTCCAGATTGAAGGGCCAGTGAGACAAAGATGGTCACTCTAAAAGGTATGGCCGCACGGATCACAGTAAAAAGTAGTGAGGACCAGAACCAGTTTTCCATACCAGAGCTTGCAACTGGCCATTGGGTGTCATACGAACCTACTGCCCTGCCTCCCACTGTGTGCTTTCCTGCACATAGTGTGAATGTTCTAAAAATGCATCTGCTATAGCATATACATATGACATAACATAATTGCAACTGAAAAAGATGTGAGATGGACTGAAGTCATTTTAAAACTACTGTCCTATTAATGTCATTCCCTGGTGTTTTCATTTCATTTCCATTACTCCACAAGTTCTATAGGGTATCTGTGTGCCCTCTGTCTATTTTTAATGTATGCCAGACAACCATTTAATAACTTTACATTGAAACCAACATGTTTGTTTAGCCCTTAATATTGTCACTATTATCATCATCATCATCATTATTATTATTCTGAGTTTAACACTTATTTTATTTGTACTGTTTATATATCAGGAGAACATTTCACTGTAGTATAGTATCCCCCTGTTCATATTTTCCCAAATAAAAACTTAAAAAAAGAGCTAATATATATGAAAAATTTAGGCACACACAAAGAACCCAGTTAATTTTTATAATAATTTTATTTATTTATACATATTTTCCATCAGTATATTCCCCAGAATGCTCCCACCACTGTATCACTCATGAACCATCACACTGAACCTCCGTGCTCCTCCCCTTCCTGACTTTTTCGACCCCCTACCTCCAGCTGTATGCTTTAGTTTGATTGTTAGCTTGTGTTGATTTTTCCTCTTGAACTTTTGTTTGTTTTCCCTATATCCCATATATAAGTGAGACCAACTGGTTTCTTTCTTTTTCTTTCTGACTTATTTCTGCTAATATGATTCCTTTCGGGCCCATCCATGTTATCTCAAATTTGTCATTTTTAATTGATGAATAATATTCCATTGTATAATTATTCCACATCTTCTTCATCCATTTGACTGTTTCTGGGGTACTTGGTTTGTTTCCATGTCCCCACAACAATAAATATCTGAGTGCAGATGTCCTTTTGTATAAACATTTTGGTCTTCTTTGGGAAGAATCCAATTTAATTGCACCATCGATGCTCCCCCTATTAGGTCTAGGAAACAGGAAACATCTTATCTTGCATATTGTACAATATAACTATTAAGAAACTTAGATGCAAATTTAACATACCAGCTATTATTATAAATTGATCATATGCAAAAGCATATGAACTTGGCAAATATGCATATGTATATAAAATAATATTTTTTCATAAAGAGCTTCTCAATTCATTTTAAAGAATAATATTGGTTATCTCCATTGGAGAAATAAAATACTTTTTAAGTGAATACATCTATGCTTGTCTTCACAGGAAAGCATTTAACATGGAATTTCTACCAAAGTACTATAAAATCTGCTTGTGTCTATTTTATTCATATGATGAAAATCAGCTTATAATCCTATACACCATAAATGCTTAGTGTTGGATTTTATTCTTCTGTCAAACGTTCACCAGCTCTACTGGCTGTATGCAGTAAGATAGCTCTTTTGAATGTGTATTTTCATTTGTATGTGAGGGCTGTGAAGGAGACTGTGAAATCTGAATCACAAATATTCATAATAGTAAATCTTACTTAGATTCACCCTGCAGGCTTTCCCATTTCCACAGAAGCACCTCTGGGCAAAGAACCAGCCAGCATCAGTGTAATTCAGCGTGGAGAAACCCTACATGACAAGAGAACCCTATGGCAAGCAGACCTGCAGGTCGCACCTGCACAGAATTTCAGGGTAAAGGTAAAGACCACCCTTTACCCTGGGTCAGTACAATGATGGATTTTGCTTACCAAATTTTACGATAAAAGCCTGGCATTGTACAATTGTCTTGAAGTATGATCTTCATCAATGCCTTAATTCTCTCAAATTGAATACAAGTTCCAGTGTTATTAACAGGATACTTTACAAAGGGCAAAATCAACCTAGTTAAAATTGCTTGACTCAACAAGGTAGATACATTCATAAAAGTTATAAAAGTAGTTAGTTGAAGTCAATAGTCAACTGCACTTAAAATTAATAACAAAGGGATTTAAATTTCGGCTCTATAATTATAAATAAAAATGTTATTCTAGTTTATTTGACAAAATTGATGAAAAGTATAGTCTCAATATTTGGCGTACATCTCCATCTCTTTCCCCAATTTCTCACCTCAACTCTAATAAATCTAGAAGTGAATACAGGTGAATTAAGAATATACAAAATCCACAAGGTGAACCCATACAACAGGTTAAGAAACCTCCAGCTAATACATTGATGTATTATGTAGGCATTGTTTACTATGTATAGATTATTTAATCTCATTTCATATTGAAATGTTTGTTTCCCAAATCTGTCTTCATTTCCTTCATCATTCAAAAAAGCATGTTTTTGTTTAAATATTGTCTCTCATATTCTCTTTATTCCACCCTCTGGATGTTAATTATTTGAAAGCATTTCTCTATAGTTTCTAAATTTCTGAACACCATTTTTCATTTTGTCATTTCTCTTCTCATATATATGTGTGTGTGTGTGTATTTTTCATCTCATATATATACATATATTCTGTAGATATATTTTAGATGCATCTTTTAACCTACTTGCTCATATTTCCCTACAGCTTTAATTGATTTGCTGTTAATCTATCCAAGAGATTTTTAATTATGAGTATTTTGCATATTTAGAAAATCTGTGTAATTTTTTTACAGTTCAGTTTGTTATTTTAACATAGGGTTCTTAATTATTGTATTTTACACAGTATCGTTAATTGTCTTCTTTATATATTATATATTTTGTATATACACACATAAATATTTCAAAGAGAACCTAAACATTTGCATCCCGATATAACTTGAGACACAGAAGATCACTAATACACAATGTCTATGTATCCTTTCAAACCCCATTCTCCTTTCTCCCCTTAAGAGATAATTCTGTGTCTATATTTCACATATCTTATTAACTGTGACTTTGTACTTGGGATTCGTGTTTAACTTGGTTCTATTGTAGGTGTCTTGGACAAATTAAGTTGAGTCTTTTGGGTTTCCAGAAAATATCTATATCTACTTCTAGCACTGTTAAGTTAGTTCCACTTAAACTCATTTCTCCACTGAAGTGTCCTGCTTTCTTGCATGGGGAAGTCGGACCCCTCCCTCACTGGAAGGCAGTGAATGCTCAGGAACTTTCTGTACAAAAAGGACAAGTTGCCCCACCCCCTCCATTAGAGTCCAGGCAGATATACTGTTGTTCCATTTCCTTTTGAGACTGGCAAATTATTCTCAAGTATAGTCCTGTTTTAGACAGAACACAATTTTGAGGGTCACAGTTGTGCATTTCAAAATCTCTCCTCTTTGCATGGATCCAAGGCTGAATATTTCCCCCATGATTTTTGAAAGTGTACTTCTGAGTTAAGGAGAATGACTTATGTGCCTCAAGTAGTTCCAAGTAACATCTTCTCACATCTGTGTCGGTTCAACTTGGTAGTTTTAGAGTGCCCCTTTCTTCCTTAAAACTCAGCTATCCTATTAAAACAACCATGTTACAATATAACCAGAAGTTTGCTGGTTTTGTGGAATAGATGTCTTAAGTGATCAAACTGTCTCTTTCTAGAAGCTGCAGTTTCATTACTAATGCAGCGGAAGTCTTGTTCTTCCTTTGTCCAGAGAGAAACAAACAATCGAGGAAGTAGCGGTGACATATCAGATGAAATAGGGTTTTAAACAGATAGTAAATAAAATAACTTTCAGGTAGGAAGAAGGGCTAACAACCTTGATCCGAGAAGTGGTTACACATTAATGCTGAGATTATTGCACATCCTGGGAAATATCACCACAGGGATGGACTGGGAACAGCTCTTTGGAATCAGGGATCCTCTCCAGGAAGCTGGAGATAAAACTGATAGATTTGATCACCCTGGAATATCCTCATGTAGGCTTCCTCGCTGCGGCACACATGCAACCTCTGGAAAGCAGCTATCATCTTGGGCAGCCCTTCCCTTCTCTGTCTAAAATGCAACAGCTATCATTGAGAGCAAGCATGTCTTTTCTGAATCGATTGCAAGTGGTATTAATCCAGGTAGTCTCAATTTGCAGCTCATAACTACGAAACTGTGAAGTAACCTGGCAAGGGACCTTGTCTATCTGTTAGCTCCATCATCCTAGAATCATCACCCCCTTGAATACATCACCCCTGGGATCCAGATTCTACCTTTCAGTGCCCTCATCTTGTCTCTCCCAGATTCTGGTTCATCTCCTATGTTCCACATTCAGAATTTTCTGACTGAGGCCAGCCTGGTGACCTGGGTGGTAAAGCCTTGTTTGAAGGGCAACAGTCACATTTTAAACCCTTAAGACCACACTCGAAGACTAATGGACAATTATCTACATCACCAACAATGAAAGGGAGATGCCTCTGTTTTATTAAAACAGGCTGAAGTAACTATTGCACTAACTTTACACATATCAACAACAACCTCCCATTATCCAAAGAAGAGTCTTGATTTTTGAGGATAAGGCCTAACCCATGGTTAATCTCAGACTTCTGTATCCTGACACCATCCACTTTTCAGTAAGGTTTATTAAATGCAGTCTATCATAAAGAAACTTATTATGATGCCAAAATCTCCACATATAATCAGTATGGTAAATTATCTGCCCCCAAAATGCCCTGCAATGTATTTCAGCAACGAGTATGATTGATGAATACATCATCATCTGTTTTGTATGTAATTTAATATGGACAAATAAACTTAACCTTGAGTAATAGACATTATTATCAGCCTGCCCTTTATCCAATCCCTTCTCCAGCCTTCCAAACAGAAGCTAAGGTTTTAACTAGATCTTCATTTGTGCTCCACAGAGCACAATACATCTGGAAGAAGAGACCCCAAGTTCTAGTCAAACAGAGCTTTTGATTTTTTGAAGGTTGATTTTTTGAAGGTTAATATGATGGGGTTTTTTTTGCTATTTTAGAATGGGTATGTGATGGAACTCTGGTCAAGAAGAGGTTGGGAAAGTTGCCTTGTGTGAAAGTCTAGGAAATTCTCTCCTTTCCAGGAAAATAAGGAAATCGTATTTTACTGTTTCCTGAATGGCAAGCTGTTAGGAAGTGACATTTGTGTTATTGCTGCCATCTTGCTTCTGGGTTAAGTGAAAGTCTCTCATGGCAGTGGCAAGGGTGCAAAGTGAAAGGGGTGATGGCATGATTGAAATAATGGGGCAGTTGAATAAAACAACCCAAGTTTGCAATCCTTTTGCGTTTCCTGACAAGTCTTAAGTACATTCCCTATTACTTGAGTCAGTAGGAATTAGAGTTTCTGTAACTTGCAGTCAAAAGCAGGTTAGCAGGAAAATCACAGGTCAAAAACAACTCAGAATTCCTTACACTGTTAATCGAAATAGGAGATGAGATAATGATATTTCATAGCAGTTTTCCTGTAAGGCAAAATAACAGTGTAACTGATGTGAGTTAAAATGTATATGAAAAGGCTTGCAAGAAAAATATTAGCCATTTTTTCAAAGATGTTGATGGTGCCACCCATTACTATAATAGAAACGATAGGTACCCAAACTCTGAAATATAGATTTAGTTGTCTTATTGTATAATGAGATTGCTAAATTCTAGTTTTCATATATGGACATTAGCAATATAAAAAAGGAATTAGATTTACCCACAAGGCTGTGGAAATAAGCTCTAACGGGGGGGGGGGGGTCTACTGGGTAATTAGCATAGCCTTTCCAATTGAGCCCTTATTCAAAGCTATTATTCTTTCTGAGAATCCATCCTTCACTTCCAATTTCCACTAACATGCCGTTATATTCATATTTAACTCTGGGTACACAAATGGCTGAAAGCTTGTCACCGTGACATTTGAACACTTGCTATCCAATTGACAATAGTATGCTCTAGATTTAACCAAGCCTTTGTGTGAGTGTTCCTGAAATCACAGGATGATTAAAACAAATAATGAGCCACTGAGTCAGCCTCTCTCTCGAGAACATAGTTTTCTCTCATTGATTAAGGATGCTTTGCTCCATCACTCCCCAGATAACAAAGTACGCAGAAAGGGACTTCTCAGAAAAGATCAGAAAAACTGCATTAGTTGGCCCTCCGGAACACACTGTTGGAAAAGTCCCTAAATAAATGCTAGGGTTTATGAGTGTGACCCTTTGCAGACATGATATGAAGTTCACTCTCCTGTCTTCACGTCCTCAATCTTTTCTCCACTTAGAGTTCTGGCAGACGGTAATGAAGGAGGAAGGTCAGCTCCACAGTAACTCTGCACTTGCTGATCTTTAACATTTTCAAGAATGACAGATTCACTTCCCATCCCCTGTACCTGTGGAGACTATTTTAAAAGAACCTAAGATTTATGCAGCTCCGCAAACAACATAGCATAACTTTAAAACACAAATGACACCTGTCTAGTGGTTCACGATGTCAGATGATTAATGTCACACTTTTTGCAAACAAGGGACTGATTCATCCTTTTCCATCTTCCTAAGGGCTCTTGGGCAAAGCCGTGTGGCACTTTCATCTGTTCTGTGTCTTATAAGTAAGCACACTCATAATGACGGTAGTGAATGGACATTTGGACCTATCCACTGGGCATTAACCTTCAGTTCTGCAGTGTGACCAAATACAAATGCCAAGGAACAGAGCTGTGAGAGATAAAGAGAATACAGTTCAGAAGTTGTGGAATCTGCAGCTAAGCCGACTTGGCCAATCTACCATTTGTATCTCCTCCAACCAGTACAGGATGACTCTAAATTAGCTTAAATATAAATCAACAAACAGCCATGCATAAACTTTATTGCTACTGGGACCTTGTCTAATTCGTGCAAGATTAAACTACCCCAACTAAAAAGGAGAATGTGACAGCACAGACGACAAACACATAGTTCTTAAAATTTAAGAGAACTTGGTATCCTTGCACAGTAATCTCTGTATATAATGCATTAAAATGCTAAATTTTATTAAAGGAAAGAATCTAATAAATGATGAAACTATGTTCTTGAATTCATCTCTTGGATATTTTTGCTTTAAGTATTTGAAAATCAGATAGTTCTGCTGTTTTAAATAATATTTTTTATTTGACTAGGGTAGTATTCCTGCAGAAAATATAATTACTAAATAAACAAACAGGTCATAGAACCTGTAGGTAGGTTTGAGGACTCATCTTGTTAGTTTCTGGCAGGATATACCTAGAAATTTTATTAAGACATTGCCTTTCCCTTTCCTGTTTGCTAAATAAATATGATAAAAACATTATAGACATATAAAGAGGCTTTGAAGTTTGGAGTTTAAAGCCATCACTTATAACAATGTTTAGTAGATAAATTGATCCAATAAATACAAACTGTTATTGTCATTGTTACTCTCTAACAATGTAGTACCTCAGAAAAGCTAAAATGTGGTGATTTTTGACAGTATACATCAATGGATAAGATTTAGAAACCTGCCTTTTAAAAAAACCATGAAAAGGTCATCAAGATTATGTTTGGAAGGGAGAAAATTAGATGAAATTTTGCATAAGAATTAGTAAGTTTCCTGCTGTAAACCCAATGCTTTATCACACTAGCTAAAATGCCTACATGTGAAACAGGAACATAATAGGAAAAAAGAAAAAAAAAAAAAAGGATCCTGTTATACTAGTGTTATGGAAATCACTCACACATTTGTTACAAATCTCCTATTTGTCAGACCAGGATGAGCAAAATGAATATATTCCTGGCCTCACAGGCAATATATTCCAAAGGGGCAAACAGGCAATAGACAATTAGAACATGAGACTTGTGATAATGAGACTGAAGACTGTTGTGAGAGAACTGCGTAGTGACACAGAGGAAGGAAAGTTTAGTCTAAATAGGATGATTAGAGAAAGTCTATTTGAAAACTCTATTTTATGAATAAAATAAGCCAAGCTATGAATGGACAACAAGATGGGCACTATATTCAGGTGCTACTGCAGGTAATAAGGATCCAGGGATAATCTTAAAGCTAGTCCTTGTTTTTATGGAGCTTATGAAAGTGATAGGAAAGAACACAAACAGGAAGATTTAAACAAATAGTTTTTCAAAAGGCACTGGCAATGAACTGAGGGAGACTAAGTGAGGAAGTATAGCTAAAACTTAAAATAAAACTGCCTTTTAATATAATAAAATAAATTTGAGTTGGTGATGCCTTTGGTTGATTTATAGATAATAGGATATACTAAGGGAAGACTTATAGGCTAGGAATAAATTAGGAGTTAACTAGCAAAGGACTATGAATGATAATAGAGTTTGCACACTGATGATAGAAAAAAAATCTTACAGTATAGAATCATTTTTCCCCCAAAAAAAGAACTTAAAGGAGAGGAAGGGGATAGACAACAACAAATGGATAATAACAGGAATACACTGAGTGATAAAAATATTAAAAATCATTAACTTAAAAACCTCTTTTGTTGATAATTTTAATACAATAAAGATTTGTTTTTCATTCTTCCAGAAATGTAAAGAATAATGTTATGTTATGTATTAACTGTTAGTGATCATGTAAGAACTGTGGTTTCCAGGTTTCAAAAGTGTAGCATTATCTAGGGTTAAAGAGGAATTTAATTCAACACTGGTTATTAAAAAAAAAAAAAAAAGAAGAAGAAACAGCTAATTTTTCATATTAGATCAGAGGTAGTAGATGTATATAATGGAAATGTAATATAGAATTTCTTAATTATTGATTCTTAATTTTAAAAAATCCCTACTTTATGTCCATATGCTTTCTTGATTAAAAAATGGAAAGTACAAAATTAATGATAAAATGTTTTTGTGGCATTAAAAATATGTTGAAGAAATTATCCCTGAGGCATCTGATATATTGCAGAAAATTGCTTGATATGCTTATTTTGGAAACATTAACATAATGGAATACAATCAATAGAATCTAATAATTACAGCAAAACCACATAATTCCCATAAGTAAACATGTGCTGTACATGCTATACAAATTACTATCCTGTAAAATGCTTAATTGCATTCTATGTAAGGCAATTCATCAGAAAATAAGACTATCTCATTTTACTCTTGAGAGCATTTTAGAATTTATCTTACAGCAGTAACAATAAAGAATCAAACATTTAAATTTGGGCAAGATCAAAGATCGGCACAAGGAAGTTGTATGGTCACCTTTCAGTTAATAAATAATGACAGAAAATTTAAAAAAAAAGGTTTGAATGATAGAAAGAAAGGTTTCAGGCTGTGAATTCTAGTACCATACACTAATAAGGGATATGAAAATTACCAATGACTTGCTTTCTAATATCTGCTGAACATATTTGTGTTTACACATGTGAAATGAAAATGCCTTTTTCATTATCACAATGAAATTTTAGGTTAATCAATGAACATATAGGAGACCTTATTTGTTACTAAATAATGCAATACTAAAAATTATAGGTGTCTCTTCCAAGTCATTAATGTTTCAGATACCTTCAGTCAAGGCTCGATAGTACAGCTGAAGAAATGAGAGGAAAAAGATAAAACCAAAAAATCTATTCCTTTCCTTCTCTGTCTCCACTTTTACCCAAAAATATCTACCTACCTTCCTTTCTCCCTCCCTCCCTC